>VYXB01002641.1:539086-649618 GCA_013397135.1 Pachyramphus minor
CCGTGCGCGGGGGAGGGAGGGATGGAGGTGGGAGGATGGCGCGGGGGTGACCCCGCTGCGGCCATTGCACCTGCAGAGGGAACGGGGGGGATGGCGGCTCGTCCTCCGCGCTCACCTGCGCCCGGAGCCCCCGGCCCGGCCCGGCGGGGGCCGCGCTCGGTGCTGTGCCCGCCCGTTACATAACGGGGCCCGCGGCGGGCGGGGGGCGGCACTTGTTGCCGGGAGGGTCCCGCGGGCAGACCCGGGCGGAGCGGGGCCGGGCGAGGCGGATGAAACACCCCGGCGAGCCCCCCTAGGGCTGCCCGGCCCGGGGCCCAGCCAGAGCCGGTACCTTGGCCAGACCTTGAGGGTTCGGCGGTGCGAACGCGGCCTGGTGGCTATTGATTATCCCGAGGAGCAGCAGCAGCATCATACGCATTGCGGGGCTGCTCCCGAGCACAGCTCAGAGAGAGGCTCGGGGACGCTTCCCCACCTGAAGGTTACCCCTGGCACCGGGGGTGCCGTTCCTGCAGGATTCGGCCGGTCTCTTGGGATGAGATTGGAGGTCTTGGCGTTGAATCGGAGCGTGGATTAGAAGCGCGGCTGTAAAATGGCTTGTAAATGCATTGAAGGGAAGTTCTTGATCTGAAAACCAGCTTGTTAAAGGCACATCTTGCTGCGGTTTCCCTGTGTAGGATCAAGAAGCTGCTGCTGTAGTAAGTCCTCTGCCAGCTGTTCAGGCAGTGGCCATCATTTACCTGTCTAAGATCTCTTTAAGTACAGCCTATTCACAAGTGCTCACGGAACCATTAAATGTCACGTTTACCACACCAGTACAGAAGCACGGTGGCATTGAATTACTGGGCTTTTCTGTCCTTTGAAATTAGGAATAAAACTAACATCAACAACCATTTTCAAAGAAAGCTGGTATGTGCTTGGAAATGGTGAATTTAGGCAGCCTTACCCAGGGTGGCTCTTCTCTGGCTTGTTAGAGCCTGTACCTGCTTTCAGTCAGATCTATAAAGCTGCTGGACTGCAGGTCCTGATCTGTTAAACTTCATCACACGTAACTGAGTTACAGAATGAGGTCTGCTTTGGCTTCGGGTGTGCAGTTGCCTCAGTCCCTGTGACGTTTTGGCTGCTGTAGGTAGGCCTGTTAATAACGTTATGTGAATATGCATTTAGCGACAAGTAAGCTCTGGAGAACACCTGGAAAGCTACTGGGGCAACTCTCTCTCATTTCCCTGTTGATGGGAGAGGCATTTGTTTGGAAGCTTTCTTGGTAAGCTTTCCATTTTGTGCTGTGTTGTCAGTTCCATTTTTTTTCAAGTACAGCTTCATCTTTTTTGTCTGTGACTTTAAAAGTCCTTGTTACTGAGGTCGCTGAGATCTATTGCAGGCGGTGAAAAGGGAACTGTGCTTGGTTTAGTAATGGGCTGGGAAGGACTCACCAGAGTGATGGGTTCTGCTCTCCAGTCCTGCCATTCCTGTGGTGGGAAAAGGGGGTGAAAAGTGGTTTCTTTTTTTGATGATGGAAAGAAATGGAAGTAGCGTTTGGGGAATGTGATCCTGCACCAAAGGCAGGTGTGAGCTACCTGACCTGCCACCTTCCCTGCAGTTAAGGGGTGCACAGAGTGGTTTCAGGTTCTGAAGAGGCATGTCCTGCTCCAGCTGATGCAGAACTCTTAATTCAACTGAATTTATTTTGTAATTGATCAAGTTGACCCAAATATTTCGAGGTTTGTTGGACTAAGATTGCAGTAGGAAAGCAGCAGCTGCAGTGCATTCAGTGCTTGTGAGGGTGAAGCATTTGGATGTTTCTCACCAGAGCTGGATGGGGAGTGGAATGGAGGGAGTTTCCAGAGGAGAAGGCAGTAATGGCTGCTGCTTCCACAGTTCCTGACCAGGTAGATAGACCTCTGCCTTGGGACCCTTCCAATTTACTATCATTTAGGAAGGGTATTGATGAAAATAATACTACCTTGAGGGAGCTTTGCTGAGCTTTGATGTTTCAGGAAGTTATGTGGTGCTGTGAATGCCTTAAATCCAAACCACAAACCACTTTGTTACTACCACAGTCTTACTGCAGATGTTTCTTTGACACAGGAACGGCCTTTATAATACAGGACTGGAGATGAGGTTTCTATCTCCTTCCTAGAGGCAAGGAAATGTAACACTACCCAAAGCATTATGAAGAGACAATTTGGCTATTTATGGGGCCTGGTTTTTTTTTATTCTCCAAGTATTTCTGAAAGTAAAAGACCACCGAGAAGGGACAGAATTAACCAATGCTAAACCTTTCTCTGGTGCATAGT
This sequence comes from Pachyramphus minor, assembly GCA_013397135.1. Taxonomy (NCBI): domain Eukaryota; kingdom Metazoa; phylum Chordata; class Aves; order Passeriformes; family Tyrannidae; genus Pachyramphus; species Pachyramphus minor. The sequence goes on from VYXB01002641.1 coordinate 541,381, forward strand.
GATTGGGAAAGCATTATATACAGACATCTGTTCACGCAAACAGTTTTAATTTCCTTTTCTGTATATATTATTTAAAATAATACACTGCTGTGGAAACTGAAATGAGGGAGAAATGATGTGGACAAACATGGTTTGCTTTGTGTGTTTGGAATACTCTTGTGCCAGTTCTCCCATGTTATTGGCCTGTGGGTTGTGCCAAGTTAGCAGGAAAATTCATCCACAGCAAGTTTTCTGGGCTTAAAAATGTATCTTCGGTTTGGGGTGTTAAATGTTTTTGCAGGCACAAAATCACCAGTTTGAGATTGTTGCAAGCAGTTGCTTTTGAGGAGAAGGACAGAAGCTGGGCCTGTGGACTTCCACTCCTCATGGAAGTCGGGAGGGATGAAGTTAAACCCAGCTCAGGCCACAGCTCAGCTAATGTGAGCATCCCGTAACTCAGAACTCTGCTATTCCGGGTAAAGCAACATTTCCTGCCATGGAAACCCAATAAGTGATAGCTTAGTGGCTTGTGGCTCTGCAGCTGTTCTGCAGAGGAGAAAAAACTTGTGTAGTCATTAATGTTCTCTGAACAAAAAGCACTTCTACCATTTTTCTGAGCCTTATCTCATTCTCTTAAGTTTTATTGGGAGAAGTCTCTCTGAAATGTGGTTTATGGCATTAAAGGCCACATGTCATGTAGAATTATCACTATTGGCCAAGACAGAAGTGATACCTCAAAACATGGGGGAGTTTAGTGAGTCGGAAACCTTCATCCTGAATAAATCTTGTTTTGCTCTGTAATTCATTTGATTTGCACTGATTGACTCGCGTTGGCTTCAGTAGGGACTAAACCTCCTTAGGAGCCTTTGGGAAGGATTATTGGAAACCTCAGTGCCTTTGAAGAACTGTCTGTCTGTCCTTTGTTTATAGCATTAGGTCTCATCTCACTTGCTTTGTATCCGATTGAAAACAAGTTGCAGCTACTGCTCCCAGCGGGTTTCCCTGTTTTTAAATGGAGTCAACAAGTAGAGCCAGAAGTGCCAGCTACACCGAGCTGATGTTGGCTGTGTTTGTAAATCCTGTCTCCTTTCAAGGAGTGAAGTGTATAAATACGACACCAGTTACAAAATAAAGGATTTCCACTCTTGCTCTGTAATTAGCAAAATTTAAGATAACACTTATTAATTTAATGTTTATAGTTAGGGGCTTATGTTTTCTGTGTGAGTCTTCTGTTTGGTGTAAAACATTTTACATTTCACTTGAAAAATTAAGGCTTTGTTGTCTTAATCCTATTTAAACTGTTTTGTGGTGGGATCTTTGTTTTCCCTGCCAGGCTTTTATCCAAATTGAAATTTGGTTGGTACATCCTCTGTCTAAGGTCTTTGGCACAACTGAACGTTGTGGATAATAAAAATTGCAAATAATTTCTAATCAGTCCTTTACATGTCACTTAGTTTCATCAGGCTTACAGCAAAACTTCCATGTGCCTTTGTCCAAATAACATCAGATTTAGGCAACTGGGTCAGTGTAGAACAGGAGACTTTCTGTAAGTGATGATAAACCAGAGATTTTTCCCTACAAAAAGCAAAAATTAATAAAACCTGTTGAATTCTTACAGCCATTGCTTTGACTGTGATATTTGGAGAATTGGTGTTAGTTGTACAGACTGTAGGCGTCTGATAATTTATAAACATTACCTTGTCCTCCAGGATACATCAGTTGGGCTCCTCAGCTGTGGCAGAGAGCCCAAGGTAGGGATCTCAAATTGTGGGATGAGTTTGAACCACCTGGTTTTCCTTCATCTGGAAACTGTTGAGGTTGATGTTGGTGGATGTCCAACCCACACCCAACCCCTCTCCTGGGGCATCTCCTATATTTTGTTGCTGCTAGAGTTTTCCCAGTAATGGAAATGGTAGTTTGTCTTGGAACCCCATCCCACAGGTAAGAAAAGCTCTGTGCTATCAAGAAACTCAGCTTTCAAGCAGAACTTGTTTGATTTTATCCTGTTGTTTGTACCTGGTTGTGGGTGATGACTTCTGATAAAATTCTAGGTATGAGAAGACCAATGAAATAAACAAATAGAACAAATCTTTTCAGTTGCCACTGATACACATTTCAAGTTGTTTACATCCAGAGTTAATCCTCAACCTCTTCTCCTGGAGAAGGGAGGCAGAGCTGGGAGTGCTGGGCAGGACAGAACACACATTGTAATCAGACCATGCTACGCCCTCTCTTATTCAACTTTACTTTCAGGGTGGAGAAGGCAGATTTTATTGTGTAGATCTTTACCACTTGGCTGTGCTTTTTGTAGTTATGTACCACGCACACTTCTTCTTGTAATGGAATTGCTTGAAATTTCATCAGAACAGTACTAAATTATGAATATTCAAGGTAAGACATATCTTACTGTCTCAGTGGAAGGTGTCCTTGTGATCTCTTGCATCAAGAGGAAGACAGTTAAACAAAAGAAGTACAGTAATCAATTTTTGTCAGACCTTCAGGACAGGAGTAAAGGACTGTTTACTCAGTTCATGGAGTGCAGTTCATCTGTATTGACAGAGAATAAAATTCTGGTTTTGTGAGTGTTTCTCTGAATTTTTCATGAAGTCTCAAAGGTGGATTTTAAAAATGAGTATTTTGTGTTTACTATCAGTAGATTGAACATCTGCCTTTCAAACTGTAGTACTTATTGAGTTTAACATGGTTTACCCATTAATTCTTAAGAATTTATTTTCTCATGGATCTAACTTCGATGATGCAACGTGGCTAAAGAGCACTGCATATTACAAGTAGTTATGTAGAAGAAAAAGTGTTTTCAGCTGCAGTCCTTTGTGGTTGAGGTGTGTCTAAATCTTGAGTTGTGTAGGTGCCAGATCCAATTTAAAGTCAAATGAACTGCTGACCACTTGTAAGTTCTCTTGTAAGAAGAAAAGAAACCCTCTCGGAAAGGACTTTGATAAGTACATTTAATTTTAATATTTGCTTTCATATTATAGAACTGAATTAATTCTGATTGTCTTAATAGCTTCTGATTAAAGTTTCCATACTAGCCCTAAACCCCATTTCCCTGTTACACAGTCATTTGCATTCATTAATTCCTTTAAACAGCAGGAAAAGGTTGCTGCTGGTTATCTGATGGATTGGATTCTGCAGCATCAGCCACTGCTCTTGGGAAGCATCCTTGCTCTGAGGCACATTCCCTTCACTGCAGAGCAGTCAGGAAAGCTGCTCTGCTCTGCTTCAGGAGAAGCTGAGCACATTTTCCTGGAGCAAATGGGGTTTTAAACCCCTGTTTGCACCATCAGGGCACCAGTGCCCTTCCCCTGTGGCTCAGCAGCAATTATCTATGGGCAAACCGAGTCAGACAGGAGGCTGGTGCTCACCTTGGGGATGAGTGTTCCATCAGGACTGGCAGAAGGAAGGCTCTGGCAGGAGCTTTACCATTGAATTTGCCACCTGGAAAAAGCGGAATGCTCAGCTGTCCTTGGAATTTCTTCCTGCTCACTGAAAGCTGAGTGGAAGTCGGCGTTCTGTGTTGTGCCAGTGCAGCTTCCCTCACTTGACTGGATTAAATGCTCGTTGGGATTTACAGCAGATTCCAGTTGAGGCGCTTACAGATAGTGTGAATATTGTATTTCAAGGAAACTAGTGTAGTTTATCCCAGTTAAATGGCAAGAGATTAACAGCTCAGGGCACTTTGTTAGTGTCAAGCTTGGAATAGGCCCTCTGTTTTGGTTTGAACTGAACAGCCTGGCTTTGGACAACTTCCTCTGGAGATTGTGTGGCAGGAGTTTTGTGACAATTAAACTATCCTTTCCTATTTTTTGGCCTCTTCTTAGTCCAACATTTAATAACATTTAAGCTTTCTGAGATCAGAATAGTGCCTGGTTCAGTTTGGCTGAAGGGAAATAGGGATGTGTCACTCATAAACTGTGCCTCGTATTTCAAATGCTGGCTTGAGAATTCCTTCCAGTGTGTGGTTATGCTGGAGTCAGTAGATCACAACTACGGATAACAGACCTTTCCTGGATATTCAGCAGTAAGTTTGGTGGTTTAAAATCCAGTGATGTTTAGCCTTCATGCACACAAAGGGATCGAAGCTTTATGTTTTAAAATCTGGTGATGTTTTAGCCTTCCGAAACACAAAGGGGTTTAAGCTTTATGATTTTATTGTCTGCAGCACAATAAAAGGACATGACTTTGCTTTCAACTGGGCCTGTTGTTTGAAGGTTCACTAGACTCTGCAGATGCTCAGCATGCTCATAATTCTGTTCATATGTGGTTACAGTACTTCAAGGATTTATAGAACTCCCTACCCAGCAGTAGTGGGATTTAGTAGGTTGCTAAATTAGGAGAAGGTTTCTCAGTGCTTTAAATTATTTTTTTTAATTGTAATGTAAATTCAGAAGCATTAGAATGGAGAAGGAGATGTTTTTCCTGGCAGAAACCTGTTCTAGTATTTTATACCAAGTCCTTGCAAGGACTGAGATAAAAGGATGAAAGGACTCAGATCTCATCAGTTGGGGTGTAACTGCCCCAGATGCACTGAGAGAAAAGTACAGGACTGTGACCTCCTTGTGCTCCTAAAGCTAAAGCTGTGTTGGTGAGACACTTTTTTTGAGGCCAGGTTTGAACTGACAGACAGATTTCCATGGGAGCCTCAGGCTGTAGCAGTTACTGGCACCTTCCTTCCCTCTGAGGTGCCTTTGAGCACGAACAGGGTTGTTGTGACACAGGAGGGTGCAGCACAGGGAACCTCTCTGGGTAAATACAATAATGTGGCTGGCATTTAACTGGCTCTTTGGTGTGCTGGATATTCAAAGTGTGCCTGTGGAAGCAATAAAGAGTGTGTTGCCATATTGAGTAAAACCACGAGGCAGCAATTAAACACTGTTTGCATTAAAATAGTTTGTTGTGAGTCCTCCCTTGGTGCATTGTTCTGAATGAAGATGATATATCCTGTCTGCTGTTGCTGCTAACCAGTAAAAGATTGCACATGAAAGCATATTGGGAGTATTATGGTTTCCTGTATGAGTTCTCTAGGTTTAATTGTTTATTGAAGTGTCCTTTTGTCACTGTTTTTAGTTCCCCTGGGTAGCATATGGCACATGACATGAATCCATTTTAGTTTGTGGGAGAGGCAGGATTCAAAAGTCTGGGTTAGCTTTACATCTCTGCCTCTTGACAATCTGCTCATAGAATTCTTCAGGGGTGAAAGAGCAGGACTCAGCTGTGTCAAAGTGTCCTGGCTGTGATTGCACAGGCATTTATTTCATAAGTTGTAAGTTCTGGATCTCATGAAGACCAAAATCTGGGTGATGCTGCCTACTGAATGCTGTCTGGTGTGTTTGCTGTAACCTCCAGCAAAGCATTACCTAAATGTGCTCCTCAACAGTATTTAAGAATCAAGAATATGTGGTAGCCCAAGAGGGTTTTTTAAGTGACAAATATTCATTGCCCCACACAATTTAGGTGACGTGGATACATGTTGAACCTCAGCATGAAGAGAGTTGGACCAGGAGAAACAGGATGTTCAGCTGTCACAAAGAATTAGTTGTTACACCACATATACTGGTTCTGTGGACTGTGAGCTTTATATATCTTTGGGAGCATAACATAAAGCTGACTATTTAATAATCAAGGCACTTTTGTGTTGGATTGTCACATAGTAGATGGTAACCTAGTAGATAGCATCTGATTTTTGGCTTGGCTCTTCAGTGATGTACCAGAACAAACCCTTTTTGCCAGTGGTGAGGAGAGATGCTGCATTTCTGACCAGTCATCTGGAAACAGGCCCAAGTGCTCAGTTTGCAGAGTTGAAGGATGTTTTCAGGGGCAGTTTTTTAGTGGGGCTTCCCTGTCTCTTAACTGCTACAAAACTTAGGTTTAATCTCTTTTCCACCTGTTCTCTTCATAAAAAAACCATACAGGGCAAAATGCTGAAACTAGAACGAGCCTTCATGTTCTGCAGAGTAGTCCACCAGCTGGATCCCAAGTTTTCCAAGTTGGAGGGAAGTAGAGTGTAAAGAAACCCTTGTGTTATCTGTTTCTGAAAACTTTCTCCTCTGGTGCTGACTGCAGGCTTTTCTGGTGTCACACTTGGCACTGATGGCAGTGGCTCCCCATCACTGGTAGAAGGTTTCTGAGTTGCACTTCAGGGCCATCATAAATCCCAGCATAGTTAGAAACTAATTTAGATTCTCTGAGTTACTTCTGGAAAGTCTACAGGGACACAGCTCTTCTGAACATACCTAGCTGGGATTTTGTCTCAGGTTTTTTAATTTAGTAAATGCCGGTTCAGAATTAGAAAGGTAAAAGAGGAAAACACTGGGAAAAAAAGTATTATAAATAATTTTTTTAAAATAAATCATCAAACAGCTTGACTTTGTTTTCCTTTCAGTTAACAAGCACAAGCCATGGATTGAAACCACCTATCATGGAATAGTTACAGAAAATGACAACACAGTGCTCTTGGACCCCCCTTTAATAGCCCTGGACAAAGATGCACCTCTGAGGTTTGCAGGTAAGGAATTCATCTGCATTTCTGGTTGAAGAAGTGAAAATGCTTTCTTTAGGACAAATGCGGTGTTTTACTGTGTTTTTCCCTAACAGGAGATTTTAGATCCTAGGAAGTGTTTGTGCATGGACCAGAGTTTTATTTCAGATTTACAGCTGTATCCAAGTATCCAAACCAGAGATCTCTCTCTTGCAGGTGTTCCATGCTGCTGCAGTTTCGTGTGTATATGTTAATTTTTCTGGTGTTTGATTTTTTCCTTAAATCCTCTAGATTCCACATTTCACAGCATTCAGTCTGGGACTTCTGAAACCATGATTTTCTTATGATTTTCAAGAGAGTTTTTTGTTTTCTTGTTCTTTTTGATTTGTGTGTTAGCAGAGTGAAAATACTAATTGGTAGAATTAAGACTTCATGTCTCTGGTAGGTTTGCTTAACAGTCTGGGATATTTTTAAAAATGGACAACCTCTTCTGGCTGAAGAAAAGGGTTTTCTGCTCTAGCAAAGACTACAGAGAATGATGCACAAGATATTTGCAAAATGCAGGTTAATCCTTCACTTTAAACATAGGACTGAAAGGTGACATTTTTCTTACAAACTTATGCAGTAGATTTTTTTTTCTGAAAACTGTTTAAGAATCACTGAGTTTGTGATTTGGGTGCAGTATTGTGGAAAGTACTTTTTTTTTTGTTTCAGTTTGACCAAGTATTAGAAAGATGTGTTTGAAGAATACCCTTGGGCATCTGCAGGTGTTTAAAATTACTTGTAGTGGATAACACAGGCTTAAATTGGATATTTGCAGAAGCTTGCTGGGTTAAGTAAAATTTGAGAGCTGAGAATCCTAAGTGGAATGCCTGAAGGATGTGACATGAGCCATTTTTGGGAGCATTGCTTAGCTTGGCTTCAAGGAGGAAGGGACAGGAAAGGAGAGTAATTAAATTAAATTAACAGCAATTCAGCACTGCATTGTGTGCTGCAGTGTTATGGCAGTTTGGTCACAATTTCCTTAGAGTGGTGCTTAAAGTAACAGTTTTGTTGTGTTATCATAAGGCTGTAATTATCTCCAAGGAAGTTCAGAGATAATGGTAAACCTCTGAAATTCAAACTTGCTCATGGATACATATGGCTGAGGCTCCTCAGGGATCTTAACTGGAAATAAAACTGCTGTCTTTGTGCTGAAACCTTTTGCTAATGGAGAAGCTTGTGTTGGGATATGTGAAATGTGTTGAGTAAAAGGAGGTTTGGGAAGGCTGATTTGTGTACTCAGTGATGAGGAGAGCATCAATCACCTCTCACAGTTCTTTAGTGCTTTAAATGTAGGTGCTGGTAGTTTGGCAGCATTGAATGGATTCTGAAAATGGCAATTTTGTACCACTTTATACCTCTTGTTTTCAAGAAAATCCTGTCAGAGTATTTTCAAATATGTTGTCAGGTTTGCAGAGGAAAATCCAATGTCAAAGCATCGCTCAAATGAGCCTTTTTCCATTGGGTTGGTCTAAATTGGATAAACCTGCTTTCATTTAATGAACCTCTTTACCAACTGGGAGTTGGTTTTATTAACTGTTTGTATCAACCATATATTTTGGCTTTCAAAAACCAACAATACTTAAACAGCAGCCCAATAGATTTAAAGAAATCAAATTTTCAGTATTAGCACATTAAGGTTGTAAAGAAATTCTCCTCAATATGAGACTATTGGGTTTGAATTGCATGAATTTTGAATGCCGTGGGCATCTGGAAAAGTCTTTGTCTGCCATTAAATGGGACAATACTTGACTCTGTCCTTGAGGAGCCCAGATGACTCTGCTCCCAGCTCTGGCTGGTGCTCTGCTCGTGTCCTGGCACACACAATAGTGGTGCTGGTGTCCAGCAGCATCTCTGTGGTGTTTAGGTGAGAGAAGCCCATTAGAGCAGTGATGTGTTTTCACAGCAAAACAAAGCATTGTCAGGATTAAATGGACCTATTTCAACCCTTACTGGTCTAGTCCTACTTATAAACCAAATTTATTCATGCTTCAAAAGGCTGGATATTTTAATTAACTGTGCCCTCTAGCTCAGCCATGGAACTTCTGAACTGTGTGCAGGTTTAAAAGATTTTAAGTAGAGCTTTTTGCTTTACTTCAATTTGAGTGTGTCCAAACACCTTGAAACCAGTTCATTTAATTGCTTTGTGGCACATGAACTGTGGGGCAAGGAAAAGTAATATTTTATAGCTTTGCTCACTCTGTGCTGTGGGTAGGATCCTAAAATTCAGGTGTGCAAAGATAAGTAAGGTTATAGAGACATTAATTTAGGGTGTTATTTGTATGGTTTTAAATCTGAAGTGACACACTTTTGAGAACAGGGTTTGATGTTGTGCCAGGTTGCTCTGCCAAACTCCCTGACATGTAGGGAACTCATGGAATCAGTCCCTTGCCCCATGATTGTTACAGATCTGCTTGAGGAGACAATGACCATTCTTGTTTCTCAGTGAAACTCCTGTGTTGGAATTTGATCCTAAGTGGGTTTTGCTGTAAAAAATAAAATAAAGGACAACCACATTTTCTGTTGTACGCTGGAGTATTTTGTGCCTAAAATCAGTTTGATGTCTGAAGCTCTCAGTGGGGATTTCCCCTTTACTGTGCAAAAAGGAGCTGATTTTTTATTGCATTTGAAGCAGACAATGTTATATCTGGATGCCTCCACAGAGATGAATGTTTTGTTACGAGAGTGTAAGGCAGGGTCTCGCTGGCCAGATGTTGGAAATGTTTCCCTTGTGGAAGGAAATGTTTCCCTGGCTTTTTGATGTGCCTGTAATAGGGCTTTAATCCCTCTTCCCTCACCCCTAGAGAAAACCACTTCTCAGCCACAATCTTTTATTTTCCCTTTGCTACTCTGGGATGCAAGAAGTACTTTTGTGGGGGGTTAGGAATTCTTTGACTTAAAGCGTGAATATTTGTAGAGTTTTGGAAAGGATCCTGCAGAATCTCTATTCATACTTTTAAAAAGACCCCAAAAATCCAGGAAGCCCTGTGGGCAGGTTCCCATGTTGGGCTGGGACAGTGCTGATGCCTCCAGTTTGTTTAGGAATGACGTCCTGTCTGTGGCAGGTCCGTGGGCAGGGTTGGAAAGAAACAGGATGGAGAGATGAATGACACTGGAATCAAACAGATTTTGATCTTGTCCCTTCCAATAAACAATTTAATTGCACATCTGGGTGGCAAAACTAAGAGGGAATTTTTTTGCAATAGAATTTCAGCCATTTTTGCATCAAATGTAAGGTGTGCATGAAGTGATGTTACAATTTTGTGCTTAGAAATACTTGTTTAGAAGGTGATCTGTGCATGTTGAAATGGGAGGCTTTCCAAAAGGCTTTGCATGATCCTCATGCTGCTTGGTTGGAGCTGGGAGAATATATATTCCCCTTCTGTGGAATGGAAATGGAGAGAGATTCCTAAGTTTGAAGAGTGTCCTGTCAAATACTCTGTGTTTTACATGTTTAATGTACTTGGTAGGTTAAATAAAGTAAATTATTTAATATTAGATATTTAGTATTAAACAGATATTTACTGGAGCTGATTTCTGTCTCAGGAGCCAGAACTGGAATGCCTGAATTTCCTGGCAGCCACGTCAGGGTTGGTGCCAGAGCTGCAGGTCACTGTAGATGATAAAGAACTGACCAGTTTTTGAACAGCCTCCTCTTTCCCAAATAGGTCATTGCCCCATTAATCCACTCCTCCCTCTTCTCTCCATTCCAGGCTTTCTGCTTTAATGTTCCTTTCCAGTTATTTTGTTCCTGTAATTTCGTGTTTCACACACAGTGCTTGGCTCTCAGAGTTCCTGGAAGGGAGCAGGGAGGTGGGTGTACAGGAGTTAAGATATGGAATATATAAGAACTTGCAGTTGGAATGTCACTTCTGGCTGATCCATGGTGTCAGCCATGAATTTATACAGTGTAAAATTTTCTTCAATGATCCTTTTGCCAAAACACATTAAAATCTGGGATTATATTTATATCCTGCGTAAGAATAGACTGAAATAAATTATGTGGGTGCCACAAGAGGCAGCATTCTTGGTGTGTTGAAATAAAGAGCTGATCATAAATCCAGGGATTACCTGAAGTGAGTTTCAGGGAGAACCTGTTGAGAGCGATTTCAGCAACTGGCTCCTTTTTTAAAATGGACTAGAAATCATAATAAGGTAATTTTTCTTCCTTATATTTCCACTTCAATATTAAACTGTAAATTTGCCTTCAGTAAAATATTTCTCTGTAACTATAGTGCCTCATTTCTATCTGAGGCCACTCTGGGATGGAGGTTTGAAAGTGTTACTTAAGATTGTTGGAAATGTAGAATTCATAGATCTGGTAAAAGTGGTTTTGGGGGTACAAGTTTGCTTTATTGTACAAGAATTCAGGTCAAAGATGATGGTAATCAGGAAAAAAATAATGGATCTGCTGGATAATGTGGGAAAGGTGGTAGTTTGGGGGTCTAATAGGTTATGATTTCCAGGGGTTAACTGTCTTTCCATTAAAACTGAACCATTCCAGGTGCCTCTCACAGTCATGTCCCACCCCTGCCAAACTCTGTTATATCCGAGCTCTCCTCATAAACCTGGAAGATCCAGGACACTGTGGAGGCTTCTCCTTTCCTTGGGTGGCTGGAGGGGGCAATCAGGCTGCTCTGGGGCATCCTCAGTACTGACAGATGCTCCTCTTCTGTCCAGCCCTGCAGTATTTCAGCAGTAGGATAAAATGGTTTCTTGTTTAACCTAGAAAAGCAGAGCCCCCCCACTCCCCATTCCTTAAATTAAGATTTTATGTTCTTTAGGATCACAATTTTAATGTGTTTATTTTTTCATCATGAATTATGGCAATACTTTCAAGCTGGGTTTGCAATTTTGCAAATGCTGAGGGTTCTACAACTTGAACTGAGAAAAATTTATGTGGAAATACAAAAGTCCTGTGACGGTTCTAAAAAAAACCCTTTTTTTCTGGAACTCAAAAGGGGAGTATGAAGTTTTTTAATGATAGAAACATTGTGGTTTCAATATAGTAAATAAAAGCTGGTTTGAATTATCTGATATGTCTTCTTTAAATAGTATAGTGTAAGTAAATTCAGATCAGTTCTACTTTATGGATAGTTATTCATCACCATGGAATTTTGAAAAATTCTCTTGTTTAGCAGGTGGTATTTAAAAAGAAAAAAAAAAGAAAAGGAAAAATGAAAAAAGCCTTTTGATGAACTTAATAAATACTTCAAAATTCTACAAATGGCAACCTGGAGTTAAAAGATTAAATCATATTTAACATAACTAAAACTCTAAAATTGTAACAGTTGCAGCAGATCACCACTGGAATTTTAAAATACAGTTTTTCCAAAGCTTTTCTGTGTAATGTGTGCATCTTTCCTTATTTGCTCCCATTCAACCTTTCCTGTTACTGACTTGGGTTTATCTTTTCTCCCTTTAGAGAGTTTTGAGGTGACAGTCACCAAAGAAGGTGATAAAGGGTTCTTTCTTTCCCTTTTATGAATATTAACCTACTAACTTTGGTTATGAAATGGGGAATCAGCACTGAAACAGAAGATCCTGTCATGCACTTTTGTCCCATTTACTCTCCCAGTTTTTTTCTATTTTAAAATATATTGATAAAAACTGTTATGTAACCAAACCCTCGGTTAGAAATATCTGTAAATCAGACATCCATTTGAACCATTTGGGGTTACTGTACATTGTCTGGACACTGAAGAAGTTTTGTTTTGGGGAAAATTAGCGTTTTCTGATATTTTCACTTACGGCTTTTTTGGGACATCTGATTTTTTCATTTTTTTTCAAGTGCTTTGTAAAGTCCTATATAAGTGCTGAAGCATTACAGCCCCTTCCCTGCAGAATTTACCCTTCAGTACTTACTTCATTAGTTTAAATATGAATCAACCCCCCCCCCCTTTTTTTTTTAAGACCTCTAGACATGTGTACAGTAGGAGAACATTCTTGGTACGATGGTACCACTGCAACCATAACAGCACAACAGTGGGTTTTGTTGGTGTGAGAAAATCACCTTCAGAACATGAGTTACACAGGTAAACACCCAGTGTGGGTGCTCAACAGCTTGAGTGGCTTTTGTTGTGTGCTGGCCTTACCCAGCTGTGCCAGCCAGAGTCTTGTAGTGCAGTGTGAGGCTTAGATGTGTTTCAACATGATGTCCTAGGGACTGCTCCTTCAGATTTGTATGATGAAGGGTTTGGATAGAAGGACAGCCTCCTAAATCATTCCACGTGAGAGCTCCCTCAACTAACATGTGGCCCTTGTGAGCAGATAGCTGTTGAAATGGATGCCTGAGTAGTTGGTATTTCTACCTTTCTCATTCAGTAGTTCATTTTGATTCCCTAATTTTAGCCAGGTACATTGCACAGGAAGACTTTGCCCTTTGATCCGTTGACAGAATTTCTGTAATTATGGTGCTGAACCTGTACTCGGAGCTTTTTCCATCCCTCGAACTTGTAACTGTGCATTTTAACCTTTTGCTCTGGTCAAAACGAACCAGCTGCCCAGCTATTCCCAGTAGCTTGGCATAGAAGACATTACCAGTGGCCTTGGCTGTGTGCTCACATAAGATCTACTCTTACCCTAGAGCTATCTCAAGTACTCCTGTGAAATGCCTGTCTACATTTCTCTTTTTCTCTTTTGTACTCCTGCATGAATGGATGCAAAGTAAACAAGTTGCTTGGAAGGGCAGACGTTTTTGCTTCTTTTTTACTAAAGTTCCCAGAAATCACCCATTTTAAAGCACAGTGCTCTTGCTTTGTCCACAGACCCTCACAAACCCTTGGCTGCAAAATATTTGGTCGTTTATTTTATAAACGTGTCGCAGCGTCCACGGGTTCTGACCTCTCTTCCTTTGACTCTGTAGGTGAGATTTGTGGATTTAAAATTCACGGGCAGAATGTTCCCTTTGAAGCAGTGGTGGTGGATAAATCCACTGGTGAGGGAATAATCCGCTCGAAGGAGAAGCTTGACTGTGAGCTGCAGAAGGACTACACGTTCACCATCCAGGCCTACGACTGTGGGAAGGGACCAGACGGGGCAAATTCCAAAAAATCCCACAAGTAAGTAAATCTGGGCTGGGCTGAGGGCAAGTTTGGTTGTGAGGGGTCTCCTGCTCGTGGTGATTTATTGTCTGTGTAGAGTAAATGTAAACCAAGTGTTAATACTGGAGGACTTTTTTCGTATAAGCCCAGAATCACAGGTTGGGTTGGGAGGGACCACAGTGGGTCATCTGGTGCAACCTCCCTGCTCCAGCAGGGTCATAATGGGGATAAAACGAGCAGACAAATGGACATGAACTGCCTGAACATCTCTTCATTTGTATTTTATGTGGCACTGCTTCATCCCTTGATGTCTCTGAATTTACCCTAGAAAGTAGTGCAGGGATAGAAGCAGAAAAACTGTTGATACACTTAAAATCTGTCTCGAGTTGATACAGAGTTTGCCTGGGATACCAAGGCTGGACATTGTTTCAGGATTCAGTTTCTAAATCCCAAAAACTGGTTCAAGAAGTCAATCTATATTAAGCTTAACGAAATGCAAAAGAAGCCATGTTGTTATCATTTGCAGACAGCCTCACCAAAAAGAACCCAAGATCAATAGCACGAGGCTCGTCTCTGCCTAGACTAAAGAATGGGAACAAAGCAATCTTCAGCTAATCTTTATCTAAAGGAAAACCACAATATAAAATATTCTCTACAAAATCCACTTGAGAATAAGTGTTGAACACCCTGGTGTAAACATCTGCAGAGCATGTGGGAGATGAGCTGCTGTGTGAGGCAAAGGAGGGAGTAAATAAGATCAGGAACAGACTAGCAGGGGTCAACTTGGTGACAAACACAACTTTGTTATGTATAGCTGTGTGCTTCAAAATAGGCAACATAGTGTAACCTCCTGAAGGATTGCACTTATGGAAAATAGCTATGTTCTTAAGCTGTTTGGTACTCAAATTGACTTTTGAAGGAAGATTTCAAAGAAAAAGGTGGCAACAAATGTTTTGTTGGGTTGGCTGGAATTATATTCTTTGTTCAGCTCCTTCTCCACACTGTGGAATTTATCTGTATTTTTCTACCTGTGCTGGTTGAGATAAAAACTTTCCTCTGATGGGTCTAGTAAAAATAAAGATTATCCAAATTCATGGCTATGTAATGAACATCCAGCAGCACACTCTGCTGCTGTTCTCCCACAGCAGAATGATGGGTTTCCACAATCTGCACCTACAAACCATTGTTCACATTCCCCTGACCCATGGCTGGCTGTATTATGGGTTTTTTTTGTGGTTTTTAACAGTCTTGGAGTGTAACTCTGCAAGTCAGAAATGTACAGTTTGTTTGGTACCATTTATTTCTTTGATGGTGTTTATTTAGCACATGGGATAAAATAAAACCTTAAAGATCTTTCTCAGCATAATCATTAGGAAACTTCTGCTTTTATGGAAGAACTGTAATTATTGAATTCCATCATTTGTCTTTTCTTCTTGGTCAGTGACAGGAACTGCTTTATTTTTCCTTATTTTTTTTATTTTGTGTAAACCAGCAATCAGTGACAGGCATGAAAGGATGGGATTCAAGATCCAATCTGTTTTGGATTATCTAGCAAGCTGTATGATTTGTTAACATGTATCTGCCACTTCTGTGATTCTTCCATTTAAATTGTCTGATTTCTCATTTCTCCATCTAACAAATAAGCCTGTTTTCACTGACTTACACAACTGAGTACTTTATTAGCCAAAGAAAGCCAATCAAATGCACTTGACTGAGCTCTTAGTCTAAGACCAGTCTTAACTGTCACTCTTGTTCCCATAAAATAAAATTTGGGTGTTCATATCAAATACTCTGACAGCAGGGAAGAACTAGGATTATACTGTTTTAACAAAAGTAAAAACAAGCCTATTTTGTCACAGCTTTATTTTGTTCCAGTTCTGTAAAATGGTGCCAATTTTATGGTGGCAATACAAGGGTTTGAATGTTATTTGCAAATAAATAACAGTAGTAAACAATAACGTAGAATTGCACTGATTTTTATAGCAACACACTGGAAAAACACCCACTGCTTTCCTAGTTCGGGTAGTTTTGAGACTGTTGGATTTATTAGTCATTTCTTCCCGAGGGCTGGAGTTCTGAGGGGTGGGTTCGTGTGGGGAAGAGCGAGATGTTGTATCAGAGCCCTGGCACGGGCAGGAGCTCCAGCCTGACCTGTGTGTGTTATTCCAGAGCCACAGTCCATATCCAGGTGAACGACGTGAACGAATACGCCCCCGTGTTCAAGGAGAAGTCCTACAAGGCCACGGTGATCGAGGGCAAGAGGTACGACAACATCCTCAAGGTGGAGGCCGTGGATGCAGATTGTTCCCCACAGTTCAGCCAGATCTGCAGCTACGAGATTGTGACTCCAGATGTACCCTTTGCCATCGACAAGGATGGTAAGTACAGTGGGAATTGCTGTTGTCTGTCACCCAAAGAACAAGATTCTGATGGCTCAGCACAGAAGTGCAGCAGGACTGTTTAACCCCTGCCTACAGCACAGTGAAGCAGAGGTGTTCAGCCTGAATTAATAATGAAAAATGAGATGTCTTTCAGTGCCAATACCATGTGCTGTTACTGATGGCAGGAGCAGATGGGGTGTTGCATCTCTGTTTCTTGTAAAATGCTTTTCAAATTAAAGGAAATAGAGTAGTTGTCTGTTTTAAACCACCTCTCAGTGGGTTTTTTTGCCATTCTGTATTAGGATAACTTGTGCTAATTGGCTTTCAAAAATGGGATTCCACACGTGTGCTTTACACATTTGAGGTGCTCATGTGTGGCTGGAGTTTCATGGCTGTTGCTTTTGAAGTGTAGTCATTTATTTAGGTCATCTCCTGACCTCCAGTGGTCTGTGGACCCTTCAGAATCTGTAGATAACTTTAGTGGTTGAAGCAAGCTGGTTAAGCAAAGTGAACAGGTTTTAGTGGGCTTTTAGTTTGAGGTTTTTGGGGGATCCACGTTGGCAGTAGGTTTGCAAATTTATAAAAAGATAGTGAATGCTGGCATAATCCAAACAGTTTATGTATCAGTTACCGCCCAGGAGCAGTTTCATTTTGAGATAATATACTATTAAGAGCCTGAGGAGTATATACCTGCTGTTCTGTGTCTGTGTGCTCATGTCTGGATTAATGTAATTTGTAAGGATCTGGACCTGATGTCTGGCATTGAAAAGTCAAATAGTGAAGGGTAATTCCCTCGCAGGGGTGTCTGTTAAAGTCTTGGGTATCTGTATGAAGTCCAGAGCTGGCACCTGAATGCATTGAATGCAGCAATGACCCTGAGAAATGATATTGATGTCTGATTGTTGCTTTTTTTTGTGTGTGTCAGGTTATATAAAAAACACAGAGAAGTTGAGCTATGGTAAAGAACATCAGTATAAACTGACAGTAACAGCATATGACTGTGGGAAGAAGAGAGCTGCTGAGGATGTGTTGGTTAAAATTAGCATTAAGCCTACGTGCAAGCCTGGCTGGCAAGGTTGGTGTGCTCTCCTTTATCTCTGCTTTTAGTGTTTGCTGGTACCTTCAGTTCAACATGAGACACCTTTAATATTGTTTCTTTGGATACATACACAGGTTGGAGCAAAAGAATAGAATATGAGCCTGGCACTGGTTCCTTGGCTCTGTTCCCTGGGATGCATTTGGAGACGTGTGATGAGCCAATAACCTCAGTTGAAGCAACGGTGGAACTAGAAACCAACCATATTGGTAAAGGCTGTGATAGAGACACCTACTCAGAGAAATCCATCCACAGGCTCTGTGGTAAGAATGCCTTTGTTAAAGTAAAAGTGGTCTCCCTTGCTTACTAGTTGTTCTTTGAATTTTAAGTTAGACCACAAGTCAGTGAGTAGATCTGGTCTTCATTTGCATGTAGTTTCCTCCAGCTTGTTTCCTAGCGGGCAGTGAAATTGCCTGAAGGTGACTTTTAAAATAAGTCTCAAGTGTGGTAAAGAGTTTCTTTCTTCTGCCTCTCCACTAGTTATGCACACTAATAATTTTGCTCACATGAGAGTCATGTCCAAGAGCTGAAAGAATGTTATCTGGGTGAAGGGTATAGCCATTAAAGGCTCTCTTTCTCTGATCATGATGGATGTGACAGCTGCAATCTTAAGAAATACATGGTGAAAAACTAGATCAGAACACCAAAAAAAGAGTGGTTTTGGAAAAAAACAGTTCCCTTGCATCAGATAAATTCATACTGTGCTTGGACCAGGAATAAAGACCCTCAGCACCCACTTATGCTTCAGTTAAAGGCTTTATGAAAAGTTTATGAATCCTTTGTAGCCAGTATGGAAGAATTGAGATTACTGGACAAATTGTCACTGATTTATGTGTTGAACTTCAATTGGAAGTCTGAACAGTGTGTAACCCCAGAGACCCAGGCAGTTCCTGAGCTGTTCCCTGATTGAGGTCAGTGTGACGTTAAGAAGTGGGGAAAGGACAGCAAGCCAAGAACCTGCTTCTGACTGTGCTGTAATTAGACAGTGAGCTGGGAGGGGGTGCTTATGCACTTCCTTCAACTGGGTGAATATTAGAATTACAACTGGGTACAGTGTTGAGAGAAAGGCATCACAGTCACAGGTCTGAGGGACAAGTGGCATTAATGAAATGGTTCCTGAGATGGGGGGGCAAAATAAGGTTCTAACAGCTGGAGAGACAGTAAGCAAAACAATTTCAATGGGCTTAGTTGCTTACCCAGAAGCTAAATTTTTGGAAGTCATCAGGATATCAGATGTCTGTAATTAGTGCCACATTCTTTAAAAGGAGAATTGATGTGTGATGGTAGCACAGAATCCTCGCAGTACTGAAAATTTAATGCTCAGAAAAGCAGTTTGATTTGAAACTAGCAGTGGTCTTTTTAAGTGTCTGTCTGATTCCCTTTTTGTTGTAGGTGCTGCTTCTGGCACAGCTGAGCTGCTTCCCCCTCCAAGCAGTGCTGCAAACTGGACCGTCGGCCTCCCGACGGATAACGGCCACGACAGCGACCAGGTCTTCGAGTTCAACGGCACCCAAGCTGTGAAGATTCCAGATGGGGTTGTCACAGTCAATATGAAAGAGCCCTTCATGATCTCAGTGTGGATGAGGCACGGGCCTGGAACCAAGGAGAAGGAGACAATTCTGTGCAACTCAGACAAGACAGGTTTGTCAGCACTTCAGTTACAAACAGCCTTTTGGTTGGTTGGGTTTTTATGTTCTGTGGCAGTGCATGTGACAACCTTCAGGTTTTCCTCTACCTTTTTTCTTCTTTTTGAAGTGAAGTGGACTTTAAAAGCCACTCTTTATTGTGCTTACGTGTAGGTTTGCCCTTAGATCATCCAGCCTCAGATTGGGCAGGCTTGGTTTTTCTAATTCTATTTCAGTTTGCATTATGCACTGCTTTTGCTGTGGTGGGTGACTTATTCTGGCAATGCAGTCTCGAGTTTGCATCTCCAAAGATAGCTCTGTTCTTGATGCTGCCTAAAAACATTGAGATACATGTATCAGGTCTAGTGGCAGCATTTGCTGCTCTATCTTTTTTTTTTTCTAGGAGGATATAATTTCTTTCTCTCCAATGATGAATTTTTTTTTCACTCTGTGCATAATTTCACTCTCTGTGAATGCTACAGACACAATGATTTTGAAAATGCTATTAATAAGAAGGAAATGTGATAACCCTGTTTCCATAATTGCTGTCTAATGGGGGCAAAAGAATTCCTGTCTTTGTTAAGCTGGAGAAGTGCATTTGGCCAGTGTATTAGAGACTTCATTTAATTGCTGCTAGGTCTTTCAAAGGAAACTACACTGAATATATTTCAAATTTTATTTGAAAATAAGAAAGATTTGTAGTACCCCAAAAGCATTTCTTTAAACAGGAGAAAAGTGACAGTCATTCAGAACCAGGTACAAATACTCTCTTTTGCTACCTTCACCTATTCCTCTTCATCAAACCCTAAACCTTCTTCATGGGAGTAAGTGAACAGGAGAGAAAAAAGGCAAATTTAAATAGTTTATCCTGGTTTAAAGTGCATGGGCAGCAGACCTTCAAAACAACTTTTCCTTTTTTATTCCTTGGTTTGACCTAACCATGGAATTCTTGTGGCAGGTAGTTTCTGGTGGTATTTGCCTTCATTCCAATGGTGTATTAGGAACCATTGAAAGACTAAATGCAGGAGGGAGGCAGTTTGGACTGTGTTGCACTGGAATAGTGCAGTCAGGCTCCTACTGTCAGACTGAAAGATTGACATGATTTTAGTCTCTTTTACATCCCCCCTTTCTTGACTCATCCATGCCATGGAATGGATGATGTAGCTAAAATATTTCTTCTCCTTATTCTCACCTGTTTCTCCAGCATTTCACCCTTGTATTTATTTCAAGTGGCAAATCCTTTAGAGCTGTGCCTGCAGTTTTCTCTTAGGAAAAGTGTGTCCACCTGCCAGGAATAATCAGAGGCTGTAGGAGCTGCTCCTTTGTATCAAAAAAAGCTCTTCTGTTTGCAAATAGAGCTCTTTTTCTTCTGCTGCTGACAGGTTTATCTCTGGCTCTTCACTCCTATGCCCTGGTTTAGGTTGGGTTTGGAGAGACATGCCTGTTACTTGTGGGTTTTTCAGCAATGTTTCAAATTCCTCTGACTTCTACATTTGTTTATTCCTCTCACTTACATGGAGATTTAAGTGTAGAAATTGCAGAACGGGTGGGTTTTGTGCAGTTCTTGGGGGTTTACAGGGAATAATGCTGTTCCTAAAACTCTTGTGCAGATATGAACCGGCACCACTACACCCTCTACGTCCACAACTGCCGACTCGTTTTCCTCTTCCGCCAAGACCCCTCGGAGGGAAAATCGTACAAACCTGCTGAATTCCACTGGAAACTGAATCAGGTATGTTTGGAAGGACAGCTGGTAGGATGCTGGAGTGAAAACCACCACAGACAAACTCCCTGGTGGTGTAATTATTAATAAATACTTTTTTCAGTTCTGAACTCTTGATGCCCTTTTTTATAGAACCCAACGATGCTTGTTTTGTTTGTGATCAAGTGTCAGGTTCAGCTGTACCTTTTCATGCTGAGTGTAAAATAGAAAACCCAGTGTCATTCTTCTAGCTGTGATGTCAGTTGTCTTTACTAAATGTACTGTAAGGGAGAGTGCATGAGAAAATGGGAAGTATTCCAGAGTGCATGAAAAAACAGGAAGCGTTCCAGGTTGTTTACAGTGTTAAAGTACTTCTGAATATGTGACCTTTTTCCAGCCCTCTGGATCTGAGTGATAAAATAACCCTGAATATCTGTAAATTTATCAAGTTCTTTTAGTTGCTTTAGGTTGCTATTGCAGGTCTGTTTTTGCCAGTTACCTGAACAGTGAGTGACTTTCTAACATATCCAGTTATATCCTATTTTCTTGTGTAGGGCAACGTGTGTTGTTTTAATGATAAAATACACATATATGTCCTTGTAGGAAAATTTCTGCTTTCCAAAACCAGATCAGCTTTCACTGTAAATAATAGTCATGGAAGGCATTTTCCTATTCAAAAGGGTTATGTTTTTTTTTAATGTTCCCTCTCAGAAAATATCTGTCTTCTGTCAAGTAATGTTCTATAACAGCATTTCAGGATGTGCTTGCATATGGATATGTATTTTTAGATTGAAATATGCTGTTATTTAGTATAAAGATGAAATCCAGCAGCTTCCTGTGTTGGCAACAGAAGAAAAGAAACTTAATGTTTGACAGTCAGTTTGCTTTTCAGATGTGTGGTGTGTGTGCAACATCAACTGTGTCTGTGCAGGCTCATAGATGTCATATGTCTGCATGTGTGCTCATGCAAAATGTGCATCAGATCAGTAATTCAGCTGTAATTAATGCTGAAAACTCTCTTTGCTCAGGTGTGTGACAAGGAATGGCATCATTACGTTGTCAACGTTGAGTTCCCTGCGGTGACTCTTTATGTAGATGGTGTTTCCTATGACCCCTTCCCAGTGACTGAGGATTACCCCCTGCACCCTTCCAAGATAGAAACACAGCTGGTGGTTGGAGCATGTTGGCAAGGTAACTATTTACAATATTTAATACTTTAATTAACTTTTTTAATGGTATCTCTGTGGTTATCTAGAATTACATGGCAGATCTTTTTAGTGCCTGACAGATAACTTGGTTTGCCTTCTGCAGGTTATTTTTGCTCCTGGCTGGCATCACATATTTCTTCTTTTAGTCATTTTTCCTATGAGTGTTTGTTTTCTGTTGGCTACGGGTGCTTGTGACATACAAAGCTGCTCACTGAGCTGTATTCCATCAAAGTGGTCTTTGTGGTGACCATGGGAATACAGAGAGCTTTTAATTTTTATTATTATTATCGTTGTTGTTGTAATTTTTGCTGTTTTTAATAATAGTTGCAAGAATACTTCAGATTACCAAGCAGAACACTTAATTTCAAGTAGGTTGAAAAGCATACTGTAGAAAAAGTGTTCTCATTGTTGCAACCATGACCAGCAGACAGTTCAACAAAGCAGCACAGTGCTGCTGTCCTTGGATGTTTTACCATTTCTGCTCATAAAAATAGACATCTGCTTTATTGTTCACAAATTGTGGCTTAAAATACGATATTCTGCAAGCTATGAAGTGCTGATTCATGTGCTTTAATACTTTAAAACCTACCCTTCAGAGCTGGAGAAAAAGGAGGAGGATGCATCTGCACATGGATACTGATTCCAGAGATCTTGGGAACAGAGCTCTTGCTTCACTGCTGAACTGCAGTGTTTGCTGATTAAATTAGACCCTGGCTGATATAAAGCTGCTCTTTTTGGTTGGAGGTAAACCAGTGTGAAATCATTCCTGGTTTATTTAGTTCCCGTTATAGGCTGTAGTTGCTGCCTGCAGTAATGCATGGATGTAGCCTGGGAATGAGTGACAAATGGAGAGCTTTGAGAACGTTTTAATCAAATTAACAGCCTTCTGTCTTATAATGTCTCTTTTCCCTGTGAGCTCTAAGGCTTTGAAGTGTGAATGAAGGTTAAATTATCTGTCCTCTCCATCAAATCTGTTATTTTGTGACAAGTTCACTATCATTCAGTATTAATGCTATTTCAGGGCTAAATTCATTCTGTTATCTCTTCCTTACATCAGTTAATGATTTTCTCCATAATTCATCTCAGTCTGTTTGTGACTTTCCAGCCAATCTCTTCTATCTCACAGGGAAGTTATAGTGACTGATTTTAAAGAAACTGGAGCTTGGAAGCTCAGTTCCAGCTAAATGTGTGGATTGTGTAATGGCTTCCATGTATGTTCTGCATCCTAACAAAAACATGTACATTTAATTTTAAAACTCCTGTGCTTTCATATTGACACCATGATGTGATTCTTTACTTTCTTCTGCCATGAGATTTCTTTTTAATGAAAGCAGACTGAAATAGGAGTCTAAAACTCTGAAGTACAAGAACTGCCTTTTAAAAATTGCACCAACAGCCTGATTTTTAGGGGATTAGAACACGTGGTGAATAAAGTTTGCCAAAAGAGTGAAATTAATGGTCATTGTTTTTGTCTTATCAAGATTTTAAAATAAATCAGGCTGCTCTAAGTTTATATATACAGCTCACCTCCAAGAAGAGAGAGATTTTATGCTTTTGAAGAAGTTTTTAACATTTCTTTCATAAATTTAAAAGCTCTTTTAAATTTTGCTTCCATCTGATAAATTGGCTGCTTAATACATGCGATACTATTACTGTGATGATAAAATCTGCGTTGGTAATGGCTTGTTTTGATCAGCTTTTAATACCTTTTAGTGATTTGCTGTATTAGGCTGGATTTTACCTTAATTTCCCCTGAAATGGAGCCAGTTGATTTAGAGTCTCGTTACTAGCAGTGGGTTGTGGGAGATTTGTTCTCTTGCTTAATCCAGTTTTTCCTGGTTTTACTGCAGATCATGTGTGGGGTTCTTTGGGTTGTCTTGCCATGACTTTTTATGTTCTTGTAACAACACAATGATGATTTTTCCCTGCATTGCAGCTCTTCATTTTTCCAAAGAACTCCTAATCCTTGAGGAGCTGGGTGGAACATGAGCAGACTTTTGGGGGAAGGGCTGCTTTGTTTTTGCTGTGATAAAACTTTGCCAGACTGTAACTACTTGGTCCTTTCCCTCTTGTCCCATTCTTTGTCTTGCTTTTCTACAGAATATACAGGAAATGAGAATGACAATGAAACTGTGCCCGAGACCTCTGCAGGTTGCTGGAGTTTTTTCCCTACTGTTTTATTTCATTTTTTAAGCCAAGACATTGCTTCATCTCGCACACAGCATGAAACGCAGCATCGCATTCGGGCCATTGACCTTCACATAATCCTCTCCTAGGCTTGTTTCTTTGTTGTGCTTCTTTTTGCAGAGCTTCATCAGCTGACATTTTGCTTGGTTTTGGGGGTTTGGTTTTTGTTTTGGTTTGGGTTTTTTTTTTGGTTGCATCCAAATGCACCTCCATGTACAAACCTGCAGCCGTTGTGGTGGCAGTGAAGCGTTGTCCATAATTTGCTGATGTAAAATATCAGCTTTCTTTCACCCACTTTTGTTAAAACATAAATGCCCCTCATCCTGTATAAATACATGTATTTGTGTGTAGGTATGTGTGTTTATTACAGAATTATTCAGTATGTTGGGAAGGACCTCTGGGAGTCAGATGGCTCTGCTCCCTGTTCACAGTAAGACTGATTTTTGTATTTAGATCAGGCTGCTTGTAAAGACAGAGCTGTAATTCACAGGGGATACTCATGGATCAGAAATTTATAAAAAATTCTGATTACAGTGGATGGAGGGGGAAAAAAGCTACCAGGCATTTCAGGTTGTCTTAACAGGGTTGGATTTTCTTAGAAATTTTCAGTTATAATTCAGTTTTGTCTTGAACTGAGACCCTTAAAGTTAGTGTATGTTTCTGAAAGTGAATTCAAGATGTGAACTCTTTCTGTAAAGTTTTAAGAATTCCTGGAATTTCTTCATTTGGCAAGGAGGTAGCAGCATCCAGGGGTTTGAAACTGGAGCTATACAAATCTAAACTGCAAATTGTATCATTTGTAGCAGGACAAATCACCACTGAATATTATTTTGAGTTATACCAGGGAGCTTTTATCACTTGGAATCCTTAAAACAAGCTTAGACATCTCTAAAAATTAAGTTGCTTAGTGAGTGATGGCCTTGAAATACAAATTTCCAGGTGGTGTTCTGTGGCCCCTTTTAATTAGCAAGATGGACTTAGGTGATCACTGTGATGTCATCTTCAGGAAAACCTAAGGAATATGAGGTTACAATTCATCAGCTTAACCCAGATATCTAAAAATGAGTTACCTGAGTTTAAAATGCACATTTGAGTCTGGTCAGAGAAGGGGCACCTTTAGAAGGGGGCAGGTAACTCTTGGACACCTTTTTCAGAATGAGCTGAATGACTTTGTCAAGTCCCTTGCTGCCCTTTGACTGTCAGGGGAGCCTGTAGGGCAGGGTTTGGGTGTGGGTAACTCACACCTGGAGGATGGACCCTGCTGGGCATTGCCTCTGCAGACACCTGAGTGTGGCAGGAGGTGTCATTTCCTCAGGCTGAAAATTCAGCTTTCGTGGTTCATCCCCCTGGCCCTGTGTTCCATTCCCCAGCCCCACCTTGCTGTATGGGATTTCTTTTGGGATGTTTGTCGTGGAACAAGCAGTTCCAGGTGGCCACAGCTGTGTGAGGGCCATGTGCATGGTGAACTGTTCAGTTCTTTCTTTGTGCTTGACCATGGTCACAAGGTTAACCCCCAGAGTGGATCAAAACTAACCCGCATGCGTGTCACACCCTGTGTACCCAGGAGCCATATTTGTTATTTTACAAAAGAAAAAGAATCAAAGCAAGTGAAGGTTTTTCCCTCCCTCCCTTCCTGAAGGTGGAGAGCTCCGCATGGCTCAGTTTTTCCGAGGGAATCTGGCAGGTTTGATGATCCGCTCCGGGAAACTGGAAAACAAGAAGGTCATCGACTGTCTCTACACCTGCAAAGAGGGGCTGGATTTGCAGATGGCTGATGGTGTTGGCAAAGGTGTGAAGGTAAAGTTGCAGATGAGCAAAAGGAGGGGACATGTCCATTGCTTCACTACTGATAGCTACAGGCTTTGCTGGCAGTTAATGGGGGTGTCCCAAATAAAACAAGCTCACCCCTTGTGGCATTTGCATTAAAATTGCCTAAAAACTTAGGAAATCTTTCTTGTATGAATATGTTATTAGTGGAGTTAAAGAGAACACAGTAACTTTCATTCTTAAAGTTTGGGAGAGGCATTCCATATTTGCAGGCCTCTATTTAACCAGCTGTCCCAGGGTGTGTGATAAGAGATTCTTAACAAGCAGTTCACTTAACTTGCCTGACTTTTTTAGCAGCAACGTTGTGTGAACAGAACTAAATTTCTCCTTTAATCAGCTGCCTCTGTTCCATATTATCAGAACCAGCACTATGTTAAGTGCCTAGAATTTTTCTTAAGGAATGAAACACTAAATATATTCCACTGGAATGAGGCAGTGAATAGGGAGTTTAGACTGTGTGCCACAGGGCCAGTAAATAAATGACCCTTTTGCTTTAATGCTTTCCTTGTTGTTCCTGCATTTACCAGGCTGAGAGTGCTGAGCTCCAGTTGGGTTTGCCAGCCCATGTTGGGTGTTCTCTTATGGTTTTCTCCTGTTGTTTCAGATCCACATGAACCCAAGTCAGTCAACACTGACCATAGAAGGGGATGACATTGAGAGGGTTGATAAGGCCATGCAGCACATTTCCTACCTGAATTCCCGCCAGTTCCCAACTCCCGGCATTCGGAGGCTGAAAATCACCAGTGTTGTCAAGTATGTCCTGGTGCTGAAATAATCCACCCCTGGCAGTGCTGGTGGAGCCTGGAATGGGGTCCTTGTGTCTCAGTGGGGATAAACAGAGGAGCCTTGGTGTGTGTGACCATCTCACATGTGAACACAGCAAATGTTTTCTGCACCAGCACTGTTTTCTTCCTGACAGTGGAGTGAGGAGTAAGACAGGAATGTATTGCCAGTCAGTGCCCTCATTAGAGGTGTTATCTGTGGCTGTGAGTCAGAGCATAGAAATGGGGCCAAATGGTAACTGTAAGTAAAAATTAATTGTCAAATTGCTCCCTTGGTGGGGAATTCCTGCTTTCCAAGGCAGCTGCTGAATTTATCTAAGACTCTTGGGTCTGAGACAGCTTTTCAAAGATTCATAAAGCAATTACTGTGTGGAACTGTGCCTCCCTCCCAGATGACCTCAACTGCTTCTGTCTCCCAGGTGTTTCAATGAAGAGGCCTGTGTGTCCATCCCCTCTGTGGAGGGATATGTCATGGTCCTTCAGCCAGAGGAACCCAAAATCAGCCTGAGTGGCATCAACCACTTTGCCCGCTCTGCCTCTGAGTTTGAGAGCTCAGAGGGTGTTTCCCTCTTCCCTGAGCTTCGAATCATCAGCACCATCACCCGGGAGGTGGAGCCGGAGGGGGACGGAGATGAGGATCCTACAGGTAACACCCTGCTGAGCTTGCACTGTGCCCACCCTCACCTCACTTATCCCTTGGAGGATATATTATGTTATATTGCATTATATTAATAATACTATATTACATTCTATTTATAATATACTATTATATTTATAATAGTATATTTATTCTATATAGGATATATAACATATTTATTTTATATATATACAATACATTATATTATATATTATCTCTTTAATACAGAACCTAGTAGAGCAAATAAGGTGTAGATCCTCTGCTCTGGGCTAACAAAAACTTCCCAGAAAGTAAGCCCAGACCGTTATCCTCATGTAAATATCCCTTGTTTGAGTTTTGTATTTTATTTTTTTAATCATTATTTCATGAATAGTTGCTCTTCTCGGGCCCAGAGTTTAATATCTAGGGGAAGAGTTTGCATGTGACACTTTTTTAGCTCCTGGGCTCCTGTCTCCTTTACCTGTGTTTCTGCTCATGAATTTGGCTTTTCCTGTGCTTTTCAGTGCAAGAGTCCTTGGTGTCTGAAGAGATCATGCATAACCTGGACACGTGTGAGGTGACAGTGCTGGGAGAGGAGCTCAATCAGGAGCAGGAGAGCCTGGAGATCGACATGACACGGTTGCAGCAGAAGGGAATTGAGATGAGCAGTTCCAACCTGGGCATGATCATCACAGGTGGGGGCTCCTGCTGCTGGGGCAGGGTCTGGAGGCAGCAAAAAGGGAACAGTGTTCTGGAGGGGGAGTTTCTAACACCTGGCTCCAAATACTTCATTTTCTTTTAGTATTTCAACTTTGAACAGTTTTAGAATTCCAACCACAACTATTTTGGTGGAAAGCTGTGATTCTAGAAAACACATCATTCTAGAACCTTCTTTGTGGTTTTTTTTCTCCTGTCCCAAATTGCAGACTGTGGAGATGGAGTTACACTTTTCCCCAGAAAAGGCTTGTTCCTTGCCCAGATAATCCAGTGCCTGGGAGCATCATTCCTTTGTGGTTTATATTCAAAATAAGTTAAAAGATTCGAAGGAAAGGCTCCCCAAATCCCTTCAAAGACTAACTGGGTCTAAGATGTTATCACAGAATCCATCCCCAGGATTTCAGTGATGGTACTTTTTTTTCCTCCCAACTGAAAATCCATCACCCAAGAAAACTTCTCCTGAAGAAAGGGTGTGCTGTCTGTCCAGTGTATGATGTTGTACTCGAATCTTTGGCAAAGTAACTGTTTTCCCTGTGTGTTGTCCTTCCACAGGGGTTGATACTATGGCTAATTATGAAGAAGTTTTGCATTTGATACGCTACAGGAACTGGCACACGGTGTCTCTCTTCGACAGAAAGTTCAAGTTGGTCTGTTCGGAGCTCAACGGTCGCTACGTCAGCAACGAGTTCAAAGTGGAGGTTTGTGAGCTGAGCTGGGCACTCTGAGGAGCTGTAGAGCATGGGTGGCTTAGGAGGATGGAGGTTGTTGCCTCAGCTGATAGATAATTGAACGATTACTGGGTTAGATTTTTGTCCTGTAAATAAATATTAGTAAATGTGAGCATTTCAGGTTGTGTTTTATATATAAATGTGTTCTTAGCCCTGCATTGCAGCTGTAGATAAGGTGCTGTAAACAGAGGTGAAACTGTTGTTTTGTAGAAGTACTGTGGTTAATGAAGGTGAAAAGGTTCATTGGAAAGTCATTTAGCAAATGGAGTGGGAGTGGTGCTCCCAGAGAGCTCCATGTGTAACTTCTGGGATTCCACAGATGGACTTGCTGGGCCCTTCACTGTGTGTGATGCCTAAATTTGTGACTGAGGGCTTCTGTAAGAGCACAGACAGGCTGAAACTGCCTTTCCTCTGCAGCAGGCTAGAGGGTCATTATTACATAGTGTGCTTACATCACATGTATGGAAGGACAGCAGAACATGACATTCCCAGTGCTGGAATGTGGAATGATTTATATTGGGAGGAACTGCCACATAACTCGACCTCTTTGAGCTCTGAGCTTGAATTTCCCCATTTTAAAGCTGACCAAGGGACTGGCAGCAAAGCCACCACAGTATTTACCTCCTCTTGGGGGTGGTGGTGGGCTGGGAGCCCCTGGTGTTGCA
Organism: Pachyramphus minor; assembly: GCA_013397135.1. NCBI lineage: Eukaryota > Metazoa > Chordata > Aves > Passeriformes > Tyrannidae > Pachyramphus > Pachyramphus minor. Next base: position 570,475 of record VYXB01002641.1, read on the forward strand.
GAGTGGGTATTTTGGTGTTCTGTTTCCTGAGGAAATCCTGTGAGCTGGAGTTGGGATTTACCAAACTGTGGAAGTGCAAATGCTTTCCTTGTTGTTTCCTTGTTGTGTAGGTGACAAAAGTTCTCCTCTCTTCCTGCTGTGCCAGGGGCAGGTCCCCTGTGTCTGTTCCACCACAGGAGAGGCACGTTTAGCTCTGCTGGTTTGGCAAGGAAAGGTGAAATATTTGTGATGAGCTTCCACTTGTGCCTAGAAGTCAGCTCTGCTAAGTGGGGGTTAAACCTGTAAGAAAGAAACTACTCTTACCACTTAGACTGAAATAAGGAATTTTTCTCTTTGCTGTTAGCTGAAAATATACAGCAGAGTAAGAGGTGGGAATGAAAGAAATGCAATTAATGGGTTAGGTATCTTTGCATACACTGTTATTTCAGAGTTAAAGTGGCTGGTACCAAATTTGGTAATAAACTGGCTTTATCTCTTCTATTCTGAAATACTGAAGTCTCTACACCAGCTTGCCAGACTAAAACAGATTTGAGAGCTGTGAAACCGAAGGGTTTGTGACAAGAAATGGAAAATATGAGGAGCCACTGATTGGGGTGACTGTCCCCTGGGAAAAGCCATTGCTGTGTTGGAGGAGGATTGGATGCCTGCCCTGGGAAATAGATATTATTTTTGTTTGAATTTTTTTCTCTTTCGTTTCTGTCTCTTCAGAACTAAACTGTTGGCTTTCTGGAGTTTAACACTTTGTCCCTGTTCCCAGGTGAATGTTATCCACACATCCAACCCAGTGGAACATGCCAACCACATCGCTGCCCAGCCCCAGTTCGTTCACCCCGTGCACCACTCCTTTGTGGATCTCTCTGGTCACAACTTGGCCAACCCCCATCCCTTCTCAGGTCAGGATTCTCTCCAGCTGAGCTGGTTTTATTCTGTTGTTAAAATGTCCAGCAGGCTTCTTGCTGCAGAGAGGGTTTTTCACAGAGTTTAAACCAGTGTATTGGACTGATAATCCAGGCAGCTCCTCAGGCCTCTTCTGCTGTTTGCCAGGCAGGGAGGAGTGGATTCCTAGAGATCCAGGATTCCTTTTCCTGCCAGCAGAAGAGCTTTCTGTTGGTGTGTGTGTTGGAAAATGGGAGGGACTTGATAAAGGCCCTTGATAAAGGGCTGTGAGGAACTGGGGCAGTATTTCTGAATGGCACAAGGAAAGAACTGCAGTGATATTCCCTTGATGACTCATGGGATCTGCCCTTTCTGTTTTAATTACATTAATTTGGCAAGAGTGTAGGATGTGAGAGGAAGAAAAAGAATTTAGAGAGGAGTCTGAGTGGTGGAATCTGCTTTCCATGTGTTTTCAGTCCTTCAAATTGATGTAATTATATTTAAGGAACTGAGGGTTAGTTCTTACTCTCCAAGTACCTTTTTTTAAGTGGCTGCAGCCAAAGTGCCTCTGGAGGATTCGGACAGTGCAGCTGATGGGAAGGGAGCTGCTTATTGGCACTGTGGAAATGTTACCAGTGCCTTGGAAGGAACCCCTTTTCTTTTCTCCTTGCAGTTGTTCCCAGCACAGCCACTGTTGTGATTGTTGTTTGTGTGAGTTTCCTGGTTTTTATGATTATCCTGGGAGTGTTCAGGATCCGAGCTGCACATCAGAGAACGATGCGTGACCAGGACACTGGGAAGGAAAATGAGATGGATTGGGATGACTCTGCTTTGACCATCACTGTGAACCCCATGGAGGTAAAACCCTGTGGGGCTGGGGCTCAGCACTGAACCAAAAATGCCCTTTTCCAGCTCAAAGGGGTGGGATTGTCCATGGGCAGAGGAGTAGAGCATAACCAACCCCTGAGCACACAGCAGAGACTGGGAATTTTGGATGAATGTGCCAAATGCCAAGAGCCAGTTGTGTCTGAGATCTTGCAGAGGTTAGAGTTTCATGATGCAGGATGGAATTTTGCAGACCAGTGTCCAACACGTGCTGCACACTGCCTTAACCAGCCTGTTTTGGTCCAAACAGGCAGGAATTTGTCACCAAAACATTTGTGTTTATAATCCTTCTTAGTGTGTCCTACTGCAAGATCCTTCTCCAGCAGAATTTGCAGGACTGGGTCACCCCTCAGCATCAGTTTGTGCAGAGGGCCAGGGCTGACAGCAGTGTCACAGAGTGCTCCTGCCTTTGTCTTCTCTGGTTGCCTAATTCCTGCTGAACTTTCAAAACCAACAAGGAATCTGCAGTAGCCCTTTGCCAACACAGTGCCTTGAATAAAGAACAGGAAGAATTTTGGCCAGTGTGGTAATGACAGTTAATTCTTGTTTTAACAGACCTATGAGGACCAACACAGCAGTGAAGAGGAAGAGGAGGAGGAGGAAGAAGAAAGTGAAGATGGAGAAGAAGATGACATCACTAGTGCAGAGTCTGAAAGCAGTGAGGAGGAGGAGGGAGAGCAGGAGGAGGACCAACAGAATGTTAACAGACAGCAACAGCTGGAATGGGATGACTCCACCCTCAGCTATTGATTCCCGCTGTTCCCTTTGTCTTTCTGTTCCCGCTCTAGAAGACTCCACTGTAACACACTCCATTGGTACCGAGGATTCATGGTGTTCAACACAAAAAAATTCATTCTGGCCAGTAGTTTGACCCCCCCACACCTCCCGTGTTTGTGTTCTGTCAGTCCCTGATGTTTAGGGTTGTAGTTTAGCACCTCTTCCTTCAGCCATGCCTCAGTGACTGGATTTTTTTTACGCTCTGTGAGGAACCACCTTGCACTTTTCTTCTTCGTGTCATCTCAGCTAAGTGACTCTACAGCTCTGTAGCCATTGCACATGAATTTCTGAACTGTCTTTTTTTGCTCGGTGAAACAAACTTGGCTTTGTTCCTTTTTTCCCCTCTTTCTAAAAGATGCAAAGATTGCTTGTTGACAAAGGGTAAAGCTGCTCATTTCAGCCTGTTGATTTCTTTTACTTTTTTTTCCCCCTGAATTAGTGCATGTGTAAAGTGGCAGAATGAGGTTAATATGTAGAAGATTAACAAGACTTTTTAATATTTTGTAAATATCTTGGAATTATGTAATTATGTCATTTGTGGTAGTGAAAAACAGGGAATTGGGGTTTAAAACATGCTAAAGTGAAAAATCATGCAGCATGAACTATTACAAGTCTCATCCTACTGCAGCAGGAGCACGGGCACAGTTCTTAGTGTAGATGTTCAGTAACTCTGTCCTTGGCCTTGACTCGATGTGCGCTCATGCCCCGCTCTCCTCCAATTCCTTCCTTTTCTTTAACCCCCTTTTATTTTGCAGAGGGAACATAAGCTTGTGAGAAATTGTAAAGGCTTTAGGAGCCTCTGCAGAGGTTCAGCTGCCCTGTGCAATACAGTTGTTTGGGTTTCAATTTTATTTTATTTTTTTTTAAATTTTTCTTTTCCCTCTCCAATTAAGCCTTGGCATAAGGGCTTTTAAGTTATTGGGGAAAAAAAAACACTACATGGATGGTGGGCAAGATCCATGGGGCTGTGGGGTGTTGCCACAGCTCCTTTTAATTCCAGGGAGGCTGCCTGTAGTCCAGTGCTGGGCTGTTCATAGTGACGGGGTGGGTGTTTGTAAGTGATGGATTGTAAGGAAGCTGGAAAGCCTGAGCCCTGGGTACCTGTGCACCTTGGCTACCAGTCTGCATAAATAGGGATCTGGGGGGTTTTTTAGTTGTTCATTTTTTTCTAATTTGGCAGTGGGAGGGTTTGGGGTGTAGCTGATCCCACTGAGCACTCCTGCTCCTCCCCTGCAGCCCCTTGTACAGTGACTCGGACTGTCGGTGTTCTAAGCCTTTGTTTACACTTAGTAATTGTGTTTTCCTGCTGGTGAAAAACTGTAGCATAAATCACCCCACCGGAAAACCTTGGGAATCATGTTACTGTTGTTCCAAGTGGAGCTGCTTGGGATTGTTCCCAGTCACAGTTTTGACTTGGGACTGCAAAGCACAGAACTGGACGGTACGAAGGTGATGCTGCCCCAGGGTGGGGAGCGCTGGTTTTTCTGTCAGGCAGGGCTTGTTCAACTTCATTTGGTCTTATGCAGAGTCTTGAATAATGAATTTCTGCTTGATTTCTATGGAGGTGGATTAAAGAGTAACCTGTTTTGCTTGTAGCAGGAGCCTGGGACTGCATTCCCTCCTCAGCACGGTAAGCCAAGCTCCGGTGTCTGCTCGTGGGTGCAGAGCCCACACGTGTCACACACAGCAGGGACAGGGGCACTGGGGAAGGTGCCAGAGGAGCCAAAGGGTGGGGCACAGAGGGTCCTAATTAACCAAGAGAGAGAAAAGATAAGGGTTGATCCAAATGCTTGGACAGTTTGCTTTTCAGGGCAGACCTGTTCTCACCTCGTGGTGTAACAGGACCTGAGGTGGGTTTGATCCAGGGGAACCTTGACTGTGGAGTGCCTTTACAATAGGAGATGGACCTGGAAGCAGGGAAGAGAACCCACACCAGAGCTTACCGGTTTTTTGGGGTTGTTTTGGGGTTTGGGTTTGGTTGTTTTGGTTTTTTTTTTTTATGTAAAATTTTAGATTTCTAAAACGGGAAAATGGTTTTGACTACTTACGTGGTAATTAACTGCTAGTTTTAAGTAAACTGGGAAACTTTTAACTTATGTCTGACAGTTGTCCTGTGTTAATGTGTAGAAGACTTATCCTTCCATATACTGTTGCTGTAGCTGCTGTATTTTAGACCAAAACTGATCATGGCTAAATGGTAACACTGAGGGGTTGTAATGTCCCGACACAGTTTGTAGCCACTGTGGGTATAACTTTTCAGATGTGTATATTGGTAACAGGTCAGTTTGGAAAGTCTATAAGCTACAATAAATTTCTGGTTCTAAAGGTCGTTTGCATTTATTTCTTCCCGAGTGGGACGAAGTAGAATCAAGTTACATAAACTGAGTGTTAATTTGCTGAGGGGGAGGAGGAGTCTTTGTTGATCTCAAGCACAGAAAGACTGGGCAGCATTCATCAATATTTTTTATTTTTTACTTACAAAACATGTACCTAAAGCAACTGAAAAGTTAAACATGTAAACATTCTCTTTTCGCAGAACCACAGTTTGGCTTAAAAAAATACTTCTTTTTTTCAAAGGCAACAGAATAAGCACAATCAGTTTGTACAGAGTGAGTTTTAAAAAAAAAAATGACAGAAACACCTCTAAATAAATAGAAATAGGTCTATCATTCTGAGCATATTTATAAAATGAGAAGCCACTTATTTATGGTGAAATGGAATATTTTTTGATTTAAGTTTTGGATCTTCAGTACAATTCACGGGCTGAAAACCATCAGGTGAGCTGCTGCTTTGTGGATTTGGAGTCAAAGGCTCTTTGCTGACCCCTCAGAGCTTCAACTAAGATGCTCTTCCAGGAGTGCCCAAGGAGGAAGGTCCCTGTGATGACATTGGATTGTTCCTTGTTGTAGGTAAGTCAAGTTTCCAGACTGAGTAACCTTGGTAAGACTGGGGCAGGTTGAGAAACCCCTCAGGAGTTGCTCAGTTGCTGCAGCTGCCACTGAGACACCTTTGTTTTATTGCACTTCTCACACTGCAGGAGGGGACAGGAGCCACTGCTGGAAAACTCTGATTAGGGCCTGAGATTCCTGCTGGGAGTCTGGGAAGCCCTCGGAGGGCTCCTGGAAGAGCAGGCTGTGGCAATGCAAGGGAATTGCTTTTCCAGGTGCAGAACTGTAGTGTCTTCCCTTGCACAGGAATGCACAAACCTGAGCAGGGGGTGGGTTCAGTGCATCTCACTTTGCCTGCAGCCTGGGATTTTTATTTTTTTATTTTTTTTGGCACACTTTTTGCTCTGTAAATTAGTTTAATAAGGAAAGAAACAGCACTGTTTATTCTCTGAAGTGGGACAGAGGCACAGGACTTGTTCTCACTGTCTGATCAGCCTGCAAAGAGCTCTAAATGCTGCAGGATTTCCTTCTAGTGCCAAACAACTGTCAGAGCTCGAGTGCTGCTTCAGTCACACCCAGGATCATTGGAAAGGGGTAAGAAAAGGGTTATAAAAAATTAAAATCAGGTGTTTTCTATGCCAGAACTGCTGCTTCTACCAACAGGTGCTCAAGAGGGAACTTGGTTTGTCTGAATAGATACAAACCAGACCAGACCCCACAGCTTAACATCTTCTATGAAAAGAAACAGTAAGTACTTTAAACCACAATTTAGATTAGAAACTGTAACACTGCTCGTGCCTGTTTGGATATAAAGATAGAGAAGGGTTTGTTCCAGGTGTTCCACTGACCAAACCTGGCGTTACTTACTATTTGTTTCTACTTTGAGAAGAAGTTACTGTTTTATAAAGCAGTGTTAACTTTGTTCTTCACCAGCTGCCCAGCTGACACATTAAACAGCCATTCCAGGGCAGCATTTTCTAAATTTTAAAGTACTGGGGTACCTGATTTTAAAGTTTCAAACAGAGCTGAAAGTCGGGAATCAGTCGCACCCCTGTGCTGGCTGCAAAAATCAAATCAAATTTAGATCATGAAGGGAAGATTTATTAAACAGAAAAAATTTATTCCTCAGTCTCCTGAATTTGCTACTTCTGTGGGAATTTTAAAGCAGACTTGAAAGGTAAATTTATGAGAGTCTAGTCCATCCTTTGACAACACATGTACCTGTTGTTACCTGAGAACCAGGATCTGCAGTGCCTCTATTTTTACCTACATGAGAAAAGTAAAAGAACTTAAAAAACACTTTACAGTGTGTAAAAGAAAATTGTTGAACCTTATTAAAGGTAAACAAATGAAGTGCAGGATTCAGAATTAAACGCTGCTGTTCCTTAAGAGGCAGGAATGGTGGTACCTCCACAGGAAGGTGGGGAGATGGAAGGAAGGACCTGAGGAACTGGCAGAGGAAACAGGTCCTGCCCCGTCTCCTGTCTCCAGCAGGACCCTGCCCTGAGGGTCAGCAGTGGCTCCTCCTCCCTGCCCCTGGGCAACACCAGCACCCAGAGCTGCTCCTGGTGGGGCCATGAGCTGGAGCCAGAGCTGTGACACAAGCAGAACTACAGGATTGATCACAGCACCTTGGGGCAGAGGGGAAGGAGACAGAGGAGGCTGGAGGAGACACTGTGTCCCAATTCAGGCACAGCTCAGCCCCCCAGCCCCTGCCAGCAGCTCTCAGAGCAGGGTCTGTACCAGGGCTGGGAGGAGGAGGAGGGGGGAAAAGACCAGGGATTACGTTTGTAAGAAGAAGAGAGTTGAGATGCAACTCGCTGTAAGTGTTTCAGTGTTAATCCCACTCACCTGGCACTCCTGGCACAGGAGGGCAGTCTGGCCCAGCAGCTCTGGCACAGGATGGTGCCATCTGTGGCAGCTGAGTCTGGAGCTGAGTGTTGGATCCCAGGGACTGTGTGGGTGGGGGGCACTGCCCTGCACACACCTGGTACAGGGAGACCAGGTGGCAAACCAGCTCTAATGCACCCCAGCAGGAGGCACTTGGAGCAACCACCATTCAGTTTGGAGAGTGCAATCTTCCTGTTTTCAGGCTTAAAACCAAAATAAATGCAGGAATTGCTTGAGGCTCAACTAAAGCCTGACTTGGGAAAGCAAAGAAACTACCTGGTGCAGTGGCCACTGAACCTCCTGTTGTGGCATCAGTTTTGTCCAGCTCAGTTTGAGAACACTTTGGCCTCTGGAGCAGACAGAAAGCAGTATGACAGTGTGGGTATCTTTGTCCTGGCACAAGGCAGAGTAAAACCATTTGTTCAAGTCAGCTTCAGTGCTCTTTAAACTGACCCCCCCCTTGGTGGACACTGACTCAGGGCAGTGCTGAAGTTAATGCCTCTGAACTGGAGTGGGTGACCTGCAAGCTAAATTCTCAAGAAAATATAAATACAGACATTAGCACACTGGAAGGATGTTACAACTGCCTCAACTCTTCCATTAGAAAGATGTATTTGAAGGTTAATGAGTTCTTAAGGGTACAGTACCCTCTACCTACCTTTCACTGTACGCAGTAATTTTATTGCCTCACTTCTCTCCCTTGTCCCCCAAAGCTCTGCAGCAGCCATGGGGTGTGGCTGAGCACAGTTTTGCAGTCGTGGAGCACTGTCTGACCTCTGGGAATGCAGGTGGGGGATCTGCAACATTGCAATTTCCACCAGTCTTTCCTTAACAGCCTGTGTGACTTGCTGGGCTCCCTGGGGGTGGTCCCTGGCACAGGGTGTGCAGGTGCTGCTGCTCTACTGCCTGTTGTCTTTGGATACGTTGTGTGCCAGCCAGTTCACTTTGGTTTTCCAGCTCTCTCGCAGGGCTTCATTAAACTTGAGCCTGAAGTGCTTCAGTGCCTCCTCATCGGTTTTCCCAAGAGCCAGGGAGTCCTGGAGGTGAGAGGAACAAATCAGTGCAGCCTCCTGGAAGCACAACTGAGCAATTAGCAGCTCAACTAGTAAGATGTTTACTCACTGAGATATTACCCCATTGAGTAGGAAAGGAACAGCCATTAATATTTTTTAATGGTTACTCTACTTGCAGGAGGCTTTTCACTAATAAATACTTCCATTCCATTCCACTCTTCTGCTGGTGCCGGGTGAATAAAGGTGGTGTCTTGCAGCTGGCCAGGGATGGGTGGTTATCACTTCAGAGGCAAACTGGGACCAGGAAATGCTGCACAACCAAAGGCCTTTGTCTCCTTCCCTGCAAACTGGTGCTAAAAGGTACCTGCTGCCCTCAGGAGGAAGAACCCCAACTGCTTTCCTGAGCACCAGTACCTGGCATTTCTGATGTCCTGCACCTACTCCTGCTTTCTGCTTCCAATACACCCTTCCACCCTGCCTCCTCCTCCTCCCTGAGCTGCAGGAGGTGTCCAAAGCCAGGCTGTGGCTCTGCTCTCTCACCTTTAGGTACTGGATGTCTTTGGAGCAGCTGAGCTCTGGCAGACCAGCAGCTTTCATCAGTGCAAAGAGGTGCAGGAAGAGGAGCCCGTGGCGCCGCAGGATCATGTAGGCTCTCTCACAGTAACCCCTGAACCTGAAAGAGTCATGGCAAAGGAGTGAACATTCAAACTCTGCCAGTTTATAAAGCAAAGCTACAGGTTAGTCTGAACCCTGCTGTCTCCATTGATGATACCAAGATCTGTTGCCACCTCTAACAGGTAGGTAATAATTTATTTGCTTTCCAGCTACATGTTGCTGGAAATAAATTCTAAAAATGCAAAGAGTAAAAAGCTGAAGTCAGTTTTTCATTCCCAGCACTCACCTTTCAAACTTCTCATTGTTGTTAGTCTTTCCTTGCTGGATGACGTGCACAAAGTCGTAGGTTAAGATGAAAGGAACTCGTTCTCTATTAATACCAAATTTAGTCTTGAAGTTCCCCAAAAAGTGGCCAAAATCAATATGGAACAGCTGAAGATAAAGAAGAAAAAATGTTTTTAGAACAGTGTCTATTTTAGCTGATCAGTGTTGAGTTCTCTTCAGTTCCTGTATTCAGCACAAGTGACCAGAGGATTTTGGAAGGAGAAAAATGACCTCTCCCTTAGCACCCCCTTGGAAAGAGACAATATTTACTTGCCAAAATACTTTCTAGTGTGATTAGATGTTGGATTGGACAGAAAGGGCACTTCCTTCTTCAGTACTTGATATATCTGAAGAAATACCTGATTTACTGTGTCACTAGTGGAAGGAGGCAGAGCACTTCCATAGGCACCTGCCAGTGGAGGCTGCAGCCCCAGACAGAAAGAAACTGTCCTGTTTTGAAGTTGCTACAAAACATCACTGCCTCAGCTGAGGCTTCTTTTCCCTTCATTTAGGGATTTCTTTAAATACCAAACCCAACGAGGTCGTTACACCCCTCGTGCAGGAATTGGAGGAGGCTCCTGTGCACAGCCTGGGGCACCCTGGCAGTTGTGCAGAGGGGCTGTGAGCCCCAAATCCCAGGCCCCAGGCTCTGTGCTGGGGAGCAGCAGCTCCCTGATGGGGCTGAGGGAGTGAGGGGCTGTGCAGAGCAGCTCTGTGAGCCCCAGCAGCCCGGGGCAGCGATGCTGCAGCACTTCAGTTCATAACTGCATTCATGCTCCTGATGACAGAAGCTGGTCACTGAGCAATTGGCCCGGCCTGCCTTGGCTGGAGGGGAGGTGGGACTGCACTGGGATGTCTCTGTCCCCTGTCCCAGCAGTGCCTGTACCTGTCCTGTCTCCCGGATCATGATGTTGTCGCTGTGCCGGTCCCCGATCCCCAGCACGTACGTGGCCACACAGTACCCAGCACAGGAGAGGGTGAACTCCTCGATGGCTTGATCTAAAGCATCCCTACAGAGGGCAAGGAAGAGAGGGAAAGAGAATTTTACTTTGGAAAGCTGTTTCAGAGCTCCCCCCCTGCAAACCTGCAGGAGAAAGGAAGGGAATCATGTCTGGATTCCTGCAGAGCTCTCCTGAGGCAGGACTCCCACCCCTGCAGGACAGAAATGAGCTGCAATAGCTGTCTGTAATTAAAGGGATCTGAATAAGGTTGTGGCCACAATCTCATCGAAAATTATTTAGTCTCAACTAAATTAACTCATTTCTTGCTCTCCATGGATCCCAAAGACAAAGAGGGCTCCTACAGTGACTCCTGTTGGTGGCCCTGCTGCACCAGAACAGCACGGATGCATTGCTGCTGTTTCTCTACCCAGAAAGCCCCCAGGTTACACAGCTGTTGTGCCCCTTTCCTTCTCACCTCCCAGTTCTGGCACTACTCCTTCTGCCCCTTTTCCAGCTGCCACCACACTGTGTGTGTCTGGAGAAAGTAACAGGACCCAAGGGGAATATCAAGGTTTGGATCCAGCCTGGGGGCAGTGCTGCCTTAGGCTACCAAAGATCACAACAAGCTTGCCAAGAGTAACCCAGTTGCTCCATTTCTACTCCCACCCCACACAGACCCACATGATGCCTTCAGGTGTGTCGGGCAGGGAAGCAGCCACAGACACTGTGGGACAGCTTGGAAAGGTGCAGAACTGAGGGGAAATGAGGAAAGGGGAGCCCCCTCACCCCGGGTTCTTGGACTTCAGCCAGTTCAGCAGCGCGTCCTTGTTGAAAGCTGCCGTGGCCACCATGTTGCTCTTGTTCAGCTGGATGTTGGCGATGGTGTCCGAGTGCATGACCACCTCAATCAGCCCAGTCTTGTCTCCTGTGGAGAGGCAGCCATAAGGGGTCATCCTGCAGAGATGAAAGAAACCCTTCCACTGAAATCCTGCCCAGAACTGGGTGGTGTTGACTTTTAAGCTTTCCCTTGGCTGCCATGTCTCCTCCACCTCTCCTCTGCAGTTCTGTTCCCCAGTACCACAGGACCTGCCCAGCTGCTCACACACCACCAGACAGACCTGCTGGGGGCAAAATGAGCTTGCAGAGAAAAAACAGCCTCACCAGCCATGATTTATCACTGCAGTAGGACATCTGTGTGCACACTACTCACCTCAGGTCCAGGCCCTCCTGCTTCCACAGGATGTCCATCAACTGGATCATCTGCAGGGTCAGCATGTCCTGACGCAGATCTGTGCAGCATGACAAGGGAAAAAGGGGCATCAGTACCTCCCAGTGTCCCCTCTCCAGTGCTCCTGTAAGTGGCCCTTGTTCTGTCCCTGCAGCAGCTCTGCTGCAGGGGCCTTTGCCACATCTGTCTCTCTGTGGCCCTGCAGGAATATCTGCCTGGACACAGCAGGGAGCAGCAGCCACCCCAGAGCTCAGTGCTGGAGCTCCTTCACCCCTCACACCAGGCTTGGGTTTATTGCTCAAGGGTATCCAGCTACTGCTGCACTACAATCTACAGGAAAGAGGGCTGCAGGTGAAATATAGAGGGGAGCTTATTATCTCTCCAGATTACTGCCAAAAAACTCAAAACATTAAAGGTCCTCATTTACATATGGTCCATACTTATGCCCACTGACCACAGTAAATACTTGAGACTAAAGGATATGTTTTCACAGCCATAATCAAGACTTACCATCTCCATTTTTAAAAATAATGCCCACTCCACCTCCACCTGTCTCTTCATTATTAAACACAATCCATAAAGGTTTCATTTTGGAGTCCATGAACGTGCACTGATCCACACTAGAGGAAATAAAGACATTACCATCAGAGTTTCCAGCTATTAAAACAGCAGCCAGTTCAACAGCACCTACAGACACTGGTGGAGTGGGGACTTCCATGAGGAAAGAACCTTGGGATAACCTGAAACCTGCCAAACAAAGCACAAATGAAGAGGTGCAGTTCTCTTCCTTACCAAACTTCAGCGAGGATAATGTTGGGGTTCAGGGGGGACTGGAGGTGGGAAAGTGCTTCACGGTACGTTTCCTGCTTCATGCACACATGCATCATCTCCTTGGTTTGGGGCTTGGTGGCCTTCTGAGAACTCACTTTAACAAAGTCATTCAGAGCTTTCATCTTGTTGAGTGCTTCTCCCTGAAAAAAAATAAAAGGGAGAGATTGGAACAGGGTTAATGAATAGGAAATTCCTGGAGGAATTTAAAAAAAACATTAAAATCTCCTTGAAATGGAAACCTTGGTTGCATCTCTTACTTTCTCTCTAACTTGTAGCAATTTCACACGTTGCAACAAAAATTTAGTACTATTTGCTTGAGGAAATCCATAATTAAGTGTGGATACTCTGCTGGGCACAAATGCATTGGAAGGTAATGACTGCACCTCTCTGAACCAGCTCCCACTAAAAGGTAACTCAGCACTTCATCTAATAACAGCACTGCTCTTTGAGATTTCAAACCATTCTAGACACACAGTGTGATTTGGGGTGTGTGGGTGAGTAAGAGATGAGAGAACTCACATGTGATGGGGATCTCCAGGCTCCCAACAGGACATGCCAAAACCAACACAGCTTTTTTTGTGTTACTGACAACATTAAGTTGGAAAAGGCAAGAGCTGAGAACCAGCTCCAAGCAAGAGGGAAGTCAACCTTATGGCTAAAAGCAATTTTTACCTGTTTCATCAAAACTTTCATGTGGTGGGTGCTGCCTCTGCAATAAGCTTCCAGGATCAGCCCAAACCTCAGGGAAACAGCAGGAACGTGCATTTCTGACCTGGGGAGAAGGGAGGTTACAGCAGTGCTGACTCACTGCATGACTGACTCATCCTCCCATTCATACCCACACCAGGAGGGTGCAGAATATTGGCTGCTGATTCTTTCTGTGTAATGGGGAAGGAAAAAAAAAAATGCCCCCAGTCCCAGAAGGTGATGGAGGAAAACCACTGCCTGGGGTGGTGAGACATTTTCTGTATGACTGAATCACTAACTACTCCTTTGAGAACAGCACTTGGGGAGCAAGAACAGTTCAGGGCTTCTGGCTCAGAGCTGGCAGGTGGCCAAGGAGGTCCAGAGGAAATTCCAGCTCACAGGCTTGTGTGTGTATATACATATACAGATGAAAATTCTGAAAATAGAACCTAAGCCAAACTCCACCAACTACAACAACAACAGACAAAAATGAATGAACAAAAAACTGTACTGTCCCCTCCTGGAGAGTTAGACTCAATGATCCTTGTGGGTCCCTTCTAACTCAGGAAAGTCTGTGAAATCTGTGGAATTAATTCTTATTCAGCTGCTCAAGGTAAAAAGCAGCAGTTTCTGGGTTTTGGGAATTGCAGCAAGGAAATCCCATCAACGCTTCAATGGGAGACATGCTTCAATGGGAGACACAAGCAGACCCCCTCAGCTCTGCCAGGCCTGCTGTGCCACAGAGCCATGAGGGAACAAGTAAATGCTGGTTTCACCCCATTTCTGAGAAAAAGCTCAAACATTTGCCCTTTACCTCAGGTGCCAGAAGAGGAAGTGGCCGATCTTGCGGTTGGATAACGCCCTGTCCAGCAGGAACTTGGTTAATTCACAGTCTAAGTAGGATTCGTACTTGAGCACCTGGACAAGCTGCAGCAGGTATTGGAACACATCATGATCTCTGGTGACAGAAGGGAAACATAAAAGCCAACCTTATCTTTGCTGCAGAGACAAGGCTGTCAGGCTTGTTCACAGTCCCCCTCAGCAGCCCTGGACAGGAATAGAAAGGGGCTCTATCCCCTGGGGATCACACTTACGTCAGCTTCTTTAATGAGTTGATAGCAAAGGATCCAACATAACGGTCGGGAAAGCTGAAATCCAGCAGCTCCAAGGCATTCAGGACAGGCAGCTCTGGCCAGGTCTGAAGCAGGGAAATCATCTGTAATGATGGAAAAAAAAAAAAAAGAAAGAAAAAAAAAGAAAAAAAAAGGGAACAAGGTTTTTATGACAATGGATATAAATCTGAAATTCTGCTGATGGAAGAGCAGCTCCTGGTGGTGGGTCACTATTTATAGATGCCTCACAGCAAGTTTGCAAATACCAGGTCAAACCCTGAGGTGCCTCGTGCTGGTCTCCCACTGTCAGTTAAGAATATCCAATCCAGATCCTGTTTTTCCCATGAATTAAAGAGATTTTTTTTTTCCCCTTGCCTCCAGTTTCTTGAAGGAATATATAAGACCTTGTTGGTTAGTAACAAATCTGGGACAACCCACAGAGCCAAACCTCAGCTGGGAACAGAAAACCTCCCTTTGGGGCACTGTGAAACATCCCCAGCCAAGCTGGGCTCCCAAGCACCACACAGGAGTGCAGGTACTGAAAGATGGATCAAAAAGGGAGTCCTGGCTGCCAGCCCCAACCTCCTCACCTGGGCAACATCCTCGTGCTTGTTCCACTTGGTGATGATGAGCAGCTTTGCCAAGGCCTGTGGGTACTGGTCACGGATGTCGTACCTCATCTTCCACACCAGGTCCTTCTCGTGCTCGTACAGCTCCGTGTGGCTCCTCCGCTCCAGGATCTCCCTCAGCTGCAGCTTCTGCTCATGGGAACCACAGGAAAGAGCACACACAGGGCTCAGTCTCAACCCAGAGGGCTTGCCCATCTCAGAGAGACCCTCTAGGACTGGGCCATGGCCCAGTTTGGTGGAAAAAGCTGGTAGGGGTAAGGTGGAAATGTCTGACTTGATCCATGAAACCAGGTTTGCACTCAGTGAAAAGCTGATGCCAGAAGACTCACCTCCTCAGGATCTTCTGGTGCAGCTCGGGGTGGTTCTCCATTCCTCCCCAACTCCAGCAGCTGGGACACAAATAAAGAATCTGAGAAAGGCTGTTCAGTAACTCTAGCTTATCATCACTTCAGGGATTTGTGCTGTGTTAGAGGTCAGTCACTTGTTGCCTCTGGAGAAGGGAATCACACCTCCCACAGCCCAAGTGTAGGTCAGGGACTCAGCAGGACTCCTTTGCTTAGAGGTGTCACCCACCTGCCCACACTGCCCCTGCCCTGGGGGCAACAAGAATGAAGGGATGAGTCCTTGCCCCAAAGAGGGCACATCTGCACTCCCAGAAAGCTCCTGAGCCCTGGGGCACTGAGCTCCATGCTAACATGACCCCTCCCTCAGGGAGGATTCTCAGAACTGGGGAGTGTTTGCCAAGCAGCCAGTGCTGCCCGAGCCCCCCTGCACTGGCACAGCCTGTTTCACCCCCTGAGCCAGCCCCTGCACTGTGGGGAGCACGCAGGCATTCCCTGGCACAGCAGATCCCCCTGTAACAGGCACATTTCTTCTTCCACTTGTGTGCCCAGTTGCAGTGACAGATGGAAAATCCACACCCAACACGGCACGTTGTCGCTCTGCTGAAAGTCAGGGAGCTGCCTATTTTCACTCATTTCCCCTTTTATTCCTCTTCCTCCCTACAGAGCCTAACCCTGCCTTGCAGTTTAAAGGCAGCTCAGTTAAACCCATTTTTTAAACAAGTGCTTGTCTATAAGAGCAACTTCACCTCAGTAATTCACAGCTCAGAAAACTATTCACCCAAAGGTCTGTTAGTTAAGAGAAAAAGTCACATTTTCAGTTAACAATATCTATTTATCAAGTCTGCTTGTGCCCCATCCCTTGCTGACAGCTGCCCAAGGGACAGTGACACTGGATGCTCCCACCCCAGCACAGCCAGGGAATCCCTGTGCCTCCCAAAAAATTGTCTGAAGTGTCCCACCTGCTCGAAGGACGGGTAATACACGGGATGTGCTGCCACACTGGGGAAGCAGATGACCAAGGCTGCTGCACTCTCGGTGTTGGGGTTGCATTGCACTGTGCCCATGGGGTTCAGAAGTTCCCCTTTCTCATCTGAAAAGCAAAGCACATAAACCCCATGGAGCCAAATGTGAAGCTCTGGTGCAGGAAACAGAGCACTGCCTGCCCCCAGCTCTGCCACCGGGCCCTGAGCAGCTCCTTTATCCCCCTGACCTCTCCCAGGTGAGGTGTACATGGCATGTTTAGGTCAGCAGCCACCTCTTCCATCACATGTGCAATGCCAAGCACAAGGTAGGGCTCTGGATGCCATCCCAACACAGCACTGACCACTCAGGGCCTGCTGCTCTGGATCGGACAGCGAGGTGGGACCTGGGGCATCCCTGTCTTTGTGGAGGAGGCTGAAGATGCAAAACAAGACAGGAGCTCCATCTCCTGACATACCTGGGAAGGAGGACCACATGTGCAGGCAGCACTCCCCGGTTTTCAGCTGGTCCTTGTAGTCAAAGAGCATGACATTGACCCAGGCGATGGGACAGTCCTGCAGGGCACAGACAGCAGCTCATTTGGGGCTGTAACTGCTAAAGGGGGGTAAAGGGAAGAGAAGAACTAACCAGAAAGTGAGATATCCCCATGCAAAGGCCTCACAATATCCAGGAACCCAAAGTTATACAATCTTTTCCAAGTCTGCAAATCACTACTGGCAGGGAACTTCCCATTCAAGAGTGTGTGGGCACCCCCTCACCAAAGAGTTGCTGTAGAGAATTACACCAGGGACCCATCCTGTCTGCCTAACTTTTAAAAAGTACAAGATGGCATCACATTCAGGTATTTGCCAAAACCTGGGGTCTTTTGTGTAGTGCTGAATGGCACCAAACACCCTCCACAGATATGGCTAAAACTTCATCACCTAATATTTTTCATAGCTGAAGAACCTCTAAGTTTCCAGTAAAGCCTTGCTGCTCTACACTCAATGATATTTGAAGGAGCTGGGATACACTTCCTATATTTCCCAGTGTGAGGGGAGGGAGAAGAACCTTACTGTTGAAACAGGGGACACAGAGTTCACATGACTGCAGAAAACTGGGCGAAGAGTGCTAGAAATAGCTGATAATAGGGGAAAAAAGGCTTGGCTCTTTTGTACAAAAATAAATACTATCTATAGAAATCAAACTTTATGCTGCCAATCCCCCACCACACCCCCAAAATAAAACCCATAAGTCTGAGCCAGGCTCATTTTGGAGGAGGGAGACTCCAGCAAGTGACGGGGCTGGGACACGGCCAAGACAAAGAACCCGTCTCCCTCCTCAGCCCAGCTCCCTCCCCCAGAGCAGGCCAGACACATACTCCACAAGTGATCTAAGCTTTCCTGCAGTCAGGTCCCCCAGATGGAACACTTTACCTCATAGAACAGCCTCAGCAACACCAGAGCACAGACACACCAAGGCTCGAGCACAGAAACCGACTGGAAAAGGGGTTACGTGGCAAAAAACTCTACTGAGACGCACCCACAAAGGGCATCATGTGTGAAGGGAACCACAGTGACACGTCTTGTTCCACTGGGGCCTTCTAGAGAGTGCAGCAGGCCTGCCCCAAAGGCCACCACAGACCTGGTGGAGGTAACAGAATCCCCACTTCCCTCTAATGCGATAAAATGAATCACTTCCCAGCAGCCTCTCACAAGCCCTGGAGCTGATTTGATTACACTAAGTATCTTCAGCAAAATCCCTTTTGAGACATCAGCTTCTAGATCACGGGGAAAAGCCAAACAAAACACCAGCAATAACCTTTTCTAACAGAGTAAGTGACAGCAAACCAAAGCTCAGAGCCTGCCAAAACACAAGGAAGATTCCTGGCGGATAAGGCCCAGCAAAACAAGGATTCAGCATTCTAAAGACAGACATCTCCTGCATGAGTTAGAGAAACACGGAAAGCCAACCCTCTGGGTGACATTAACCCTGTGACTCATCCAGTCAGCCTGAAAACATGCCTGTTTTTGTGGTGGTAAATGACTTAGTCCCACCTATCTGCTCTGCTCAGTCTGCAGAGAAAACAACACACACGGCATTAACTCTGAGCAAGGAAAAGGATTAATAATCAAAAAAGCAAAACAAATTAAAAATCAGGGTGCACTCTGACTGTAACCTGCTCTTACCAATCATTTTAAATGATTTCTGGGCACCTCACTCAGAGCTGCAGCTCAGTGTGGAAAAATCCTTTTGTGCAGATCTCAGCTCTAGTAAATGTGATTTCAAACTAAAAGCTCACCCAAATGCATCCACCTTGTTAAGATCCTTTTAACAACTCAGCTAACCAGACTGTTTTGCCAATCAGAACAGCAAGATTTCCTTCTGACTGCTTCAAAACTGGATATTATTCCAGTGTGGCCACAAACATCCAGCCTGTGGATGAATCAGATCTTCTGTCCTGCCTCCAGCAGGAGCTGGGATTGTGCTATTCTAAAATAACAAAAAACAACAATAAAAAGGTTGATCCTGGTCCTGGCCTCAAAACGTTTCCAGTCTGAAGTTTCCAACACAGAAATTGGTCCCCACAAGCAGGATTCATGAGTTGTCTGCTGCTCCCAGACATGACTGCACAGTAACCCTGAGAACCCCACTGATGTCAGCCCAATAAAGCCCAGTGAACCTCCCCAGCAGTGAAAGGGAGGGAGCAGAACTGCAACCAAAGTCTCCTGTGATCACAGTTGTCAGCCCCTCATTTCTGTGCACTCCAGTAAGGATGGCATGACCAACCCTCTCTCTAGGGCACAGTAACAGTGTTTTCGTGGCCACAGAAACAGTAATTCACAGAGGAACAAATGCATTTGCTGCTCATAAAGAAAACCCTCACAATGCAAAGAGTTTGAGGCAGTGAGCTTAAGTTACAACTCTGGGAAACCTGGAATTCAATTACAGGCTGTACTTGGATTTAATTTTAGTTCCTGAACCATTAATGGGATAAAAGTTTTGGAACAGAGGTGAGGAAAGCGAGGAATATCCCTACGTCTCCAGTTAAGCAGCTCAAATCAAGAGCTTCCAAAGTGGTTTAACACTTTCCATCCTCAATCTGCTACATCTGAACAACAGTAACCTTGAAGAACCTGCACTTTCATTTTACCTCACCTCCAGCTTTGCCATAGCCAGTGTTTACATTCCTCAGTGTATTCCCCCTTCCTAGCTGCTAATTTGCTCCGCAGGGGATTTGCAGGAAAGACCTTATTAGAAAGAAAATGCAACACAGATGATGGTTAAACCTCAACTGCAAAACAAGGAAGTTGCAGAGCAGCGAAACAGAGACACCAACACCAGTGATTCCTCTTTAAGTGCAGTCAGATGCTGGGCATGTTTCTTAATGGCCTTTCTAGAGAAGAAATCACACTTAAACAACCTTCCCAACAGGCAGCCACTCCTCAGCTTCCCGTTCCTGTTGGAGAAGTTGGCCGTTACTCTGTAAGCTCTTTTATTAATAGAAAGTCTCCTGAAAGCAGAGGGCCCTTGGCTCAGAGTGGTGTCCTGTGCCCTCCAGCCCTGGCAAGCCTGGCTCAGCCCCACCCTGGCTTCACTTACAGCTTTCTTGGACTTCTTCTTGGTGGAACGTGCCTTCTTGGCCTTCTCGATGACGGCGTAGAGGGCAAAGCAGAGCCGGGCCATGCGGGGAAGGTCACAGATGTTGATGTCAAAGTCCAGCCTCTGCTTCCACACGGGCTCTGAGCACACATTCACTTCTGAGCTGGACACTGTCTTGCACAGCATCTCATTGCCGTGGAACAGCCCTGCTTGCACCACCAGCTGAGGGAAGGAGAAATGAGAGAACAGCGTGAACCCGCAGGGAATTGCCTTGTTTGCTGAAGACACAGGACTAGAAGAGGAATGGAACTAGCACCCCCTCCCCTGAACAGGATGTCCTCCTCCTGCCTCTTTCCCAATTCACTGAGACATTCAGTTCTTTAGCCTTTATCTTTATTCAGCTTCAGGAAGGGCATTGTTATCTTCTTACTTTATGCAGACTTGCATATCGTATAACGTGACACATTCCTGCCCTGTTTGCTTCCTTTCCCAAAAGGCAGCCATTCCCCTGCTCCCCCTTCATGGCAAACACCCTGCATATCCCAGGGCTCTGCTGCATCCTGCTTTCTGCCTTCACTTTGCCAGCTACCACCTCACCCATCGTTGCCTTCCCAGAGCTGCACTTCCCCTTCTCTGCTCTTTGCAGCTTCCCTGTCCCTCCACACCACTGCAGAATGCCATCAGCACAGGGCAGCAGCTCTGCTTGCTGTGCAGAAGCTTTGGCAGGGCAGTGTTTCTAATGCTGGGCTTCTGCCTGGCCAGTTCCCTTCCCCTCCCTGTTGTGCTGCAGTTCAGAACCTGCCCAAAGTCTGGATAAAGCACCACAGAGGATCAGGTGAGATCACACGGTCAGCCACTGCTGCCCTCACCACACAGACAAGACAAAACCCCAGAGTGAGTCAGTACCCACCTTCATTCTCTCATCTGCATTGACCTTGCTGCCTTGCACCAGCTCGATGTAGAAAGGCTGCTCTAAGGACCAGAGAGAACCATAGTTTGGCTGGAAAGAGAAAAGGGTTCTGATCAGAAATAAATGGAACAAAGACCTCTCAAGCCAGCAGCAGCACTCTTCTCCCATCACAGGATTTTTGCTCCCACAGGAAAGGGCATGAAGCCTGGGACAACCAGGGAAGCCGTGGAGGGGGCTAGAAAGCTGCCTGGAAATTCCCACCCCTGAGACCCTTGTGAGAGACCCACCCTGAGAGAGGCAGGGAGAACCAGCTGCTGTTCCCAGCCACGATCAGCATCTCCATCTAGAGATGAGCTGAGGGGACCCCACAGGCCACTGTCCCCTTTTACCTTTTTCTTGGGGAGCGGGGGGGGCTTGGGAGCCATCTTTGGGGGGCTGGCAATGCAGTTGGTCTGCTCATCCCTCATGGCAATGATGGCAGAGCAGTGCACCATGGTCAGGTGTGGGGTCAGCCCTCGGTGCAGGCAGCTGCGGATGTACTGCAGAGACAGAGGCAGGTGGGTCAGAGCCATCACACAAACCACAGCTGGCTGAAGGAGCCAGGGGAGGACACAGCAACAATCAAATTTCAGTCCTAATTTATCTCCTCTTGCTTTATAAGCCTGCGACTCACTGGGCTCATGTTGCCAGAACTGAGGATATGAAGTGCCTTTCACAGCTGGCATTTCATCAGTGCACTCAAATGGCTGCATTAAGGGATAACACTCAGAAGGGTTCAGCACTCCCAAGAGGAGTTTGTCCTGCCACGACAACACAGGATTACTTGCTCAACTTTCAGGAAGAGAAGCCCCAGCCCACGATGCAAGCAAGCAAATACTTCCAGAACCACTACATGTGGTCTATAAATGCATTTACACAGCACTTGACACCCAGGGACAGGCTAAGATCACTGGCCCCCAAAATCAAAGACCTGTTAAGTTGCCAGAAGTACCCCTTGCCCTCAGTGCCACCCAGGTCCTGTCACTGATGCACTGCACTCCTGTAAACAGCATTGTCTCCTCACTAACATGTCTCAATCCACGCCCCCAGCGAGAGGAGGCCATGTGGGAACAGACTCTTTGATAAAGCAAGACTCGAGGCTCACCTGGAACTGGTACAGGGGGTAGTTCCCATAGAGATATTCCCACTTCCCGTTCACCTGCAGGGTGTAATCCTCTGGCTTCTGCACTGTCTCGTGGCGGAACACAGTCGCCTGCTTCTTGATGGCATAGCTCATCAACGTGATGGGGAACTCCTTCGGGGAGATCTGGAAAGTGAAGCTCTCCTGCAATCCCAACAACACAGCACACGCCGTCAGACACCAGCAAAGGGCTGGAACAGCACACACACAGGTAACAACCTTCCTGCTGAGGACAGCAAGGACAAGGATGGGAAGCTGGAATCACCCACACATCAGCCAAACAGCAGCAGTGCAAGCATGAGGCTGGAAATCAGGAACTTTGTGCCCAGTTTAAGCAGAATCACCAGCTCACGTGGTTGCCAGTCATAAAAACCTTCCCACTGTCACTCCACCAGCAAGGCACAGGGTGGAAGGGTCACCACGCTCAAACACACTGCTCTGGAAGGCCCTTCTCCCTGGGGGTGGCTCCTGCTTCATGCCCAGGCACAACATGCAAAAATAACATTAATCAGGAGTAATCAGGGGCCCACAGGCAACACAGACTGGTGGCTGCAAGCAGTGTGTGCTGAGCATGAGCTGGGCAGACTTGTGAGCTTCCAAAGGAAAGACATGTGAATGATTTTGTGCTCCTCTCCTACCCAAACTGAAAAAGTTTCCACCCCATTAACATGCAGCAATCTCAGCTACCAGATAACCAGTACACCCAAGGCATGTTCAGGAAGGGGAACAGCTCCCTTGGCTGGAGGCTCAGAGTCTCCCTCCCAACCATCTCCACAGGCAGAGGAATCTGGAGAATGAAGATGAACACATGGAAACACTGTCCACACACACATAATTCTGTCTCCAAACACCCAAAAGGTCCCAAAGGGGAAGCACAGACCACCAAACACTGGCACAAAAAAGGTTGTGCTTTACCCCTCCAGACTGGAACTTGACGTTGACAAAAATGTTCTTGGTGGGGGTTTGTAGAGAGCCAGTCCCAAAGCCCTTGGCCATGGGCTCCAGCTGCAAGGGGAAGTTGTACTCCATCCAGGCTGCCCAGCTGAGCTGCTGCCTCTTTGCTGCTCTCTCCTCACAGAACTGGCACATTTTGGTGCGGAAATCATTCACCTCTGGATCCTGAACAGAGTCGAACTCGTGCAAACCTGAGTGGAGAGCAAGGGAGAAAGGCAAAATAAGCATCTGCAGCCAAGGGGGAAATGAGCTTTTTACTCAAGTGTCTGTGAAAGAGTCTTCCTGAAAACACACTTAATATGTGGCCAAGA
Source organism: Pachyramphus minor (assembly GCA_013397135.1). Taxonomy (NCBI): domain Eukaryota; kingdom Metazoa; phylum Chordata; class Aves; order Passeriformes; family Tyrannidae; genus Pachyramphus; species Pachyramphus minor. The sequence continues at coordinate 593,433 of VYXB01002641.1, forward strand.
AGAGAAGAGTCAGCCAAGCTACCAGCAATCATTTATTTATTATTTGCTATTGACTCAACCACTCCAGCCCTCTGCCAGCAGGAGGGATCCCTGGGATTGGGTCTGCACTCCCACTGTTCCCTCACTGGACCCACTGGAGAGCAAACCTGCTGATTCTGCCTCCTGCATGAGCAGGGCTCCAGGGACAGGAGCAGTCCCACCTACAGCCTGACCAGTGATGGGGAACTGACCTTTCCCAATGAGCAGGCTGATCTGGGAGTTAATGACCTTCTTGACCCTGTCCCCTTCTCGAGCCACGAGGCGCAGCACGGGCAGGAAGGGCTGGATGTCACAGAGCCGCCGCTGTTCATCCTCCAGCTCCTGCTGCTCCGCTGTCTGGTTGATGCAGGTGAACACATAGGCCTCAGGGTCGCTGAGCATGTGGTACAGGGGCTCATACTGGGCGTGCTTCCACACCACCTGGGCCAGACAACAGCACAGTGAGCCCTCCCTGCACTGCCACAGCTGCAGCTTCCCCTCTATGGGTCTTTTCCCACCTCTGTTGTCACCCAACGCCCTCGTTCTCCCAGGATGCGCCCCTCAGGAAAGGCAGTGCACAGCCCTCCTGGACCTGCAGTCCCAGGCTGCTTCTCACCTCCAGCTCGTGCTGAGCTGCTGTGTGGGTTTATTTGCAAGTGCCTTTAACTGATTTCCTTTTCTCGTGATTGCCATTTGTTTCAGGCAACATAAATCCCTCAATCTGAGTATTTAAATAACCCCCACCTGATCCTCACAGAAAGCACCTGCTGACTGTGGCTCTGTGAAATAGAGGAATTACTCACACTGGAAGCAAAATTGGGTTAAGTAACTTTCCCCCAGTAACATGAAATCTGTGACAAGAGCCAAGAGCTTTTCTCACATCTTGTCAACACTACTCAGTTCCCAAAGATCCTCCTCTCCCAGGGGACAGTACTCCCATGTGACTGTTCATATCCCATTTTTTACTCTCATCCCAAGTGCCTGCTAGAGATAAACCTCTGGAGCAGATGGGCCTCTGGCTGTGACACAGACCTGGAGCATAGCAGCTGGAACAAGGCTGTTACCTGCTTGATGGTGCCCAAGCTGGCATTGCAGGGCACACAGAGGTTTAAGTATATTCCTGTAGGCAGCAGAAAGTCCACCTGGATGTTCTGGTTTTCCCCCTTGGACCAGAATTCCGTAGGGCAGTAAATGCCTGGGGGCATCCTGCTCACTGCTTAGCTACCACCTGCAAGAAAAGGGAAAATAGCCTGTTGCTGTTGACCACACATTATCTGCTTAGTTCTGTGCAGGGCTCTGATGAAAGTTAAAGTGAAAAATAACCCAAAGAAAGGAAGGTCAGCACAGCCTTATAGCTCAGGAAAATATGGACTTTAGCCAACTTCCCAATCCGGTGTCTTTGAGCCACTGCATTTGCTTCCATCTCAGTGCAACCCTTCCTTGATGCCTTCTAGACTGGGATTAACATCTACATCCACATTTGAGAATGAAATAAAAGAATTGTCTTCACTTGGGAACAAAGGCACTTGTCCCAATAGCTCATCTATGACCAAACAGCCAAGAGAAACAGTAAGTCCCTACCCCTGGCTGTGTAAGGCAATCCTCAGGCCACATGCTCTAAGCTCCACTTTGTTTTTCCAGAGCTCAGTTCCAGCCTGCAAGAGGGAGAAAGAGAGTTGTTGCTGGTTCCAAGTATGCATGCATTTTTATACAAACAAATATTACTCTGCTGTATACCCCCCCCTCTGCAAGCACAGAAAAAATGAAGTTTAGGGCTGAGGCAACCAAAGTAAGTTTGTTAATTCTATCTGCAGCCTTTCCCTTGGCAGGGCTCTACAATTTATTCTCAGTACACCCAAGGAATGCAAAGAGGAGAACAAGAATCTGAAGGCTCTCAGGTACAAAATGCTGCAGGATGAAAAAAAAGGCATTCACCAGAAGGCAGTCAGACATTTCTTCTCTCAAAGACTCCTAAGATAAAGTCAGAGACACCCTCATGCTCCATCCCATTTGCCCACAAGCAAAATACTCCAGCAATAAAACTCATTTCCTGCATAGATGACAAGCAGCAGAACGTGGTGTCCCCTCGTGCTGGGGGAGACTGGGACTGGTGGCACTGGCTCCCAGGAAGAGACAGGGAAATGGCTCTTACTAATTCTCTCCAAACACCTCAGCAGACAAACCAGCTCACCTCAATTCCCTCTCACTTACCAGGGGTTTCCACCAGGTCAGCAGAGGAACATCCCAGTGGTACAACCTGGAAGGTGCTCCATAGCTCAGGCTTCAGCCTCCTGCCCTGAGCACTTATCCTCAGCCCACAGAACCAGCACAGAATTGGCTCATTCACAGCCTAAAACACGGCTTTGCAGCTGTCAGTGTGGAGACTTTGAAAGAGGCTGAGCAATGTGCTGCTGGAGATTCGGGTCCCCCAAACCATGGGGTCCTGCTGGCAGCTCCTCCTGAGCCAGCCCTGTGCCTCAGCACAGGGAGCCCAGCATCTTATCTGCCAGGTCCTGGGAGAGCACACCACTTCCCTGTCAGCACTGAGGTCAGGATTCCCAGAAACATGAGCTATGTTTTATCTGTCCTGCTTCCTCAGTGCACAGGCTGTATCACACAGCCACCGGATAGAGAGACCGCAAAAACCACCCCGAATGTGCCTGAAGAGGGAGGGGCCACAAAGGGGGAGGAGGCAAGGTTTAAAGTTTGAATAAAGCAAAACAAGCTGGCCTTGTTTTCTGCTCATTAACAATAAAATCAGCAAGTTTCTGGTGTATCTGCCGCCTCAGCCTAAATCAGCAAACCACCACAGCTCTGCTGACCAGCAGAGACAGAAGACACAGCAGTGGCTGAACTGCTTCCTCCTGCTGAGGATTTCTACCTGTCACCACATCCCACTGGATATGAGGTGCCTCAAGCTCAATACCTGGTCTTTCCCAGCTCACTGATTTAGAGGGATGTAGAAGGGTTTTTCCATATCTTGGAGTGGATATACCAAAGGAAGAATAACTCTGGAATTTCACCATCTCTAATACATCGTTTACCAAGCCTCTCCCTTCCCACTGCTAAATTCAGAATTCTCTTTTTGTTGAACCTCAGATCTGATCCAGTGTGACAATTATCACATGAGGCAAGCTCTGCATAGATCAGTACTCCTGCACCAAGTCACTTCCACCTTTCCTTTTGCCTTGGGAAAGGGAACAGAATTCTCCAGGCTGTAACCTTGTTCACATTATCTTGACCTCCTGAGTAAAAGTAGCCACAACTCCCTTTTCTCTGGGTCATTTTGCCATTTATGAACAGCAGCATCCCTCCTTTTTGTCAGGGTTGTTTATGAGATATACTCTGTCTTTCACTGCAGCAGCCTTTAAAAAACCCAAAGGATTCTCCATTTTAACTGGCAATTTTTAAAGCCCCAGCATCACCTCAGACTTTCATCCTGGTGGACTGATGGACTATTTTTAGAAATCCCACCCTGTGGTAGGGTTTTGATCTGTAGGACTGGTAGCCTGAGGTTCAAGTTAATCAACCCACGGCTGACAAATTAGTTTCCTGTACAACTTGTGTATCTCAGAGCCAGAGCAAGCCAGGGTGAGACAGAGGTTCATGTTTTAGAGGGATGTAAACCCACAGAACCAACCTCCCCCCGTACACAGGTTATCAAAGACCCCTGCTTATCAACACTGGGCTGCAGCCACCCACAATCTAGGGTCACACACCCCCAGTTCTCACTCTTCCTGCCATGATAAACCCCAAAACATCTTCTTGCTAGAAAACTTCCACATTCCCCCACCCACATCTTCCTACGACCGAACTTCCTCCCCCACCAGCCACATCTCCCACAGCCCTCAAACACCAGGTTTGGGGTGCAAGGCAGTTGCAGTGCTGCCTTTTTCACAAGAAGGAAGCCCACTGGATGGGAACTGGCTGTGACAATGAGAGGCACGAGCAGGCACAAGGCCAGGGGAGGGCCCCGCTGTGGGACAGGCTGATGCTCCCCTGGGCTGTGCCCACTGAGCCATGGGGCTCTCGCAGCTGCTGCTCTCAGGCTGCTGATAAAGGAGCTCTGAAGAAACTCTCCAGCTGCAGGCACAGCTCTCTGGACCTCTCAGACCGTGTCAGAGGAAGGGAAGTGCTCCCTGTCACCCAACACAGGCCCCAAAGCATCGAGCGCATGCCCGGCAAGAGATTCCTATGAGTCCAACCACGAAGTTGTGCCCTGCAGTTCCCAGACAATTCAACTGCACTCCCCTTTTCACAGGTGTTTCTGCTCTGTGGAATATTTTTGTAAGGGAAAAGTACAAAACTGCACAAGACAGACTTTGCCAGGAAACTAGGGATGGAATGCATGTGAAGCCATTCCACACTGACCCCTGCCTCTGGCTCAGACCAGCACAACGAGCAGCAAAGATTCCCAGTAGTGGGAAATTGCTCCATAATCCCTCATTAATTCTGAGGTGTGGAGTCATTTCCCGGGGCAGCAATCAGGGAAGAGGCATCCATTGGTATCTATCACTTCCTTGGAGTCCCACGTGCAACAAACCCATCACACAATGCCCAGTCCTCTTCATCACTGGGCAGAAGAAGTAGTGGAGGAAAATAATTATGAGACAAAATTCCATTTTTTTTCCCCTTTGCCTCAACTCATTATTCACTGTTCTGCAGGAAAGCTACAGGCTGCTTTGCCCTCCTTAAGGTTTCCCCTTGCAGTAATTAGTGTAAAGGTAATAAATGTGTATCTTTACCACAGAGGAGGGCTAGCCAAGGCAGAGCTGATGTGCACGTGGGACTAGTCCATGACTAGCCTGCTAGGATAGAAATAAACTCCCAGTTTTACTAAATTTCATGTAGAAAATAGAGGCACGACATCAGTAATAGGAGGGAACACACCTGAGGAATATTTGCACATAAAAGTAAATTTATGCAGAGTGTGACAACAGACACATCTGAAACTACCCAGCTGGTATTTAAGGAGCCAGCAGGCAACATAAAACACACTAACACAAATTTCCCCATATGAAACTTTGTCAACCACACAGCTCTGGTGTTTGCAGCACACAACCAGCAGTGGTTGGCAAGATCACTCAGGGAGCAGCGCTGCCCAAACCCCTGAGGCTGCGCAGGCAGACGCGGAAGCTCTGACGCCCACAAACAAATTGCAGAATTACTAAACCCCAGGACTACCAAAACACCTCTGGAGTTTATAAGAAACGAGCAGGTGATGTGCTGTGTGGGATACAGCAGGAAGCCACGGGAATTCTGATGTGCACACGTGTTTGACCTTTCTCAGCCACATAATCAATGCACTTGGCAGGTCTGAACCAACCCTGAGCTGTCTGTGAGTGTTCTGAAAGTGTTTTTTAAGCTTGGTCTTGATTCTCTGGTTGGGGCTACAAGGTAAAACAAGTCCACTCTGCATTGTAAAATTAACCCACAAATTCCCCCCCAGGACAGACTGGGAACAATCCTGTAGCAGGTAAGTGTGTCAAACTCTTCCTGCACATGAGGGACCCCAGCCTTGCAGGGGACTCACCCCCTGGTGCCAGTCACTTCATCACACAATAAAAATATGTGTAGCTGCTTCCCTTTGGTATAACTGGCATTAATAAGACAGATTTTGCTCTCGTGTCACAGAGTTGTTTCCTTTACAACTTCCACTAATCTTCCTGTAAAATACAGATGTATTAACTTGTATTAATCTTCCTGAAACACAGCTCTGTGTCCCAACTGTGCCATTAGGCCATCACTGCTCTCTTTCAGTTCCTGTGACAGTGTTGCACCTTCAGCACAGTCCTGAGTTGCACCAGAGCTCTGTCTATCTCTGGTTCCTCCTTCAGCACAAACACAAGTGCAAGACTCAGCTCATGAACTGGGTGGGGAAAAACTGGGACCCCTTGAAAAAGTGTGGAGAAGCATTCAAACACTGAATAACCCCTAAAATCAAAGGCATTGGCTTCTGTACCTCCAAGGTTTGCTTCCTCTAATCCTAGTTTAAAATGTTCTAATCTCCTTTACTTGGCTTACTGTTATATGAATTCTACCTCTACGAAATATAAAAGTCAAATAAAGTGGTTTTTTCAGATTATCAGCTTCTGTTTGTGCATTGATCTCTCATATCCTGCCACACAATCCCCTGCACTGATTCATTCATTCTGTCAACAGCAGTTCATTGTTCATCCAGCTCTACATGGCAGACACATAGTTATGTTGGTTTGATGATGCTTTTTGTTAGATTTCTAAGCCCCTGATTAATCACTTTTACTCACATAAACAAATAGACTGATGTAGGTGTACCATGGACTCTACCCAGGGTACCTGGGCAAGAGATGACAACACACACCCCTAACTCTTCAGGCCTCTGAGACACTACAGACCATCCTCTTCCCTACCAGAGGGGCTGATAAAAAACAACACTTAAGTCCCAAAAATCAGCACCTTCTGTGCATCAAGATGTCATTGGAGGGCCATGGGTCTTCCCACCTTCCCTGAAAGTGTTCTGGCTATGTGGAAACTACAAAGATCAAGCTTTAAACAACCATTGGATCCAAAGAATCCCTTGGCTTGTGCCCTTCCCTTTATGAAATAAAGGCTTCTTTACTTTGAGCTCTTATATTACTCAATGCCCGCCTCAGACACACACACACTCCCACAAAACAGGCTCATGGGGAAAAGTAATGGGAAGCAGAAGTACACTAATGTGATCTGAACTGGAGCTAACCTTGTTTGTGTGCAGGGCTGATGATGAAAGGGCTTGTCACTGCAGAAGAGATAGGAAAGCAGGATGGGCACGTGGTGATAGCAACAGGCTGCAGTTCCCAGGGCTCCCAGCTCCAGGAAGAGCCTCAGAGCAATATGCTGTTGTGTCCAAGCTCAGCAGAACCTCAGATCCAACCAGATGGAACAGCCAGAGGGAGGGAAAGAGGAGCTCAGGTGAAACAACTTAAGAGAAAAGGAAATGTAAAGCCACACCTCATCCTGGGACTAAAACCAGTATCACCAGAGAGAGGCAGAGGAACATCAGGGAGTGAGAAAAGCATCTGATGGGAGACTCAAGAGTCTTGCTCTGGTGGAAACTTCCAAACAACTTTTAGGAAAGTTCACAGTATTGCCTGAGGAAGTATCTAGTAGGAAACAGTATATTTAGTGGTTAAAGCAAGAGCTTGAAACCCAACAACATGTAAAGTTCCATTCCCAACCCTGACAACTGTTTGATGCACAACTTCAAACAACGAACTCCTCCGTGCTTCAGCTTTCTCACATGCACAAGTACAACCTACAAGTCATGAAGGATGTTGTAACCCTTAAATGCTGGCAAAGTGTTTGTGGCATGCTTGCACTCTTGCTATTACTGCTCACATGGGCAGAGTCTGGGAGTTGGAGGAAGTTGTGATAAATGAAATCTTCCAGCTGAAGAGGTTACTGAAATTAGGCTTTTTCAACTGCTCCCATGAGTGGACAATGCCAGAAACCCCCCCAAGTGCATCTTGTTGATGAAAAAAAAAAAAAAAAAAGTCATGCATTTCTAATGACCTCTATCATGACATTCAACTTTCTTTACTTTCAGGTTCCCATCTCGGGCATGTACAGCACACTGTGTTTGGGTGTTAAGAGACTCTTCAGAGAGCTCTTAAGCCACTTCCTCATGCCCTGCCAAAAACACAATCCAACCCACAGCATAAACACACACGGCTGTGAGCAACTGAACCAGGCAGCACAGCTCCTGCATCAGGGAAGGTCTGGACGACCAGATGTTGCCACTCCCCAGACCCGGGAGTGACAATTGTGGCAACAAGGTGCCATGTCCCCAAACCTCGCCGGTAAAGGCCCGGCAGACATCCCAGCGGGGCAAGAGCTCACCAAGAACTCCCCGTGGGGTGGACCACTGGCCCAAACAGCCATCCATCCATCCATCCATCCCTCCATCCTCCATCCCCCACCGCGACACCGAGCAATCGCTGCCACCACCACAGTCTCTCCTCGCGGGGCGGGGAAAGACCGGCGCCAAGGGCAGCTCAAACCCGCGCACCGCCCGCAGCTCGCCGGGTTCGGAAAGCCCCAGTTTCCATACAGCAGAAGCGCTGTTTTTCCTGAAGAACGGCGCTGTTCGCTAAAGGAGCCCGGGCAGAGCCGGGATTTGCCGCAGCCGGCCCGGCTGAGCCCCCCCAGCCCCGGGCGGGGGCACCGCGGCGCCGCTCCCAGCCCCGCTCCCCTCATCCCCAGCCCGGCGCTCACCTGCGCTGGTGCCCGGGGGGGTCCCCGGGGGCTCCCGGGCGCTCCCGCGCTCCCGGCCCGGCACNGTCCGCCCCGGCCCCCCCCGCCTCCCTCCCGCACACGGGAACCCCCGCAGGGCCGTGCGGGGGCCGCGCTGGCCCCGCTGCGCGCAGGGGATGCGGCGGCGCGGGGTGAGCCCGCCCCGGGTACCGCAGCGCTCAGCGCCCTGCGAGCCGCTCCCCCGCGGGGCGGGCAGCTCTGAGGGCCGCAGGGTGCCAGCGGGGAATGCGGCGGGAGGGACACAGCCCGGCAGCCAAGCGGGGAGGGGGTCCGGAGCGTGACATGGCTGCCGCCCTCCTGCCGCAGCGCGGTGGCCCCGCACCGCACTCGCTGTCACAGGGAGCGGCGGCGGGGCTGTGTAACAGCGCAGCGACCGGGGCAGGTCCGCAACACACATGTACGTGGTAAACTACTCACACAGCAGATGTGAAATGGTTTGGGATTCGCTCCTTGCCTGGAAAGCCCTCCTTTGACAACCTCAGTCGTGCAGCCGTTCTTCCTTCATCTGAAAAAGTGTTGTGCAGTAAGGATGGGGAAGACCTCAAATCCCAAAACCAGAGTCAAGTGGATTTGAGGATGAGCATAAACACCGCCAAGGCAGGCGAGGTACCCCTGGCTCCGAGGTAGGGATACCTCCTGGTGTTCCACTAGCACCTGCTAATCATGGGAGTGGTAACAAACACTCCTTTATATGCTGGATGCCAAGGATCTACAGGGTTTTATCCACCCATTTTTTTTCTCCCTCCAACCTGTTGTGCAGGTCCCTTGGCCTCAGAGGAAACCCACCCAGGCACCAACTCACTGTGGAAGGGCCCATCCCACCAGTACAGCACCCCAAGGTGCCCCAAGGCTCGGGACTCCTCACACCCCCTCAGGGCTGCGAGCACCCTTCGCACAGAGCAGCTCTCCCACTTGTCACGGGAAATCAGCACTTCCAAAGGAGCAGCAGATGGGGATATGAAATGTTTCCAGTGTTCAAAGACAATCATTCCTCTCTGTCTCATTAAATTTTAAGCAGCAATTAGATACCAAAGACCATTTGTTCATTTGAAAAAAATCTCTCTTTTTTTCACACGTCACCCTCTGAAGCGCCCACCGTACGTTGGGTCACAAATGAGAAAAGATTGTGAATGTGGATTTGTGATTTTAATTATTTCACTGCCACCCACAGAAACAAACAATCCTGGTACAGGACGTGGTTGGTGCTACTGTGTCACCCTGACTAGTCCTGCAATTTTATGACTCCTGGAATCACCATTTCTCCTAAAGCTTCTGCTGCTGGAGGCATGTGATTAAGGTATAAATTCTTTTTTTTTTTCCATGTTATCATCCAAGAAAAGCTCATTATTCTTGCATTCTGACTCATTTTTTTCCCTGAACATTACTAGTTGGCAACACTTGCCATCAGTACAAAATGTGACTGTTGAAACATTTGTTCTTCAACTCCATTTGAATCTACTATCATGTCTCCATGTGACCTCTTAACGCTCAGAAATTGTCTATTTTAAATCATCAGCCCTGACATGTGTTAAAGATATTTTTAACAAACTGTTTACAGGAATTCTGGTTTCTGTTCTGCAATTTTTTTGGTCCCTTTTCAACTGCTTTTCTATTTACCATCTCCAAGTTTCACATGTGGGACTGTACTGAACACTGACAGGGCATTTGCCCACCTGGCCTGTGAGAAGTTGGACATTGAAATTGTTGGAAAGGGGAAAAAGGACCTGAAAGTCAGAAGAATAGTTTGCAGCCTGCTAGATTTAAGATCCAAGACCTCCTGGAAGAGCAGAAGGGAAGGGTAGTTAGTTGTTCCTCCTCTGTGTTACTGAGAACCAAACAGTGTTAATGTGTGTGAAGAGAACACTGGTAAGAAGGGCAAGTGGTGTCCACGTGGCATTATCCCAAATGCACCCAGTGTGAGGGATGTGCAAGGAATGCCAGGTCACAAGGACCATCTCTGCCAGTCTGGTTAAATTTACCCAGAGTTGTTCCTAAAACTCTGAAAGGTTCGTTTTGTGTGAAGAGCTCTCAGGTTCTCTCGGCACACAGTGGCACCTGCTCCATGGCACTTCATCTGCTGAATTTGCCAGAAACACGACTCTCTGCTCCTGCTGAGCCACGGGGATGCCACGTCCTGCTTGGGGAAGATGCAGACCACAGCCTAGGATTCACCACTGTCACACCATTGAGAAATTTAGTTGATGTCCCCAGCCTAGATGGGACAGCTGGTCAGCTTTTGGAGGAACAACAGCGGGAGAAAGAACGTAACCACAACACCTTGGTGTTTACAGGAACACACCCAGCAAGAACACTTCCAACTGCCAGGGGAGCACCTGGAAAGACAAACACCCTGCCCTCCCTCCTGGGTCCCAGGCCATTCATGTCCTGAACGCAGAGATGTTGGCGAATTTTGTGAATAGTAACACTTTCCAAAGCTGTGTTCACACGGGGCTAGAAGTCACCTCTCTCATCCTCCCCTTTCTGGGGCAGGGGATAAACAAACAAACAAACCAACACACCGAACTGGCCGCATTTCTTTGCACCACAAGGCAAACAGGAAGCCCCAGCAGCTCTAGGAGAGTGGGGGCTCTTTGCTCCATGTGGTTAACGCGACTCAGCAGCGGGAAACCGCGCCTGGCTGCAGCTCCGCCGCGCCGCTCCAACACGGCTGGGAACCTGCTCTTATTTAAAAGTCAGGGGAGGGTTTGGGCTTGTGTGTTTTTTGGTTTGGTTTTTTTTTTTTTTTTTGGGCAATGAGATCTGAAATAGGATCACAGCCACATGAAGTGTGCAGTGCTGATCCAGGCCGGCTGTCAGCGGGGAGCAGAGAGCTCACCTGCATGAGAGCAGCCACAGGACACATCCTTCACTGAGAAAAGCCCCTGCTCAAGCCAAAAACTGCTTCAAGATTTGCCTATCAGTTTCTTTTTGCATGTTACACAAAAGCTCTCTGTGCTGTAGCATAACACCACACTGCTACAGGCTCTTGGGATTTCTTTAAACACATATATATATATATTTTTGGGACATACAGCAATGTGCACATGGAAGGGACATTAGGATAAACTGCACTAAGTATTAATGGCACCTCGCAGCCTCCAAACCTCTGTACACACTCATTTTCATATTTTGAGCCTTCCAGTTTTTCACTTCAAATAGTCAGAGCTGCCACAGCCTCACAAATTTCAAGGAACCTCAAAAACAACTTAATACCACTGTATTTTACAGATACTTATTCAAGTAGGACAGAACATAAAAGTTGAGGGGAGGACTTGATGTTCATCTTTGAAAATCAGTGCTAATGCTCCGAGGAAAACGTTGACTAATCTAAACCAACGGCAGATCCAAAACATCCTAAACTTTGTTGGGGAAATTCAGATATGAAGTCACAATTTTAATGTCAAGCCCCATATGACTATTCCTAGAGCAGTCAGCAGCGTGGTGGGACATTAGAGATAACACATACAAACTGCTCAACTTGCCAGAAGGATTATCAAAGCAAACACTCATCCCAGGGAAACAGAGCTCTGATCTGGCACTGATGCGACAGCACCAACCTAATTTGACATAAATTCCTGTTTTATAGGAACACAGCACTACTAACAATAAATAATAAATAGTAAATGTTGCTAATGTATTCAGAACGCACACACTTGCATTTGTACTGTTTAAAACATTTAAATAGTATGTACTGTAAACTCTGTGTGCCTCTGGCTCCACAAGATTGGCCTGTCCCCAGCTAAGGACAAGGCAGGTGATGAACACCAGATGAGGATATTTAGGGGAAAAAACCCCAAAGCATCACAAGCACAAACATCCTTAACCAACCCCAAGCAGATTCTGTTTCTTTCTATTCTTCATCTATGCCCAAGCAACCTTGTCAGGAGGACATTTCTCGGAAGACAAACATGACGCGTATTTCAAAGCTCAGACTTGGGCCAGCTGAGGGCACAGTGGTTATAACATGAGTTGTTTTTCTTTCAAGAACAAGGCCACAGTTTGCTTGTTGATGTTGCCACAAGAGAGATTTCAGAGGCTAAAACCACGACAAAGCCTCAGCGTGTTTTTCTCTTTGATGGACATGCATTCAAACAAAAATGTCATTAAGCAAACCCTTTCCCCAAGCGGAGCTGATGGTGAGTTATTAGGGGGTGGGATTCAAGGACCTGAGCAGCCTGTTCAAAAAGCCAAAATGACAGAGAGAAGGGATAACAATGACAAAAGATACTCTGCTCTCTTGCTGAAGGCCAGAGTGGCCTAATTTGGTGTCCTTGCCCAGATAAAAATACTGTTTTCTTTGTGTGACTACGCATTTAAATGAAGGATACTGCAGACTGGAGAACAGTGCATTCCTCCATGATCTGCCCATAAATGTCTGCAGAGGAAAAAAGTAACAAGAACTGACCCAGGTTAGCTGCAGTGAGCAGCTGAGATTCCCATCTTGATCATCAGCAAAACCACAGGACTTGTACAGGAGAAAAACTCCTGGAGGCAGTTCTGCTACAGAATTATCAAAATGAACCTCCTCGGTTGTTTCTTCATCAGAATTTCTAAGTTAGAACCTCTGCCCAGGCCAAATTATTGTGTTAAGGAAAAAAGCACGTTCTGTTAATTGTTGGTGTTGCAAGCAGCACATCATCCCAGAGAAGAGAGTGGAAGGTGTTAGTCAAATGTGAGGTAGGAGGAGAGGCTACTGACCCAGTTCTGCAAATATGGGAGGCTGCAGCTAAGTCAGGGATGCAGGGTGAGTTACTGACTGCAAAAATGTAGGACAAAATGGTTTTTTTGGGAAAAACCCCCACAAATACAAACCAACACCAACAAAAATCCCTAGCAAAATTACACACCCTGCTGCAAAACCCCAAGGCTTTCAAGGACAGGACCTGGAGTAAGGTACCCACGGGTCTGCTCCTCATACTGTGCCCATGCCATGGATTTTACTGCACCAGGTTTCCCTGAGTGCAGAACACAGACAATACGACTTTGTATTCCACAGGACATTTTTGTGAAGCTTTGCTGTTTGTATAAGTCTTTAGCGGGTTGTGCTGCACAAGTTGAGAGAATCAGTGAAGTGTCCACACAAAATATCACTTTGTTACCACGTCAGGATGTCACTGCAAACACACACAGAGCATTTCCCCCCACACAGGGAATGCTGCTCAAGAACTCACTGCTGTTGAAGATGGTTTTTGATACAAAACCAAAAAATGTCAGACACAGCTGGTCAGAAGCTCCATCTCTTTTCTGACTCTCAGTTCTTCAGGAGGGACAAACAACCTCATCTGAGTGATCTATAAAACCACAAATTTCCATTATGAATTGTAACTGCCTGTTTAATCTTGAAATTACTCTGAGGGGATTCTGGATTCTTTTCTTTGCTGCCAGAAGAAAAGCAGCACCCAAGTCTTTCCACACCACAGTTCAAGTTCACATGAGCGTTGGGTTCTCAAAAAAAAAACCAACATAAAACCAGACCTCAGTGACAAAGTCAGAGCACTGAAATGAAAGTCCTTCATCCAGTTTGGGAATTTTGGGGGTCTTTATTAATTGTTTCCAGTAAGACCGGATCTTGCAGACTCTTGTGTGGGTGGCTGGCTGCGCACAGGACAGATGCAGGTGCCTGCCTGGGCTAAATATTTTGCACAAACTCATGAGTTTGTTATATTTCAGTGGTTTTTGTTTAGCTTTATTTGACATATCAAATGTATCTTCCAAGCTAAGCAACATTCAGAACCCAAACAAATGCACTCTCTGCATGAAAATCCGAATATATGTATCGTGTTACCAAATGAGGCGGATGCCAGCGACAAATGCTTTGAGAATTTTTTTAGCAGCCACCTGAAAAATCACTTAAGGAGCAAAGGCCACTGTGTGAGTCATCAGTGACAACAAGGAGAAAAGGAATGTGAAAGGAATTTTTAAAAATAATTTTTTTTTCTAAAATGAGAGGTGGCTTTGGCTGAGAGAAAATTATTTTTACTGTCACCAGAGGAAAATTTCCATTTGCAAACGGGGGAATTTCCACCTGAGACATATTGATGAAGGCTCATTTACATAGCTGGAGGTAAAACTACCCTGGGAACAGTGTTGAGGGAAAAACAAACTCCTTTCGGCAGCAGGAAAGTGCAAAATTTTTGTACTCAAATTTTGGTCCAGAAATAGAAAATGTTTGTTTTCATTACGTCTTTCAAAATATTTACAAAGAAGAGAAGATGTATTTCACAGAAGTGAACAGTCCAGCCAGCCTAAACAGAACCAGGACTGGGAAACTGCACTGGGCAGGATTATCTATGGAAAGCAATCCAGGGGTGAGTGTGCCTCAAAACATCACATATAAAGCTCTGGTGTTTATTATTACAGCATCACCATTTAAAATGTGGCAGCAGCTCCATGTGCAGGTCTCACCCTGCCCCTTTCCCTGACACCATCCATGCTACAAACTCCCTGCCTTGTTTTCCCTCTCAGGGCGGTGGGAACAGGAATATTTAGTGATGGATCATTTAAGAGATCAGCATTTTTTTCACCTACCCCTGTCTTTATTGTTGGATTTTCTGCTATCCCCACAGAAAGGAGAAAAACCAAAGTATCACAAACCAGCAAAGCCTTTAAAAATCAGTCACCTAAAGCCAGAGAGAAAGGGGACAGCATGGAAGAACACACTGCTTATTTCAAGGAAAATACCTGAATACTTTAAAATTAAGGGGGGGACAAAAAAAAAAGAAAGAGTCCCACTCATTGAATGGATATTTTAGCTGAGTCTAGCACATTAAGTAAATCAACTACTCCTAAATAGATAATAAACCAGTCTATATTCATAAACAAAACCGAATATTAATTCAATTATTAAATCAAGTGAATGGTGGCAGTTTCCATGTGCAGTCTCTCTTCAATACGTGTACATTTTACACCCCTGAGTAACGAGGCTTCACCTCAGTGACTTCTCCCTTTTTCCAGAGTGGCAGTGATCTAACACAAATTACAGAGCTTACACACCTTTGCCCACACAGTGGCTTGCTTGGTTGGAAAATTGTAAAGATTTTAGATTGAATTTCACACAACTTTATTTCCACCAGGTCCTCAATAACCACTGTCTGTATTAGCATGTCGAGCTCACAGCAACTCGCTCCCCTTCCTGAACAGGAGGAATTTTGGTATTATCCAGACTGCCTGGATGCCCCTTTTCTAAGTGATCTCTGCTCAAAGCTGCTCTGCACCATCACAGAGACCTCAAGTCCAGCTTTACCCTGACAGTAAGAGGAATGAACCATCAAACAAAAGCAGCCTTAAAGCACCTGCAGCCTGTGGTGCTGGGGGGGCTCAGCCAGATGATAACTTTGCATTGAATTTCCTATTTTATTTCCTTGCTACCTGCAACAGGAAAAAACTCAGCCTCTGATTTCCTTCCTCCTACCCACTTTCTGTTCGATGTTTTGAGTGACTGGTGTAAATTAGCTGCAGTCAGGAGCCAGATTTTTCAATTTGTTCTCCTCCTAAAGGCCACGGGTAGAGACACAGAGCAAAGTCTGCTGGATAAATTGACAAAATGACAGGGGTAAGGAGAGCACGGTGACAGACACACAGGGTTAGAGCTCGGAGGCAGCAAGAGGAACGACGCTTGGATGCTGACAGCATGAATCCAGGGGCACACCCCTGTCAAAAACGAGATGGATTGAGCACAACTATGGCAAGGTGATGCTTTCAGAATTAGCACTGGAAATTTAATGGCAAAATGTAGTGAAATCTCTGCTCCCATAAGCACCAGCTCCACAGGTCCATGCTGTTTGTGCAGCACAGTGATGCTGCCAAGCCCCAGGGCTCTGTGGGACTTTGCGAATGAAATGACCACACACCATCCATCCATTCATCCGTCCTTCGGCCCCCTTGGGAACCAAGATACTCCCTCAGCCCTTTAAAGAACAGTTTGTAAAGAAAAGGGGCCTTTAAAGACATTCCTTTCCACCATCAAATCCCACCTTTTAACTCCACGTGATTCCTTCGGTGTAAAAAGCAAAGGAAACCCACAAACCCTTGGGCTCTAAAAATACACCCTTGCTCCTGCTGGACTTCTCCTTTCACAGAAACATTTCTCTTTCTGTGCCACTTCCCAGCCTGTCACACTTGTCTCTTGGCTCCCACCCTGGAGCCAGACCAGTGCCCTCTCAAAGCACAGAGCTCCTGGTTATGCCATATGAGCTTTTACAGCACCCACTTACAGGCCATTCACTGCTAACGGGTCGTGCCCTGACTGTTCCTCCAGCACATTATTTATTTACCATTCTTCTCTTCCTTCACAGCTTTATTGATTGCTGTGCTTACTCTGTGTGTTCCCTCTGATGGGAGGTCACACACAGCAGTGGGGGGACGGACACCAGCACTACTGTCTGCTCCTGAAACACCAGAGAGTTTTGCCCTGTGGTCACATGAATATCCACAGAGCAAACTTCTACCCTGGAGTAGCTCCCTCAGATTAGCAAATGGCAAAAACCCCAAACCAATGAACCCCAGAACCCGCACATTATTTTTTTTTTTACTGCTGAATCACAACCAGCAAAAGCCTACAGAGATTTGAAATGTGTATCCCTCCTCTTGGCAAAATAAAAGTACAGGCATCTGATCTCATTTACCACCTCATCCCCCATGGCTCCTGTCTATTGAACCTTTGTCTTGCCTCATCTCTGATAAGGGACACTCCAGCATGTTCTGTGGTAACAGATTTGTCCCAGGCACTGGGAATTGCTCAATCCACAGCATCAGAGCATTTTCCCCTACTCCTCTTCCTGAACCTCTTTTATGGGGTTCCAGCTGACCAAAGGAGGGAAGGCAGCCAAACATCTACTCAGCTTACAAATGACAAAAAACCAGCACGTGAAATCCTGCTCAGTTGCAAAAAAGTGAAGATGAGAACACCCACCAAACTTGCACGGGATTGCTGACAGAGCCAAGTCCCTTCAGTGCCCTGCAGCCACTTTAGCCAGCAGTGACCAGCCACAGGGTAATCAAACCCTGATTAATTTTTGATCACCCCCCTGATGCTCAGTGTTTCCAGCTTGCTCACAGATGGCTGTGCCTGCTACCTTGGCGGTGCTTTGGAGACCTCACAGCTCCAGGCTGGCACAGGCAAACACATGTCCTGCCTCATGTGAGTTAGCAAAGACTGAATCAGCCCTGCAAACAGAGCTCCCAGCATCTGGGACCAGGGAAAGTGGCCTTCCTGCACACTGCCAGCATCAAAAGACGCTGAGTGTGAGTTGTCCAGCAGTCCTCCCCACATATCTCCTCGGGACCAGTCTTATAGCAGAAAATTAAACCAGTCACTCTGCTTCTCTTATATCATTAAAAAAAAATAGAGGAAGAGGCCATAAAAAACCCCCAACCAGCAGCACAACTGATTCAGAAAACAATGTTTTTCTCTCCTCTGAACGAGGAGTCAGCAGCTCTGATTGCATATGTGCAAATTCCCCCAAAGTTTCCCTGAAAGTTTCCATTACAGAGAGGCAACTGAGCTCTAGTATTAGGCTTCTGCTGATACTTGTTTATTTACCTCAATGAAGAGTATCTGTTAGATCTTATCATGGCTGAGTGAATCACCCCATACTACATATGTGTAGTTGGCTCTCCCCAAGGGAAGGAGCACAGCAGCAGCTCTACAGATTGCAAGTGCTCTGTGTTAAAGGGGCTTCTCCCAGCACTGCTTCTTCCTCCCCTTTTTTTGGCTGGTTGCCTTCACTGAAGAACAAAATTCTGGTGGGAGGACTGAGAACAGCCAAGTGACAGGCTGTTTCCTCTAACATACAAGACAGTTGTAGTTCTGTGCTATCTGTGTGCATCACAGATTTACAAAAACCAGAAGACCTGCTTAGGTAATACAGAAAAACATCTCTGTGAGAGCTTGCAGGGCAAGGAGGGAGCACCTGCTAAATTCTAAGCAGAGGTCCCTGGAAGATTTGTCATGGGAAACCAAAGCAGGAAGGATAACAACCCTAGGAATGAATCTGGACCACACCAGTGTCACCATGAAATCGCCAGTGACCAAGTGACATCCAGCACAGAGCAGAGACTCGCTGTTAAATCTTGTTAACTGCATCCTTGTATCACAGCAGACAGCTCTGCCCACAGATCAGAGACCACAGCATTACACTGCAAAAATCATTCATGTGCCTGCTGGTGGCTCTGGAAGGAACTGTAGAAAGAAGGAGAAAAAAAAGGAATCCTAATGGAAATCTATTCCTGTCATTCAGGAGCCTGGATTAACCAGCATTCTGTCCAATCCCTTTACAGCCCTGGTACCAACTCAAACATGGAAAAGCCAGGCAACCCTTCTCCACAAACACTTGCAGCAGCTGTGCTCCTCTCCCTGTATCACTGCTCACGTCTGGCACCACTGGTAACTACTGAAAAGCCACAAAAATGGCACTTAATCTGCCAGAGCCTTTGGTGGAAGCAGCTTGAGTGAGAAGATGCCCCCTCACTCCCTGCCCTGCTCTGCCTGCAAAGCTCATACCTGACTTTTCATCTCTCCCCAGCCACTGAGTGAAGGGAAATCTTACCCCATTCCCCTTCCTTTCCCATCCCCAGTGAAGTCCTGTCTTCCCGTGCTTTGGCAGCTGTTTTTTCTTCTCCTCCTGGCCCATTTGCCTGCTGTTGTCTTGCTAATTATTTTTACAAGACTCAATAATTGATGCAATCTTTCCCATTTTTCATCTCCTTCCCACAGCACTCTCTGGCAAGCCAGGAACTCCTCCAGCAGCTGTGCTCCCTTGGCTGCTCACCCACCTCCTGGGGAGAGGGACCAGTGCCAGAACAAGACTCTGCAGCCCAGTCCTCTATTTACCTTTCTCTGGACTCAGCAAATATTATCCACAGGAGCAGCTTTTGAAGTCACTTAGCAACGTGCCAGCAAACCAAAGCTCTGATGTCACCAACAAAAATAGCATCTCAGAAACACCCAAATGTCTCATGCCTTGAACCAAAGTGCCTGTGGCCCTGTAGCTCCGTTCCTCAAAAATTGTTGCTTCTGGAGATTTCATCTTTGACCCACTGGCAGACAAAGGAGCAACACAGTGATTTCAGGTTAAAAATAATCTTCCATTCTGCAGCAATCACTCTGAGGGGAGCACAGGGCTCTTGGTGCCTCTCTAAAGCACAGGGCATTGAACAGGAGCATGGACCAGATGCTGAAACGACACAGGTCTGTGTGGAGCAGTTCCCTAAACCCCTCAAGTTATTCACCTACAAAGATGAATTACAGATTTAAAACAGCTTTCTTCACATTTTGCCTCTTACTGATGGTCAAACAGGCCCTTTCCCCCCCTCCCAAAACAAGGGGAGAAAATACAGCAGTAAATACAGGAATTACACTGACAGCAGAGTTCCTAAAGCAACTTCTTTGGGTTTTTGTGAATGCTGCCGGGCCTCTGAAAAACAGAAGTCACAGCACTTGAGAATTTTCAATTCTTTGCTAATTTTCAGTTAAAAATTGCTGCTTGGCTCTCAGCTTGGGAACCACTTCACTGAGCAGTTCACTGTTGTCCAGCCTCCGTGCAGGCTGCCAGTGGGAAGGTAGGGCAGCTGGAGGCTTCCCCATTTCACACCCCAAGCAAACCTACACTGCCTGGTGGGTTTTGAGGCACAAGATCCCAGATTCTACAGGAATCAGCACTGGTGGTTCAACATCCAGCATCGTTCTGGCACTGAGAACGTCTGGCTGATTGTCACAAGATTCCTGAGCACAGGACACTCTCTAGTTTTGTCCATTCAAGAGAAGCTTGAGGAAGACGACGGCCAAGGAGGAAAATTAGTGGATAGTTCTGCTGCACAGCACTGAGCAGTGCATTTATGAGGGGCACCTTCCCCCCACCCCCAGCATCACCTCCTTGGAGAACCACATCTGTGGGACACAATGACAGGATCCCACCTGGAGGAATACATAACCCTGCAGTGCCTTTTCCAGAGCCTGCACCAGGACTTTTAGCAGGTGTTTCCAGAGGTTTCTTCCAGCCTGCCAACCTCCACCCCTGTCCTCCCCTCTGCTTGCAGCTTGTTGTTTCTAAGAGCAGTGGTGTGAAAAAACAGGAAGCCATGCAGAGAAGAGAGAGAATACAGATTGAGGCACGAAACTGCACCAGCAAGAGCTCCCCCAGCACTCACCCCACCCCCTCTTCCCTTCCCACCCNGATGAGAAATGCTCTACTTGCTCTTGACGGGAAACTGGTTACGGAGTCACGTGGCTGGAGAGCCATGGAGGGAGGGGAAATCCAGCAGCACGAGGGGGAACATCTCATTGAGCTCTGCTGCTCTTGGGGGGGGTCCCATGGCCGTGGAATAAAAGGAACAGGCTGAACAGACACTGCTCTGCAGGCAGCTCTGCATCCATTTTACGCTCCATGGAAAAGTATGTAGCTCCTTTATCCTCAAAAGTTCAGATTTGCAGCTTCAAAGATCTGCCAAGGACCATTCTACAGAGCTGTTGGAGCTCTATCCATGGTCTGCTGCAATCAAACAGCTCTTTGCACCGTTTTATGCCCATAAACCCTGTTTAAAGAACAAGGATGCCGAGTCTCATCTACCTATTGAAGAAGGACAGCGGATCATCTTGTCTGCAGCTCGCTGCATTCACAGCTCTCCCAACTCACCCTCTGCTGGCAAATTCTGACACAAAGACTTCTGTTTTGCAGGAGCCTTCCTTGCTCACACCCTTATCTCTTCAGTCTCCAACATAAGGTTGAGAGATTAAAAGGGTGGAGATGAGGAAACAACAGTTAGGGGCAAAACACGAGCAGGGGACAGAAAGGCCAAGCAAACTTCTGACAAACACACAAATACCCCGCTTCCATTTCGTGGAAACTACTCCCAGCTTTGTCTCTGCACATAACCACACCTGTGCTTATGTTGAGCAACTACCTGGGTAACACAAGAGGAAAGCAAGCAACACCTTGGGAATCCTGGTAATGCTGAAAGCCAAGAAGAAGCCCAACACCAAAGGCTGTTTGGCTGGTGCTTCTGGAGACCAGCAATCAAAACTCAAAGTGAATGCAGGTGTGACGAGTGTGTATGGCCTGAGTGGGTAACAGCTCACAAAATGAAGGCACAAAATGACCTCCAACACCCCACAGTGAGAGACAGCTCAGCATCAGTGTTGGGCATTAGTATGTTAAAATATCAGCACCTCCCCATGCCGCGCTTGGATTTTTGTCAATCAAAAGTCCTTTATGTCCGTACTAACTCAGCACCATGCACAGATAAATTGGCCTCCTCTTCTGCTGTTAGTAACACATGAACCCAATTTTAATTGCTAAAATTCACTCCTCCCTTCCAGAGGGAAGGAGTGAAGACAGACACAAGGCCACACAATGGAAAAGAATTAAACAATCTGATATCTACTGGTGGGAAAGGGGAATGCTGTATTTCCTCAGCCATACCCAAAGCCTCTGCACTGCTCACAGAGGGATGTGCTGGGCTGAGGTTTATTTATAAAACCTATAAGAATGTTGACCTAAGGCTATAACTTGAAGAAAAATAAGCAGAGGTCAGATTTTCTAAATGCAGCCACAAGCCCAAGAGAGAAGCTTACCAGTAAGAGGCTCGGCTGCTGGAGGGATGCAGAGCACAGGGGAGGCTCATGGTCCTTCTGAGCTGCCAGGAAAGCCAAGTAAACCAGGAGCCATCCCCTGGTTTAAGTGCAGCCCATGCAGCAGCTTTCTGTTCCAGCCACAGAGGCAAGGCAGGGACTGGGGGGGAGTTTGAGGGAGCCTGAATGAGGCTGAGGGGGATTCCCGGCACCTCCCTGTGCTGGCAGAGGTAGCCAGTCTTCCCAGGCTCTTGGGTTTTTTTGTCTTTTTAAATAATGAAAGGAGAGAGGCTCCTACAAGTGGTGAGATACAGAGCAGGGCCTTTGTCTAAGTGCTCTGAATAGTTCTTTGGAAGAGCCCATCCCTGCTGACAATTGAAGGAGCCTCTGGAGAATGCAGACAGCTAAAAGATGATTAACTCTTTTGTGGCTTCCACATTAGGGCATTCACATATGAGAGAACTATTTGGGGTTATGGCTCATTATCCAAACCTGCTTCCCAAAAAAGGACAAAGCAGGTGCAATAAATAGCATAAGAGGAGGCAGAACGAGGCTCCTCACAAAGTGGTCTGCAATCTAAATACTTGACCCACAAGTAGCTCAGTCAACGTGCATCCCTACTATTGTCATAGGGAATACCATGAGTTCCATCTACATCTGTTTGGACCTGCCCATGGACCTTGTCACCTTCAGAAAAATTATCCAGGCCCAGCATGATGGGGTCACTGCTGGGAGGGGGTGAGCAGGAGGTGGACACACACCTTTCACTGCAGGTGAAAACGGCGCTTGGACATTCCCATCTCCACGTGCAGAGCTTTAGAATCTCTCTTTGACATTGCTCCAACACGTATTTATTGTTTCGTTTTCCAGAGGGGGTGGAGGAGATGCTGGGCTTTCACTGAACACCCGTTTAATCTCGAACACGCATCCTTACTTTGGGATGCTGGCACAAACACCCCATCTAGTGGCAAACACAAAGCGAAAAGCTGTGGAACCGATTAAGTGCTGGCAAATAAATCACTCTTTAGCAATTAAACAGCATGCTGAAAGTAATGAAAGGCCACCATGACACACAAACCCACTGGAAAAAGAAGACAAATCATCAAGGCAAGGGATGAACAATAAATCAGTTCTTCCCAAATTTAAGTCCAACTGCAGAATTCCAAATGGAAAGACTTTTAAATGCCTGATACTCAAAAATCTTGTGTCCAGGACCCAAATTCACTCGTTAGTTTTGAAAACCTTGGGCCAGCAATCAGTGATGATTTCCACTGGGCTCACCATCTCCTGTGAGAATGGATGCCCCAGGCACAAGAGCCACAACCATCCGAAAGTTAAACCAGGAAATAAAAACTTGAGGGGAAAACGAAAAAAAAGGAAGCCACAAACCCCCAACAATTAAGTCCACTTTGGAGTACGAAATGTCTGTATCTTGCTACCTGCAGGATTGCACCAGCCAGACAACACACAGTAAAGCTCTGATTTAGAGGCAATTTGCTGCAAATGGTTTCAAATATCTGAAAGTCACTTTTTTTTTTTTTAATTTGTTCTGCTTGTCTGGGCTGCATCGCTGCTCCCCCAGCACAGACAAAACAGGAATGGATGAGAAATTCCTCACTCTGCACCTACAAAAGCCAATGGTGCCCGAGTGCCTCATGAGCCAAGGGCACACAGCCCCCCCACCAGAAACCACCAGGCTATAAAATTCACTTTATAATCTATTTTTGAGATGAGTAATCACAGTAGGGATGATCTTTACTTAAGGGAAGCATGAAAGCAGCCCTGTCTTCGCATTTGGAGCTCACCCCGGCCAACACCCACGGCAGGGAGGCAGAGCTCCCCTCACACACCACCCCCCCCCCCCCCCCCCGCCTCCCGTGAGGGCACCAGGTCCCAAAATGGACGTAAAGACGGGGCCATCACTTACCGCAGCCCATCCCTGGCAGCTGAATGCCGAGCCAGGGGAACCTCAGGAGCCATCCCTGGGCCGGGAACACGGGGGTACAACACCCCCGGGCTGAGTGCAGGTCCCTGGGGCAGGAGCCCCTCCCGGCCCCAGCGCAGCTGAGCGGGACCCGCTGGGGCTGTGGGGGAGCTGCAGGGTCTCATCAGCACAGACCAGCTGCAGCTGCAGGGACGGGCCCAGGGGAGGGCACTGACCCCAGGCCTCTGGATAATGGGAGATTCCCTGGGATAAACGATGGACTGCCCCTTCAGGAGCGGGCATAGCTGCTGCTTGTCTCCAACAGAGGGTATTCCACGTGAAACCCCACGCAAAAAACCGGGAGAACCCTTCTTAAAACCCCCACCCCGGGGACAAGCTTCAGCCTGCACGGGGCCCACCACTGGGTTTCTAAGGAGATTCCATGTACTGGACCTTTACCTGGGCCATGGAAAAATCAGAAAATCCAGATAAAACCACCAGTGGGAGACACACAGAGAGAGTCAGACTTTCAGAAACCCTTCCTGTTTCTTTAATTGTGTGTGGAATTAATGGGATTGCAGAGGTCAAACTCAATATCCAAAATTCAGCAGCCGTAGAGTTTTACATCTATGAATTGTTCACTTATGCGCTAAACTGCAGCAGGCACTTAACGACTCTGCCAAGCAGAACAGAACCATACCTTATTTAGAACAGAACCCCCAAAAGAATTTGTGAAAGTTACACATAGTTACCAAGAGCTTCAAAATACAGTAATCCTTATGTACCTGCATTCCCCTTTCGGCACTGAATTGATTTTCTAACCGGAGTCCAAATACAGTTCTTCAAAGTATAGCAAATGGTTTGGTGTTTAAAGATATCAGGAGCTACATGAAAAAGGAGATGAAAAGAGAAAACCACTTGAAACGTGACAGAACTGCAGCATCTTTAATGTGTTGGCATCCTGTAAAAACAACCATAAAGCTAGATGTAACAGTATTTCACTTTTTATATCATATTGGTAGAATTTACAGATGACATTCAGAATTGCTTCATAATTATAAAAAAGTATAAAATAACTATAAAACTGAATTTCAGTTGTACCTACTTTCAAGAAAAGCATCCAAATAGTTTAAGTACTTTTTGAAGCCACAACTCTTTGGAAATCCTATTTATTAATATAACATACAAAAAGTGCTGCTCTTTACATAACAGTATTTGAATCCTTCTCTCCCTTAAACTTAAAACATGGTTCTTATTGGAAGCATGTTTCATCTCTGAACCCTTATTTTGAGAGAAAAGCATAAAAACTACTCCCTCTGAAATCCAGAGGGAAAACAGTATTACATGGTAATTTATAAGAAACTTGTTAACAATGAACGTATGCAAACATACATAACCAGTAACAATATAAAACAACCTGTATGAAAAATCCCACATGAATTCACTTCAAATACAAACTCACAAGATTTCCAGTATTACCCCAAATACCTCTGGGGTTTGTTGGTTTGGGATATTTCCCCCCCAAAAAAACCAAAACAAAACCCCCCTACAGCATATCTATTGCTTTGCCATAAACCTTGAAAGAAAAGCTTCAAAATAAATTAAGGACACTTGAAAAAAAAGCTTCCCTGCATGAACCAAGGAGTAGCACGTGCTTGCCTCCTCCTCGTGCACTTTCAGAGGTCGCCCGGGTTCTGCAGCTCCCTCTCAGGCTGCCTGAAGGTTCAAACACCAAAACCGTAATTCCTCCCCTGCCTGAAGGTTCGAACAACAAAACCATAATCCCCCCCTTCCCCAAATCCAAACCGATGCAGCAGCAGAGAAGAGCAACTCATCCTCCTCGGGGCACAGAGGAGCGAGACAAGGGGCGCATCTCAGTCCCCGCAACGGGCACTTTTTCATACCGCTCTTCCTCAGGCGCTTCCCGAGAGGTTTGAAATCGCTTTCTAAGGAATCCAGCGGGTTTCAATCACTTTCTCGGGAACCCAGCGGCGATGCAGCAGCGCCCCGAGCCCGGCCGGGGGTTCACTCGAAGGAGGGCGTCATCCTGGCGCCCAGCTCGCAGGGCATCCCCGCATCCAGCGGCCAGGCGGGGAAGCCCTGCGGCGGCCCCAGGGGCCCGGGTTGAGCCCAGCTGGGCCGCTCCGGGCAGAAGCGCCCGTAGGGCAGCACCAGCGGTGCCCAGGGCCCCTGCGAGCAGCCTGCGGGGACCGGGGGCACCGCGACGGGCGGCGGTGGTGGCGGTGACCAGGGCTCGGGGGGCATCGGGGTGGGCGGCGGCGGCGGTGGCAATGCGGGAAGGGGGCGGCGGCGGCGGCGGCGGCGCCGGAGGTAATCGCCCTCCGGGAACATGTCGGGGAAGGCGGGATCCAGCGCCCAGTCGGCGCCGCGGCGGCCGTAGCGGGGCAGGCGTCGGAAGCAGGGGTTGAGGCTGAGGTTGTGGCGGACGCTGTTCTGCCACCCCAGGGAGCAGCCGCGGTAGTAGGGGAAGCGCTCGGCGATGAAGGCGTAGATGCCGCTCAGGGGGAGCCGCTGCTCGGGGCTGGCGCGGATGGCCATGGTGATCAGCGCCACGAAGGAGTAGGGAGGCTTCTGCGGCTCGCCCGGGTCGGTGCCCGACATCGCCAGCTCGGTGCCCGCCGCCCGCAGCTCGCCGAGATCCGCCTCGCCCATGGCCCCACTGCGCTCCGGACCCGCGCTGCCCTCCTAAAACCCTCTCCCCGCGTCTCCCCTCCCACCCCCCGGCCCGGCCCGGTCTGGGCAGTTTCGGGGTCGCGGCCGGGTCAGGACGGCGCGTTGGCTCCGCAAACCCAAATACTGACACAGCCAGAGACGGGGGGCGGTCCCGGGCGAAGGCAGCCCCGGCAAAGCTCGGAGCTTGGGGGGCAAAGATCCCTGCAGTAAACCCGGCCAAATCCATAATTTCTTACCGTTCCGGCGGGCTCAGGTGCCCGGCTGCACACTCGCTATTTACAGGTGCCAACACCCCCCGGGGAAGGGCCGCTCGGGGGTCCCCGCAGACACCGGGAGGAGGATGGAGGAGCAGAGCTCTGCTGCAGCGACCTGGTTTCCACCGGTGCTGCATCCGTGCAAGTCACTAAACCGTTCAGAATACATCCCTATGCACGGAATTATTAGTGGGCTGATGCCAGTCATTTAATTAAAATACACCCTCCTTTAAAAACTACTTCCGTGATCAACCTTAATTAATTAAAAACCCACAAAAGTGCCTCAATTAAAAAAAAAATCTGGAAGGGTTTTTGGAAGGAATCAGTCCCTCTTTTCCAAAAGTTGTACAGTGCTAAGAAAGAAAAGAAAAAAAAAATTGATGACTATCAGGCTGCTGTTCCCATTTATAAAAACTACAACAGTAGCTCCACAGTGGTGGTTCGTATTTTAAAAATACTGCACAGGTCTTTGAACAGAAAACTTCCAATGGGCTGGAAGGAAATATTTAACTAGCTAAGAATGAAACACTGCTACTGGT
Organism: Pachyramphus minor; assembly: GCA_013397135.1. Taxonomy (NCBI): domain Eukaryota; kingdom Metazoa; phylum Chordata; class Aves; order Passeriformes; family Tyrannidae; genus Pachyramphus; species Pachyramphus minor. Next base: position 620,700 of record VYXB01002641.1, read on the forward strand.
TATAACAAATCTGCCCACAGCAGAAGGGAGCTCTGATGGAGCAGAGGAAAGACTCAGCAGTGTGGCCATAGTGGTTGTTTTTCTGCCCTGTGTAATGCAAAAGCAATTAAACGAGACAGCACTGCTGAAAACAAAAACAGGCTGCACAACCAAACACGTCTCTAACACTGAAAGAACAGGGACAAAAGGAAAAGCACCTGAGAAGTGCATCCCCTCCTGCACAGCAATACACAGAACTACTCCAGGTACTTAAAGACAGGAAAGAACACTGGCCAGGTCTTAAAACATATTAGCAGCCCTTTTTTACAATCTAAACACGAGTCATAGAAGTAAAAATGGAGGAAAATTATGGCCTTTGAAGCCTATGTCTAAAACCTTTTACCACCTGTCCCTTAGCTTACATTACAAAATAAAAATACACATTTAAGACCGTAAGATAATACATAAAACACTCTCAGTCACCACCTCACAGAACAAAAAAATCCCCTGAAGTGCCAAATAAACATAAAAGTATGGTGTGCATATAACTGAACCACACACACTAAGGTGAAAACTTACCCATTTTTATTTTTTAAAGAAAAATATTCTTCTTTAAACACAAAGCATGAACTAAAAACCTCTGAGGAACAGCTTCTCCTTCCTTGGAGTTTAACTAAACTGTACAGTGATAGAGCTCCCCAAAGAAGTATACACACATAACATACAGTCTTTCTTTCACAGGAAATAAGGTGTAGGACTTGAAATTGTCCTCCTCACCCTCTCTAGATACCCATTCAGTCCAAAAGTACTCTGTACCTGACTCCCACCACAGGACACAGTGAAGATAATTTCTGGATGCAGAAAAGAAAAAAGAAGTGTTGGCCAAATTGGCCCTTTCTAGCCTTTTAACAAATGTCTGTGAGAGAGGTTAAGACCATTGTTATTTCCAGGAATGGTGCTTGGAAGAAAAAATGTAGCAGCATCCACAGGCAACACAAGCCCTTCATTCCAGCTGCCCTGTTTTAAGGAACCCAGCCAGTTCAGCAGTGTTTTACAGATATTCCAATCACCCAAGAAAATGCACTGGGAATCCAACATTCACAGGCCAAATCTGTTGCTTGAACAAACAGCCTAAAATTCAGTGAATCTGGCCTACATATGCCAGTTCCTCCCCCCCCAGAGCGACCAATTTAATGTCTAAAATTTTATGTAAAAAGATAAACAACTCGTTCTACCAACTCCCTCTATCCCATTAAATAGATATGTGCATAATATTTGTCACATCTGCCAAACTACCCAGACTGCGGAACTGGAACCAAATTCTAAAATCCAAATTCTTTCTAAGTCGGAACAGCAAAATCATTTACAGTATCTGCAAGGTCTCAGAACATGCCTAACAAGCCCATATCCGAAGAAAAAGTACCTGGGCATTTCCAATGGAAGGTAGGAAATGGAGAAGGTCTGGAAACAGAGCTCATTTATACTCCACCTGATCATTAACTGTTGGTATTATTAAGTAATGCTCACATCTTTATCACACCATTTTGTAAAGATCTTCTCCATTCCACTCCAACAATTTTTGCAGTAGGAAAAAGATTAGAAAAATAAAATCTCCCCCCTGACCAACACTGTATGAAGATCAACCAACATCAGTCACAAACACTTTTACAGGGGGACCAGATCAACTTTTGTTTCCTCCAAACCAGCTTCATATAGAAAAGAGCAGCAAGATAGACACAGTATCTACGAGCTAGATTAAGGCCAACAATATAAAGACAAACATGGGCTCAGATCTTTTGAAATGAAGAAACCCTCCAAATGTTTTTATACACACACACACACACATACACACACACACTTGTGGATTCTTCAAGCAAAGGCTTCACAACTGTGAGAGCACCACTGGAGAGTGTTCTAGCACCAGAATGAAAAACTTGGTTGTCTTCCCTCTTCAGCAATAAAATCCAAAGTCTCTATATTGCTTTGGACAAGGTCACCAAACACCCCTCCAGGAACAGTTTGAGACACAGAAGTGCAGTGACAGGTCAGAGCATTCCTGTTCTGGAACAGGGGTGGGAAGAGGTGTGTTGAGACACTGCAGCTCCTTGGTTGCTGGAAAGGAGGAGAAGGTTTCTATTGCAATCTGGTTGAGGCCGAGAGCAACTTGGATCCAGGTGGGTGTGATGGTAAAACCCAGCACGGGCTGGGAGGCGAAGGTGGCACGTTTGCATATGTGGAGTCACAGTGCACGTCTGTTGGTGGGACTGAGACAAGCAAAGCCACAGAATTTTCTGGCAGCTTGTCTCTGTGCAGGAGGCCCCTCAGGTAGGACAAGGATCCGTGAATGGGATGTCACACACTGCACCAGGACACCACGAAACCCAAACAGCAGAGGTTTAAATAGAAGCTTGGAAGTTGGTCTGCTAGCATCTTGTCTATACATATACTCAAGTGAGCCGGCAGAAGTCTATAAAAGGGGACAAAAATCTCTTTACAGCAAGGTTATGGGTCCAGTTTGGCTACAAGGAACAATCCATGCAAGTTACAATAGAATTAATCATCAACCGACAGCACATCTTCCTGCTGCAGGTCTGTCCTGGCTCTAGGCCTTTGTGTAGGAGGTGCTGCTGTGCAGCCCTTCAGCAGCTCCCTGAGGGGGCTGGGAGAGATGCAGAGTGAGGAGTGGCATCTCCTCAGCCTCTCACATCAGCACGTGTGGGTGAGGTTTGTGCTCCAACTGTGCCACGCAGAGCAGGAGGAGCAGACCTCCCTACAGCGAGGGTGGGAGCAGCAGCTGGAATTGGGCTGCTGAAACTACGCAGGGAGACGTGGAAAAGACAAAGAGAGACTTAAATTTTTCAGTGCTAAAATCAGCAGCACTGAAAGCTGTCATATGCATGCTGACTAGAGCCTGGCTATCACCCCAGTGATGTACTAAGAGAGGCTGTGGTGGGGACTTGATTCAAACACGGCAAGAAAAAAGAAATGAGGTGAAAGGAAGGTGTGAATTCCAGGTTCAGAGCAGAGAGTGGTCAGCACTGATACACTTTGTTCTCTGCACATGCAAGAGCACAAGAGAGGGAACAGCAGCAAACTGAAAGGGAGGGAAAGACACAGTAAACCCAACACTAATTCAAGATGCAAACACAGGACAGTGGGGTGGGGGAGAGAAATTTGAGGTAAAGGAGCCCAAAGGAAGAGACAATAGAAAAACTCTTAATAGAGCAAGTCCTGCCTCAGGATATACACAGCTAATGCCAGTCAGCTCTCTTTTCACCAGGTATTCTTGACACACTGGTAAATCTTCTCTTTGCACTTGGTATTTAGAAATCAAAACATCAAGCATTTTTTTTTCCCTAGGATGCACGAAATAATTTTCAGTGTTCAGCACAATACTCTAAATGGCCCCTGAATTCCAAGCAATGCTGAAGACTCACCCAAAAGCAGAAATGCCAAATGATAAACTGCTTTTAGAAATCAAGGGCTACTTTCCCTGGGTTAGAAATGAAGACTCTATCCAGAAGGCTGAACTGCACAGGTTTGGCATTTTTCACCAAGAGCACCTGGGCATTTAACTAAGAAATATCTGAAACAGTTACTCAGCAAATCCCAACACCAGACTGAGGCATCAGGTTTGTGGATAGATGTGTACAGTCAGACAGCCCTTCACCTACCTCTGACAGAACAGGTTTGTGCGATTTACAGCAAGAACAAGCTCTGCCACTTCACTGCTCAGTGAAAACCCCAGCAGAGCTGGGAGCTGAAGCCCTTTGACTGGGGTGCAAATCATAGCGGGATCCTTTCTTCTTACAGACTTCACTGGAAGAGAATTAATGCCTCCTGGGTAAAGCAGAGCACATCTTTGTTCTGCTGCAGCCCCCCAGGATGTCTGTGTGGGGGCTGTGCAGCACAGTGTGGCTGCAGGGATGGACACACAGCAGGTGCTGAGAACCAGCATGACCAGACGGGGAACTGGTCAAAGTGGCCCCAGGGCCAGGTCCAGGTGGAAGCACAAGGACATCTAAGATGCAAGAACATAACAGAGCAGCCAAGGTCACCCACGTGCTTAGGCAAGCTTAAGGCAACTAAAGAAAATTCACTGATAGTTTAGAGGAGAGTGCCAAAGGGAAGAAAGAAGAGGAACCACGGAGCAGAGGCTGGGGATGCTGCTACAGTAGCCAAAGCCCAGCACCAGCTACTAAGCCATCCCTCTTCTTCAGCTCATTTGCTCTAATTCTCCTCATTTTACCAGCACCATCAGCACGAGGTCAGTATGTCACAAAGAAGAGCTGGGATAGGTTCCTAAAAACGTTGCTCACACATTTTCAGGCTTGTGTCTCAGGTCAGTTCTTTTGCAATAAAAGTTTAACAGGCCTCCTGCTTTGAACTGGAGCTGTCTGGGAATTCTGCCTGCCACCTCCAGGGGCAATCCTGGGATATGTTCTACCTGGGAATGATGGCAGCAGCTGCCCAGCTATCCTTGTCATGAGTGTTGAGTGTACAGTAGTTCTTTAAAAACCAGCATGCACCAGTGGCACGGCCATTAGACATGAAGCCATGGTTGAATTCTTGTTGTCTCCTCAGGACCAGGTGGACCCAGAAGGAAAGGGAGTGTTGGCACAAATCAGCGCAGGCTCCTGTAGACGTAGGCTGACGTGAACACAGCATTGAGGGTCAGGCTCACAGCCAGCAGGCCCCGCAGAGCAGAGGTACCAAAGTGACCTTAGAGGAGAGGAACACAGGGAAAAGAGGGAATAGCAGAAAGAGGTATTAAAGCACTGATGAGAACGATGAACATAGGCTGTACTGCTTCTCCCTCTTTGACCAGAAGTTACTGAAACACTTTTCCTGTCAGGAAAGATTCCTCTGCTCTCTTTGGCTCTACTTTCCATCTCATCACTGTTCTTGACACCTGCATCCCCAGCCCTTGTCCTGTGTCTCAGTTTAGCACTCTGTCAGAGTGCTTCTTCAGACAGTCCAAAGAACAGGAACAGCCCTGTTAAGGTCTTAGAACCGCAGGCACAAGTTCCATTTTGCTACTACTTATTTCTTTGATCTCAAGATCAGATCACTGCCGTACAGGAAAGACCCCAGTTACCCTCACAGAAATGCTCACACGTGCATGAAACATGACTTGCACTTACCTCTCCAGCCTGGCAAATCCTCCCCTTTGGTAGTTGTGTCTACCACACAGGTAGATGAGTGTGATGAGTGGTCCTCCTTTTTGATGGAATTATCACTGCAAATACTCCCTCCTTCCATAGCAGATCTCATATCTGCAAGGAGAAAAGACAGGAAAATTCAAAAGGCACCAGTGGAAGCCAAAAGTAGTAAAAGTCACCACACTACAGTTAGACTTGAGTAATGCATGGTTCCTTGGTACAATTATGAAAGGACTGAGGACAGGAACTGGAAGCAAAAGGCAAATTTCACTGCTGTGCAGCAGAACTGCCTGCATGTGTCTCATATACTGCCCAGAGCAGCACCACCACACCTGTGGCTAAAGGAGTTCTCCAAGTCAGGGTAAAGGTGGTGGCAGCAGCATTCCTGGGGCACCACCAGGGAGAAAAGGACATCTGTTTGGGCAGCCAAGAGGCTCCTCAGGCCAGTGGATTCTGAAGGGAGCTTTGGTAGCCCACCACCACCACCACCACGTGGGTGTCTCTTGAAGGTTTCCCATCTAACTGTGGCCTAGATGTTGCAGGGCTGTGCTTGCAAGCCAGCTCCTTCCTCCCAAAGCCTCCCAGGAGTGCAGCAGGCTGCCAGCATACCGGGCATTCCCCGCTCACTCAGGCTCTTCCTCGGGAAGCTGGACAGCTCGGGGGTAAAGATGTTGCTGTCTGAGTGGGTGTGCTCCTCTGAGCTGGTTGGGGTGAGCAGGGCCTCATTCTGGGATGGGAACAGCAGCAGCTTCTGTCCTTTCAGGTTCAGGCGGGCAGGGCTGATGAGAGGCCGGCGGAACCGCAGGGATCCCGAGCTGGAAGTCACAGATCCGGCCACGGATGGTGCTGGGGAGGGGATGCGGGAGGGAGCACAGCTGCCAGACAGCAGGGAGAAGTGCTCTGAAATGGAGACATCCCCAAAGAGGAAACCATGAGATTATCACCCAAATACAACAGGCACAGTGTTGTTGAACAGTTCTCCATGAAAAAGGAACAGGAGTTGTAAATGCCCAACGTGTCTTGTATTGAAATTCTTTATCTGAGTTCCCACACTGAGAAACATGGAGAAACCTGAGATGAGCCCAGCTGGTCAGAGCGTGGTGCTAATAACACCAGGGTTGTGGGTTTGATCCTTGTATGGGCCATTCACTTCAGAGCTGGACTTTCCAACTCAGAGCATCCTGTGAAATTCCACATGCACTTTTAGTACACTCAGGAATGACTCAGGAATTGAGTTATCAGAAGCTTTCTTTTTGCTCCCTTGTGTCCATCCAGGAGAGCCTGCATTACACATTTTGCAGGTAAATGGATTGCCCTGGCATGTCCTTCAAAGGCTGGTGTGAAGGTGCTTGGGGATGTGAGGAGGTTTGCACAACTGGCCCGGGCTGTGACCGCATTTCCAGCGGCACAAACAGCCAAGGGATCCATCAGAAGGCAACAGGCAGATCATGGGGAAATGGGAGCAAAGGGGCAGAGCAGCCAGGGCAGACAAATTAGCAGTTCCTGGGGCTGGGAAAGTGCAACAAAAGAGCTGCCCTAGGGACAATTAAAATCTCCTATCAAAGCAGGCTCAACTCAGCTCTAAGCAGGGAAGGGGCTCCTTGTTCTGTCTCACTGTGAACTCTCCCAGGGAGAAGGACATTCAACACACAACACCTGATTTTAATGCAATCCCACTCTCAGCTGGGGCTCTCCCTGCAGCATTTCTAACTGCAAAACTGACATTTTCACTGGGATGTGAGCAGAGAGGAAAGAATTCAACCACATGTTTCAACCCACTCACTGCAAATCCTGCAGACAGTTGCTCTGGCAGCCCCAGTGCAGTACCTGATGTCGGAGACTCCTTGGACTGAGAGGACTGTGAGGCTGGTCGACTTCCACTGAACAAGTAGCCAGAATCTAAAAGCAAAAATGAAACAATTTTGAGCCCAGCTGGCTCGGCTGCTGGAGGTCTGTCCTTCAGAAATGCAACTGCGTCATCTCACAAGGGGACAGGTGGGGAAAGGCAGGCAGGAAAAATGTCCAGGTTTTCCTGGGTAGGCTCTGTGCCAGCAGCAGAATAATCCACTTTTCCCAGCTGCAGCAGAACAGATCTGTCCAGCAGGCTCCAAAACCAAAACAAGATATCCTTCCCCAAAATATCTGAAGCAGTGGACTCTGGCACTGCAGAACTGGCTTATAATTTATCTAATGTTGCACAGCAGTAGATGACAAACATGAACACAGTGCTACAAAGCTGTGGTTATAACAGAAGGATGGGACAGCTTCCAAAGGCAGTGACTTCTTCACCTGCTCCCAGCAAAGCCGACTAAATGACTTCTAAATACAGCATCAAAATCAGATTACCTGCCCTGTGACTATACCATGGCCTGGTTTGCCTCTACTTAGAAAGGAAGCAGGTGAAGATATGATTATATCCTTTCCTTATGAAAAGATGAATGGTGAGATGAATTCCCATCTAACTGGCAGGTTTATTATGGCATGGTAGCAGTTATAAATGCAAATAAAAATAAAGACAGGTAAAAACCCCCAAACCATGAAAAGTACTCATGTCAGGCAGAAGTCTACAAATGAAACACCAGAGCTTAAATAAATTGCTTTTTTTAGGCACTTGATTCAGACAACTATAGGCAAACAGAAGATGGAAGGATGAAAACCTTGATGTTTGCAAAAACTCTTCAGCCCCAACAACCTGCTTTCTCCAGGCTTTGCACCTCAGTAAATAAAACCCAGACACCCATCCCAGCCATCTGGAGCACTTGCACCTGCCCTTCCATGGCACTCAGGGAGCTGGGAGGGTGCAGGCTGTGCCAAAAGCTGCCACACTACTGGAAGGTTTGTGTGGCTGGTCCTTGCCTTGCTCTTCTTACTGGATCTGGCAAAGCTGCTGGCAGTGTGAGTTAGAGAAATGTGGAATGAACTACAAAATCCCTGCAGGACTGCAATGCTGTCCTAGAAAACTGCCACATTTTATCCTGACTTTCTGGCAACCAGTTGGAGACACAGCAAAGCTTGGCTTTCCTTGCATGGAGAAGTGCATTGGACACTGATTCCCATCTGTTGGGCTCGAGCACAGCAGAACGAAGGGGCTACTGAGTTACTGGGAGAGAGGCTTTCTTTAGGCCTATAAATCTTCCCTGGATCATACAAAGCCCTTAAACACAGGTGGAAATGGGGTCCCTAAAGCAGCTTCAATAGTGTTGCTAATGCAAATCAACTCCAGACTGAGGGCAGGGCCTGCCTGCAGCTCTGCTGCTTCAGCTGGAGCAAGAGAAGCAAAGTACACAAAGCAGCTCGAAGGGAGGGATGGCTCTTGCTAGATAGTTATATCCCAGTGCTCCAATCACTTCCAAAAGCTGCTTTTCCCCATTCCCATGTCTAACTGCCCCTTCTGTCCCTCCCACACACAACCTTGGGTCCTCCTGACACAAATGCCTGGAGAAGCCTCTGCATTCAGTTAACCCACAGCAGGCAAGCACTCAGGGAGGCTTTTTGCTTCCCCAAGATGGCAATGGCACACTGTGCAACTTCTTAATGCCAAAACCCAAATTCCTAATGCTGTGCCCCAGGACTGTACGGTGTGGATGCCTCATAGCCCATTTCCTTCTGACTGCACCACTCCACTGCCTTTCCCACTGGGACAGTTTCCTGCCCACTCACCTGCCCTGGCCAAGGAGGGGATGGTCCCCAGGGACAGGGCCCTGTTGAGACGTCCAGGGAGGGAGGATGAAGAAGTTCTGCGTGGGGACCTGAAGAGCTGCTGGTTTGTCAGGTGGAGGAGACTGGGAGGTGTTGGGACAAAGAGAGACGTGGCAGGTGAAGGGAAGGCTGTCCCAGTGCCGTTGGGAAAGAGAGTCATGGAATCCCCGGAGAGGTACCTGCAAAGGACACACATGACAGACATTTAGCAAGCAGAAGTTCCAGTCACTGCCTCTCTCAGTTGTACTTGCATGAACACTTTTGTTACCAGCTTTGGACTGACTTTTCAGTGCAGGAGTGCAAGATGCAGAACGCTGAAGAATTCACAGGAAGGTTCCCACACTTTGAAATCAGGAAAGGAAGAACTGCTCAGCCTCACTTAAGTTACTGTGCCCTGACCTGTCTCATGGTACAGGGTGGGAAAGATGGTGGAACAGTTTAGGAACTCAGGTGCAAATAGGCACAGCACCTGGGATTTCTCCTTGGATGAAAAAATTACCTAGAGACCAGCAAAATGCTTTACAAAGTCCAGGTAAACGTGGGATCAACCACAGAGCACATCTTATGTCTGGTATGTGCACATGCCAACTGCATGTCATGGCTGTGGGAAGCAAGTAGTTAAATATTACTTTTTTTGTTCCTAGAAAGCAGAATCAACATCTTACCTCTGATGTGAGCACAGAGAAAAGGATTTTTAGTGGCTACCTGGACAAAGATTTCAGCACAAGAGCTCTGTTTTAAAACCAACATTCAAACCTCCTTAGTACATTTGCCTTTATTTATACTTCTGTGAGGTAATAAAGACTCACTACCCTTATTTTACATAGGAAAATCCTAAACTGAGGCTTAAACCACTACAGTTAGTTCCTCTGCATGTCATAATTAGCCCCAAGTATGTACTAGCAGAGCTGCTCCAGGGAGCTGTGCCCCTGCAGCACACACTCCAGGAAGTGTCTGGCTTCTAGTGCCTAAAAACCAACCTCTATTACAGTGCCTGGAAAGAATTTAAATTGGAAATAATAATGGCAATTGTATTTCTAGGTCTGTGAGTTGTTTTCAATGGGTTCTTTCCAAGTGAAAGAGTGGAGCTGCAGAACAGAGAGAGCAGCTTGAGAACACGAGAGAGAACAGACAAAACATACTTGTACCAGTTACTGATTTTTGAGTGCTACAGACATAACCTGACTTCTATTGTCTGGTAAAATAACTGTATGGAGAAGTTTGTATTGTAGTTGTTTTCACTGCTGGTACTACCACAGTATCTCCCACTCAATTGCTATATGCAAATAAACTATGCAATTAATTTCTGACCCCCATTTCATCACCTAACTTTGCAGTGGTTTAAAATTTAAAAATCAACCTGAGCCGAACAACCTGTCAAAAACTTACTCCTATTTTTACCTGCTTTCTATTCCTCCTTGCAATCATGTACTGATCTTAATCTATGTGTGGGGTTTAGTTGACTATATCACAAGGAGTCAGCTTTGGAGTCTCACTTGTGTCCTCAAACCACCCAAATGAGTATTCCACAAAGGCTGCAGTGTTGAAAGTATGGCAATTTTGTACTATTTTTAACAATGGAATGAAAATACATGAAAGAAAGTCTAGAACACGAACCAGATCTCTGATCTCCTGTAAGATTTTTGTTTTGATAGAAACAGGTCATACAATTGTCAGAGAAATCACGATGAAGAACTAACAGAGTATGAACTGCATATATTTTTAAATGGAGGTACAATTAAGCTGCAATATTTGGAGGCTTAATCTCACTTCTGATGGAAACAGATGATACAGATGAGAGCAGCAACATGGCTTTTCTTCTGTCAGAGGAAAGCCAGGAGTAAATCAGAGCATGAAGGAATATACATCTCAGCCTTGTGCTGTGAGGTGATTTATGCACCTTCCATTCTGTCTCAGAGATTAAAGAGCTGGTGTAGCAATATCATGCTGTGCTAACATGTCCAGAAGAAGCAGTCTAGAGCTAAGATTACAATTTAAAATATCTTATAAAACCACTTCTCTGCTCATACAAGGCAGACATAACAATCCTGACCAGCTTATTCAGGCTGAACCTGTAAGCAGGACTTGCCTCTAACAGCAGCAAGGGACTCCTTAGTCCTGCAGCAGAAACTGCCCAACCACTTCAGGTTCCAGGACCTGGGAAGGGTGTTGTGCTTCCCTTTAGTGCACTCACACACCCACACGTGCCCCACCACACACACACACAGATGTACGTGTCCATCTCAGCTTTGTAAGTTAAAAATGGGTGGGAAAGGGAATTAGAAGTGCAGCTCAGGACTATGACATGAATTAGAGGAGAGAGTGTTACCTACCACTCACTGTGCTATGGCTGGAAGGGCCAGACCAGAGCATCCCCTTGAACAATGCAGCTCTTTTGTCTTAACTTTGCACCTTCTGTATCTTTGGGCTAAAGGACCCAATTTTACACAGCTCCTTGCTGCAGCAGTTTTTCATTCAATGGGCTGGAAGACATTACAGTCATTTATCACCCATAACCACAATCTGTCTCTCTCACAATCCTGGGACTGTAACTGTTTTGGATCAGTCTTCCAACAGCTCTGCTGCTCAACAGCCCCAGTTCTCAATCTCACCAAGTCAGTGCAGTCAGATCCTCGGGACAGCTGAGGAATCATTTGCCTTGCACCATCCAGAAAAGGAATTTTTCTGGTTACTAAAGAAAAGCTGAAGAATTTTAAGTACAGGATATTAATGCCTTAGGATTGAATGCTGACCAAAGACTGGCTTAAATATTGATCTGTTCTGAACAAATTCCTACAAAGTGTGCAAAATCCTGTTTCTTCTCCCTGCACTCTTCTCCTTAGTGTTTGCCACTGCCATGTCAAGAGGGCTGGGTGCTGCTAAAAACTGTCATGGGAATGTGCTTCATGCCTGAGAATGGGCAGCTGAACTAAAACTTCTTTCAGAAGCAGATGAAAAAAGTGAGGAGATCAAGAGGATCATAAGGCAGGAAGCAACCACATCACAGCCTTGGAATGGAGCACCACAGCTGTGTCTTTGCTCCAAGCCATTTGTGCATGTGATAATAATGGGTCTGGTAACAGTGAAAAAAGTAACAAAAAGGCTCTGGAGTCAGAGAGTTTGTGGAAATAGTCAGGGCCCGGAAGCCGTTTATTTCAGAACTTGATATTGTGAACATCAAAAATTGGGCATCTTAATTAGTGTTTACAATGATCACAGCGTTACTAGACAGTTGGGCACAACTCTGCTACACAGATACTTTAAAAATAAATAAATAGAAGGTTAAATAAGAGTATTACACGGTATGGGACTGTACACGGTCCTGAAGAGACACCTCCTGCCAGCAGAGTCTCCCTTCCTCTGTCCCAACACCTCCCTCTTATCCAAAGACACCACCTATGTGTGTGCCTGTTTAATTCACATTTTAACCAGAGATGCTGCATCCTGGGACAGAGAGAGACACGGGAGGGTATGGGGCAGGTCAGACTACAGGGCTGGACAGACCCACTCCTGTGTCAGGGAATTCAGCCCATGAAGGAGGAAGGTAAGATGCAGTCACAGGCAGCCAGCTCATGGTGTGTGCCCAGGTTCACCTGCTCGGGACAAGTCAGGGGATAAAATGTTACCTCTGGACTTAATGTCCCATCACAGCTGAGCTGTGAGTTCTCCAGGTACAACTGCACTTTTTCCCAGGCACTGTGGGTGCAGAACAGCTCCCTGTTACCCCCCATTGCTGTGCCCTGACCAGGTTCTGCTCTGCTCCATCTCATCAGTCAGGGCCACAACCTGTGCCTACAGTCAAGAATCAGGAGTAAAGAGCAATAGATAAAAAACAGGCACAGGGAGAAGGGAGAATCATGATTAAAAAGGGCACAGGTCTCAAACACATTAATATTTTGATACATGACTTAGAGAGCTGGAAATTTTAGCTGCCAAGAATAAGAGTTCTTCTCTCCTACATGTTGTCCTGCTTTGGATGAAAAAGGAGGGTTGAACTGGAGCTGAAAACACTCCAGCTGCCAGGTCCTGCACTAGCACCTTCTAGATTACAGATGTTTGGCATCAATTTTGCCCTTCCTCCTACAGGTGGCACAAAGGTCCTGTGTCTACACTAATCCAGACTTGCTGGTGTGACAAAAATGTCCAGAGAACCTGTTCCTGTCTGTGCACTCAGCTTTGGTCCCAGATGAGGCTTTACAGGGGATGACTTCAGGACTGAGTACTGTCCCTCTCATAGGAAAGCATCTGCCACGGCTCAAAGTGGCCCCAAGGGTACAAGGTGACAGCACACTTGGAATGACCTGGCAGGTTATATGTGACAGCACACATTTTCAAAAGCATCTCTTTAAAAACCAAAGCAAAGCCACATACCACAGCTCCCTGCTTGCAGGAGTGGAGTCAGTCTGGAGCAACCATCTGGCTATTAATTATATTAATTTTTATAAGAGCATAAATACTTTGTCCACAGTACATCAATACACAGTTCCTATAGTATCTAAGCATGATTATTAGCTTCACATAATTTCAGAGTACTTGAAGAATATTCATCGAGCCAAAATAAAATGCCACGACACCGTTTTTAACTTCCCCTCATGTCCTCACCCTTTGCCACACCCCAGCTCAGCTCACTGGGGCATGCACAGCATGGATGCAGGAAAGGAGGAGTTAATAGAAAATAAAAAATGGGATATAAATACAGTGTATTTCCAAAGGTAAAGGGCTACAAAGGTGTCAGTTTGCATGCACTGATGTCAGCGAGGGCTTCAGAACCAGCAGCAGCAGCAGAGGTGCTGACTTGGCTGCTAGTTCTGGGTTCTCCCTCAACCCCCTTAGAGTCTGCAGAGCTGCTCAGGAATTTAAGAGTGCAGCCCAAGTGTCCTCTTGTGCCCTGTCACCCTCACTGGGGGCAGATGAGGGACAGAAGCACTGGCCTGGCAGACACACAGGCACTGCTGTCCCACGCTGCAGCCTCGGTGCTTCCACTGAAGCAAAGTAACACAGTGTTGTCACAGATCTTGTCCAGGGAAAGGCACTTAAAGAACCCACATCAGCCCCTTTATAAATGTGGCTCTGCTGGGCAGGGTACAAGATTTTGAGTTGGCAGATCAGCCACGACCACTGAGAGCCAGAGTCAGGCACTTGGGGATGGAGCAGATCTGATTTCAAGTGACACACAAACCTCACCACCTCAGCTCTGTTCTGCTGTACCACCCTCTGGTCCAGACACCAGCACATGGCCAGTGTGAAAAAGCAGCACCTTGAATCAGGGGCTTTTGGGCTAAAACCCTCTAATACTGTTAAGATGTTTGCACGCTCTGGCCTGCATGGCTGGAGGAACCCTCAGGCTTCAAAGCTGCATCTGATAACCACAGGTTAGCACAGTGTTCCTCTCTGGCCTGAAATGAAGAGTCCAGCTAACAGAAAACAAGAAGCTCAAAGCACTGATCAAGTGGTTCTGGATGCTTTTGTGCCAGCTGTGTTCATTAACTACCAGCCCTTCGTTAGCTCTTGTCCCACCTAGTGGAAGGAAATGTGTCCCATGTGTGTGTGTCACACAAAATAGCACCTCAGGGGCACAGGGATGGAAGGATTGTGCTCAGGGGATGGACTCGCACCGAAATACCTGAGGGGGGAGCACATGTTTCCTTCTGCTGGATCCACTGTGGGGGAAGCAATCCTGCAGTCAGGTGATACATCCAACTGCTGAGCTGTGTCCTAACTGAACCTCAGGTGAAAAATGCAAAGCACCTTCCATACAGAACCTACAGCATGGCAGTGGCTAGAACAGTCTATTTGGCATTAAATCAGGTATGGCAAGAACAGTCTCAGTGAAGGCAGTGGTGATTTACCTATTTTTTTTTTTTTCCCCCAGGAACAGTCCACATAAAATACTGCAAACTCACAACTGATCTTCTGCAGGCCTCGTTGTCTGAGGCACAACTGGTACAGCTTGAATGCTACAGTTTATAAATCTGAACACCTCTGGGAAATCCCACCCTTCTCCTTTCTTCCCTCTCCCAGAAAAGATCCATCTTCCTCTACCATCAGAAAAAGCATGAGAGACCAAACACGTGAGAGAAGCAGAGAGAGAGGTCCACATAAAATACTGCAAACTCACAACTGATCTTCTGCAGGCCTCGTTGTCTGAGGCACAACTGGTACAGCTTGAATGCTACAGTTTATAAATCAGAACACCTCTGGGAAATCCCACCCTTCTCCTTTCTTCCCTCTCCCAGAAAAGATCCATCTTCCTCTACCATCAGAAAAAGCATGAGAGACCAAACACGTGAGAGAAGCAGAGAGAGAGGAGACTGTCAGCATCAGAGTCTCTAAAAGACCAAAAATTCAACTGCTGCAAGTTTGGTTTTGAGGCTCTGAGGTTTTCTGTTGTTTTGAGAAGCAGCAGCACAGACATGCTGAGGCACAAAGAAGGGAGGAAAATAAGCTGGCACCTGAGTACAGACAAAAGCTTCTTTGGCATTAAAATTGAACCCCACTTCAATAGGTATTGAGTTATTTTGTTTCACCCATGAAATTTTTCCAATTGCAGGTCCAGAAGTTCTTCAATAAATCACAAAAAAAGCACCACAGAGATCAGTTGTACAGCTTGGCCACAAAACAAAGCAGCTTTCTGATGTTCTGACATATAAATTAGTGCAACTGGTAAATATACTTCACTTGTATTAATCTGCATAAAGTGAAGACAAATGGATTTCCTGCTTGTATTCAACTGCAGTTAACACATCTCCCAGATTAAAAGACTTTAAATTCAGTGTAGGTCTGCACTTGCTGTGCAAACAGAGCTAAAATATTCCTTAACAGGATTATTCAGGCTTCACAGTGTAAATCCCACTCCTTCCCACCAACTGCCTGTTCCCAATATTTAGTTGCATCCTCCCCATCCCATCCCAGCACTGCACAGGGAAAAAGACAAGAGAGTAAGAGAAAAGAACAGGAATGGTCAAACTATAACACTTAAGAGCAAACTATCAAGGGGCTCAAAGATGGGGCAAGTTTAAATTGAAAGAAAAAACCCAAAGTGCTTCTAAAGAGATGGGAGGAAAACAGGAGATAGGAGGGCACATGAAAGAGGACACAGAGAAGCTTAACACAGCCTTGACTTTCAGCTCCTGAAAGCAAAACATCCCAAGAGGCTGCCAAGCACCTTTAGAAGCTGTCACAGAGATTCCTTGCTACTGGGCAAGAAAATTTGGACAGATTAATTTTGTTCTTATAAAAAAAGGGGTAATTGCTGATAGAAATCAGGCATGACACTGCCATGGCCCTGCCCACAGTCTGTCAGCTGCCCACACCCCTCCTCCTGCCAGCAGTCTCAATATATCCTTCAAACATGAGAGTTCTCCCATCACTGGGACACACCTCACAGGACAGCAGCAAGAGGAACTTCCAATCCAAACCGTGCAGGAAGTGCAGAAGACAATCACAGCTAAAAAGAGACATCAGTGGTTTTCTACATTTAACTTCAGGAAGAAAACTTTAAAGCCCTGCTTTAAAAGGGAGGAAGAAAAAAGAAGTCTGGTTGTCTTATTTCATGTAATGGCCACGACACCTCAGGGTTGCCTGGGTTTTCTGTGCAGCTTTTTCAGAGAATGGCACTGGATTCGGTGCCAGGGCTATCTCATCAGGTGGCTTTGTCCACCACCTCACCTTGAACAGCAGATGGGCTGCAGAACAGTGGTGTTGGAAGGGCTGCTGCAGTGAGGACTTTTCCAGGGAAACAGGGATCACTGCACTGCAAGGAGAGCTGAGTAAACAGTGATAGCACACAAATTGTCCCCCCTTTTGTTCTTTTTAGGGCTTTTATCCTCTGCCACTTCCCCTCCTTTCACAAGCTTATTACTTTCTGTCTTAACAGTGCTCCCTGCTCCAACAGGCCGATGGGTACAGAGTAAAAAGACTGGATTTTTAAGGAATGTTTCCTATTAAATCTCCTAATGGAGACTAGGAAAGAAGCACCAGAGGGATTGTGAAAGTCTGACCCAGCACACTTCTGCTGGCTTTTTTCCCTGCTTTGTCACATAGCTTTCTGCAGCATTTACTTTGAAACAATTCTCTAAATTCAATCAAATGCCCCTGCAGAAAATGGGACAAAATGATTATTATTATCACCGTTTTGAAAGTCTGACACTGGAATAAGAAGCAACCTGTGACTGTGGGCTGGAAGACAAGAGTTTTGGGTCAGGACTGATAAGTGATGGGAAGCTGGAAGATGGAACCAGACTTTGCAGGTGCTGGGTTCCTTTTGTGGGTAAATAAGTAAAAAACCATCAGAGCAGCATTACTCACAAGCACCAGAATGGAGACAGGTGTTCTGTGAGCCTGGAGGTGGATATTTATCTGAAGGCACTGGAAAAACGTTCCAAAGGAGAGCCCAGAAGGGAAGCAGGTTTGTGTGGCCCCTTCCCTTGCTAAGTTACAGGCACAGAGCCCTTCAGCCAGGAGCTGCACCTTCCCATGGCACCTCAGCCTGGCTTATTGTTAAAGTATCTCACAGTGTCACCTTTGTGCTTTCACAACGATCACAGGTTGGAAGAACAGTAACTAAGAAAAGCTCTGAAATCTTTTGTTTCCTTTAAAAAAGCTTCTCTGATTTCACCAGCACCTGCAGCACCCAGTAGTGTCTGAATGTTTCACCAGGAGCTGCAGATACTTCACAGTGAGAGCTCCACTCTGATTATTTTAGAGTTTATACACTGGAAGATCACAACACCCAGTTAACTTATATCAGACTATTAGTGTGGCAAGTTCCACTGAGCTATTTGGAACAGAAGAAAACAATAGATCTTCTGTAACAGTGTTATTTCCTCTTGGAAGACCCAAATCCATCAGAGAAACTCCGTGGAGTGCCCTGCAAACAACTGTGCAGGATAGTCAGACTGCTGATCCTAAGAGGCCCCAAAAAGTCAATCCTACAAAAACCCAAGCAGCTGGAAGCTCCTTCCTCCCTCCCCACACAGTAACACCCAATTATCCCAGCTTTCAGCAGAGGGTTGCCAAATCACAATTTCCAGGCCCCTTTTTTTCAGCAGCCTTAGCACCAATATCAGACTTTAAAAGAGAACCCTTCCAAATAACTCCAAAAATCCATCTCTGTTGCCATGCAGTCCTACATCCCTCCTATAGCACATCCTTCCTATCTGTGTTCTCAGCAATAAACACTGATGAACAATAAAAGCTGGCCATGTATCACAGCATGAGGTTGTTAGTCCCATATTTCTTCTAAGGCTACAGGAGTGAAGGAACATATGCATTTTTATCCAGTTGTGCTTGTACACAGATGTTCCTCGGGGGTAGGTGGGTAACAAACCCAAAGCAAACTGGCATTGAAAGCAACAGCCACTGGTAGATCTGAAAATTTAGCCTCAGTCAGCTGAATACTTTCAGGTATTAAATCCAGACACCCTGAGCTACATGACCTTGTAAAGCACCCTTTTGAATAAATTATTGGAGTTTCAGTCAACAGCACTTAAGGAGACTTCTCCATTTAAAACAGGAGCCAGGAGAAGGGCAGAACTAGAGGACATGCAGGTAGGTGATGCTACACAGTGGAAGGCAAGAAGAACCAGGTTATGGGCTACGTGTGGTCCTCTCCTCGCATGCCTGGGCTCGTTACCACAGCACACGTTATGAGGACTCCAAATCCAGAGGCAAGTTCCCATCAGTTCCAAGTTAAAATGACCAGCACCATTAGAAAAGTGAAGGTGGCCTGGGCCCCATGGTGGATCAAGGCAGAGGGTTCCTCTGTGAGTGGCTAAGGATGGAGAGGCAGTGAGAAGAACTGGGAGGACAGGAGGAGCCAGAATCTCTTTGGCTGGAGGAGCAGAATGGGGAGGAGGCTGCATTCACGGAGCAGTTTGTGAGGCAGCTGCTGGAAGAACTGGCTTTGGGGAAGCTGGATATTTGCACTGCTGACGTAGGATGCAGGAGGAAGGGAGAATGGAGGCAGCAGGAGTAGCTTCCATGGCTAGCAGTGGAAGTGCTCCAAGCAGCTAGCACAGTGGTAAGCAAAGATGGGAAAAAAAATAAAATAGATATATATATATATACATATATAAAAAAGCAAGAAGAGATCTTCACTGCTTATCTAATTAAAAAAAAAAAGGAAACAGAGGAAGGGAAAATAAAAAGAGGAGAGAGAAGCACCAGTCGCAAAGAGTTCACAAGGCTCTTTTTGCTCCTTCCCCCAGGGTCACTGCTCTGGCTCTGACCTTCGGGGCCGGTATCTCCGCTGGCCCGTCGACTTCCGCGTGGCCACGGCTGCGGTGAATCCCACCAGGCAGCACAGGGACGTGGTGCCAAATTTGGCTGTGTCCAGCCAGCTGGGGGTTTCCATCTTCAGGTACCTCTCAGCTATATGCAGACTCATCACCACGAACCACAGCACGGAGGCGAACGCGTCGATTCTCCGGAGTCTGCGATGAAACAAAAAAAAAAAAATCAAACAAGAGTCTGAACATCAGCAAACTCCCTCGCTGCTGAGGAAGCAGAGGGAAGGTGGGGAAAAGGAGGGGAGGGTACATGGACTGAGCAGGTTATGTACTGCCTCTGACTAGGTGCACCCCTGCCCACTGCTGTGTGGAGTAGATCAGCTCTGTTTTCTACCAGAGCTGCACAGGGAACTTTTCATTCACAGTAATTCAACCTTAAATTGAATGAACCAAGGCACAGATCCAAAGCAAGCTCTGCTGTCTCCACCCAGCCCGCTGGCAAAGAGCTGTGCCACCCAGTACTCTGTGAGCCATTCTGGCAGATGTTTATCCCTGGATCACCGAGTCAACACAGGACCAAAGACCTCCAATACAACACAGGTTTCCTTGAAGTGAACCAGGAGCCAAGTGCAGACCCACCTGATCCTCCCGGCCAGGAACATGGCCAGCAGGCAGGTGAACAGCCCCAGCACAGCCACGGCCATCTGGTGATTCTTCCCATAAGCCCACACGGCACTCAGGTTCTCCACCACGTGCTCTGGGAGCAGCTGGAGCAGCTCCCTCCATCCTGCCACCCTCACCGAGGTGTCATTGCCCACATCTGCACGGGAGCCTGGGCCAGTCCTGTTCCAAAGGGATGCTGGGCCAGAGGGACCAGGAGCAGGGGCTGCTGTGCTGAGGGAGAAGGGGTCACCTGACCCGTACAAGGCCATCAGAACCAGGAATGCACAGCTGAGGAAGGCCAGGAACCGCAGCAGTATCACCTGAGCTGGTGTGGTTATGGAAGCAGAGGTGGAGGAGGATGAACACAAATTCTGCAGAAGAAGGGAGAAACACCTTGTCAGAAGCTGAAGGAACTGCAGTAAGGTTTTGAAAGGGTGCTTTATGGAACTTCCAGACTGTATGGTTTACTGGACCATTTTGCTCAGGTCCTTCTAAGTCTCTGTACTGGGCTGACACCACATGGGATGTTGCAGACTAGCAAGAAGCAACTGCAGAGCTATGAGCAGAAGCCAAGGTCAAGCAGGGAGACTGTCATAATTCACTTCCCATAGTCCTTTTTTGATTTTTTCCCCTTGTACTCTGTAGTTTCCTGCACTGCACTCATAAATTGCCCTCCCTACCTCCCGTCCTCTGCCTGTCCCATAATTTTCCTTCCACTGTTATTATTACATTTGACTTGCCTTCTGGCAACTTCCCTGAATGACTCCAGCAGGAGGAAAACCTCAAACTAACATCAGGAGCATCTGTGGCAACTACCCTGTAACCCTTCTAAACTGCTGGTTTAGCAGCAGCTCCCAGGTTTAGGGAGCCCCAGGGCTGCTGCCTTCCTTTCCCAGCAGCAAACCCAGGTGCAGTGGTATCAAGTTCTCTGCATGTCCCTCCAAACCCCCTCACCTGGGCGTAGGCCTTGTCCGTCTCGCGGCGTTTGAAGTGGTGGCTGAGCAGCAGCGCGCGGAGCTGCCGGTTCTGGTGTTTGATGTAATACTCCACAGCAGCCTGGCACGGGCGGCACAGCTTGTACGTCTGCTCCAGGTGGTGCTTGTACACCTCAATCTCCTCATCATACTTGCCCTGGTGAGAGAACAGGAGAGGAAACCAGTTATCATGTCTGCTCCTGACAGGTGGACAAAGCATGACTCCGGTCTCCAGGGGAACAGCCCCCGAAACCAAGCTGGAGGCCGGGGGTACAACCAGTGTCACATACAGCTGACCCAGCCTCCCTGTCCCAGAAGAGACAAAAAAAGCCTTGGAGAACACTGCTGTGGCCCAGTTTCAGGATGCTGAATTTCTGTGGCCCTATTCTGCTGTCTTTATTGAGACCTTATGAACTCAACACAGGAGGCAAGACAAGAAAGTAAAACTACTCTTCCCCTCCTCAAATGAGAGGACACAAAATACCTGTTGCCCCTTCCCTCCATTGTGCCGGAGAAAGAGACAAGCTCCTTTCAAAAATCAGCCCCAGACTTGAAGGCTGTCCCTGTTTGGAGGCCTTAGTGAGATGAGCTCCACAAATCATTAATTAACACTGGTAAAACACATCAGTAGGAACGTTTTTCAGTGTCACTACAGTGGACACATCACTTATCACAGAAGCTTCTAGGGCACTTCTAACTCCAAGATCTTTGTACCAAAAGCATCAGCTGAAAGCATGCAGCTTCTTTGGAAGCAGGAAGGTGCATTGCCAGCTTTTGGAAGCAAGAAGGAATCCCATGGCAGAGACCAGGAGCAGCAGGCTCATCCCTCACTGGAACAGGCCAGCAATGCTGCAAGAGGCCACTGCTGCCACTGGCACTTATCCAACCACACTGGATAACACAGTCCCATGTTTCTCAGCTGGCACAGACATTGCAGGGCACTGAATGCCTAAAAGGGGGCCAGAGGCTGGCAGTGCTTTGAGCAACTGGATATGTCTGGCAAGAGGCAGGGACTAGAAATAAAGCTGAGAAAAGGGCACCAGCTGAAGATACTCTCATTAAGCGTGATCAAATTTAAATCTGTTCTCTAGGAGTCACCTGATCAAACTTATTACAATTACATAAAGAAGACTGGATTAGGCAAAACCAGAGGATGAACACATCCCACTACAGCACAGTCTAACCCCAAGGCTAGACAATGGTTAAAAGCTAAGGAGTGCAGCACTTAAATTCTCTGTGTGAAACTGTGAAGGAGAAATTCCATTATCCCATCCTCCATGCACATTAAATAATGGGAAAGCCAAGAAGTTGTTCAGCAGGAAATCCTGTTGCTGTAACTGTAAAATCCCTTTGCCCTCCTAGGCACAGATGCCTAACCAGGGAAATTATGTGGCTGCACAGGATTCCTCTCTCACTGCACTAATAATGCAGAGCAGCACAGGCAGGGCCCCAGGAAAAACCAAATCTGTTAAGGCTTCAAGGTATCCAGTGGGCAGCTGTGCCTGCCAAATCCTGCAAGCTCAGCCATGGGAAGCACTGGAGCTGTCAGCTGATCTCACCAACGCTTCGGGCTCAGGCTTCAACTCCCAGTGCTCATGTAGAACAGGGCACTACATTCTGGCTTTGGAATAGAATCAGGTAAATTTGCAGCACTAATCAGTAACCTTCTCTGCACTGGAGTGCCACATAATACTTCTGAAGTCTACTGGAGCATCATTCCACAGTACACTGAAAAACTGCTCTCTCTCCTGCATACAAGGCTGCAGGATGGAACTGAACAGAGCAGGAACAGCAGAGCCATGCATGGGAATGCCCTGGTCAAACACTCACCTCCTCCCTTGGTGAGAATGAAGCCAGCTGTTTGATTTTCATGGTTTGATGGTTGTTGCATTTCTTGCAGAGCAGAATTTGGCTGCTCACCCACTGCTGTGGTTTGGTGGGATCACAGAAGGTTGTGTTGCCTGACACAACGTGGTTAAGGTGCTCCATGTACTGGGCAGGGATGGGCTTGTTGTAGTCTCCATTCTGACAAAAAAGCAGGAGGGGAAGCAAGCATTAGATCACAAAATCAAAGCTGGGTTGGCAATATGATTCCCTAAGCTCTGTCAGGAGCTTTACACTCCATGCATTCACTTATGTAACAAAATAGATCAGCAAAAAAAAGAGACAAAACGCTTCAAATCTTCTGCCCACCTCCACTGCTCCACACACCTACTGCAAGCAGCTGGTGGTGCTGGATTCTGGCTTACGACACGTTTTGTTATTTAACAGAATACAGAACCAGAGAATAACAATATTTTAATATATTCTTAACTACTGTTCACATTTTATATATTCTTTGTTATATTTATTGTTGTTGATTTTATTATTTGTTTATTATTTGTTATATTTATTGTTGTTATGTTTATTGTTAATATTAAATTAATAATAATTTAATTAATATTTAATGAATATTGCGAATATTTTCATGTAGTGTTCCATATATTTTAAAAAATATTCTTAAAAGATATGTCAAGGCCAATTTTGCCCTTTAAAGCAAGGGAGGAAAATCTGTCTT
Source organism: Pachyramphus minor (assembly GCA_013397135.1). NCBI lineage: Eukaryota > Metazoa > Chordata > Aves > Passeriformes > Tyrannidae > Pachyramphus > Pachyramphus minor. Next base: position 643,963 of record VYXB01002641.1, read on the forward strand.
CATTACCATAGTCAGCACATCCCAGGAGAGTGGATTCCTTCTCAGAGCTGATCAAGTGCTGGGCTGCTGAGCTCACCAGTGCTCCCAGCACAGCTGTCAAACCGCTGGATATTTACGTGCACTGGGCCTGCATCATCTCAGAGGAGGAGCAGGGGTTTCCCAAAGCACTGTTGCACCCTCCCAGCCTGTCCCAGTACCTCCTGGAAGCCGTTGTACTGCTCGCAGTTGGGGCAGTCCCAGCAGTTGCGATTCCCGTAGGGCACCACCGTGTCCTGGTTGCAGAACCAGCAGTTCACCGTCACGTGTGTGGGCTTCTTCCTGCTGGCAGAGGAAATGTGTCAGGCACGAGCACTGAACTCAGCTGCTGGACAGGAAAGCAACGGCTTTCAAACGGGGAAATGCAAGAGGGGCTGGAAAAACAATCAGTCTTCCCATTCTGTGTGCTTAATGATACGACTCAGAGTAGTCACTTTGGCAACGAAAAGGTGGGTTGTTAAAGTAGAAGTAAATTCTGTACTACTACCATGAAGATGCTGAATTACTAACTTTCCTGTTTTTCCAAGGGAAAAACTTGGGGGTGCAAATCCTCTCCATAATCAGCAGTGTTATTACATGAGAGAATTCCAGGAAAAGGAAGTTATGATCCACAAGAGCTGCCTATGAACCCAGGAAATGGGCTCATGGTTACATGGTTATGTATTTTGATAGAAAATGTTTCAAGGGCAAGGGTTATCACATTACCCCAAGGCTCAGGCACTGTAACCAGCTGTTTCTTCACAGCTTTAGATACATAAAGAACTGAGGAAACAACACGTCTCCCCCAGGAATGTAAGGGATAAAGACTAATGACCTTGAGCCATGAGGCTCTTGTTTTTTAAAGCAATCCTGTTAAAACAACAGCCAATACAGACAAACAGCTGTGACACGACCCCCAACACCGCAGCCTGTGACAGATGTTTGAGCCAAGAACTCCAGCAGCCTGAGCCCTGGGCCTGCCTGCTAAAGAAGGGCTGCATTTGTCTTGGAACTCGTGCAATCCCCACAAGGAGCTCCCTGGCAGGTCAAGGCAGCACAGCCCAGCTGTCTGGGTTTATCAGAACCAGTCCCAGTCCCACTTCCAAGGGAGGGCAGCTGCTCAGGGATGGGCTATGGCAGCTATGCAGACAGATGGACCCAGCTGCCACCAGCCCAACTCCACCAAGTCATTCATCTTTGTGGCTCCTCTGCAGCAGCAGAGAAAGCAATGGAGCAGAGGGGTTAATGGAGGGCCTGGGATGCAACTACCAGGAGCCCAAATGCTCCCGAATTGAGAGCAACTTCTCTCCTCCCTGCTCCAGGAAATAGTCTCTGCTGCTACAAAATTCCACAGCAAAACACCTTCTGAATACTGCAGAAGTGTTGTCTGGCCTTCCCCCCTCTCTCAGCCATCACCTCTGCAGCTGGATGTCTACAATGAACATTCTTCCTCCCTCCCATTTCCACAGACTGTGCCTTGAAACTTGGTTCACAGATTATCCAGCCCTCAGGCAATGCCTGGTCTTCCTGTTTAGGTACTAACAAGGAGATGAAGCTTGCAATGAAGCACTGAGTGCATTGAGGATTCCCTGCCAGATGCTGAAAGAAAATGGCTGGAGCTACTTGGGTGACAGATTCTCATCCCAAAATAGATGCAAACACCCACACCCCTCCTAAAATGAATATTCCCTGCTCAACTTTCTTCATCGCCAAGGGGGCTCAAAACAGTAACTGATGCGAGTTAAAAATACCACTGCTGAAACTAAGAGGCAAAAAAAGAAAAAAGAGTTTAAAGCAGACAAATCTAGGTCGTTAGTCTGAGTTATCCATGAGCTCCCACTGCCCAAATGCCAAGAAAACCACTTGTCAAAACAGCCATGTGAAGGATGGACAGCAACACCTGTTGGTACTGGTTCCATCTCACTCTCACAGGGGTAAAAGCTGTGCAAGTATAACATGCAGGGTTCTTTAACCACCAAAATACAAATCCTAGTGCTCCTTGAGCACAGACTTCATAGCAAGCACAGCCTGAACTCCACCCACTGAGGGAGGTTATTGTGGAACATGCCACAATCCCACCCTCACGCTGCTGTTCACCATCCTCTGGCACCCATGGAAATAAGACACACCACACTTCAGCCCCTACCCACCCCCAGTGCCTTCCATGACAGGACAGAGGAGGTGGAAGCACTGTCAGCAAAAAAAGAATCAATGCCAAACCCTGTCCAAGAACTTGTTAATATAAGAGACCAAATCCTCAGTACACTGGAGACTTTCCCACCTTTTGCAAACAGGATTCCCCTTCTCACTCTTGAGGCTGAGGAAGTGCTACCAAGGATTGAACAGCAGCACTTCATTCTCACAATGTATGCAAAAGAAATGGCTAAGTCCTGGATTATTTAGGATAAGAGATAATAATCCTTCCTTTTGTGAACCTATGATCTGTTGCCATAGAAATAGGTGCAAAAAATCCCAAGTTCCCAATCTGCTGGATGCAAAAAGAAGAACAAGGGGGAAAAAAAGGTCATTTTAGGCAAGAACATGTAGGTAGGGTGCTAGTTTTCTAGTAACTGGGCAGGACTGTAAAATCAAAAAAGAAGTACTGCATTTGGAAAGACTCTCAAACACAGATTTAATGAGTTTGGAGCTATATTTACCTTGACTGAATTCAGGCAGCAGCTGAAGGCAGTAAGCTACAGGACACACTGCTTCTGAAGGCACACCCTGGGATGAGACAGACAATGCAAAACTGAGCACTTACAATGTGCTCAATCCCTTGCAAAACACCAGGCAAATCACCCCTGAGGCGTTTAAAATGTACCACTGTACTGACTCCAACCAGCTTCAGTGGAGAGAGAACCTCCCTGCAAAACAAAACCTGAGCAAGGAGAGGGGACTGAATGACTGCATATTTGCTTAAGACAGCAGCAAGAGGAAAATACCTGCAGTAAACTCATCTAGGGGATCAACACCTAAATGTCTGACAGGGCATTAGGCTGCAGCTCTGCAGGTCCTGTTGACAAACACTGTTTAGCAACTACTTTGTGTCTGTCACATAACATAGGAGGACCTTAGGTTCCTTCCAACTCCCAGCACTCTTCACTATTCCTCATTTATACACATATTCAAGGCCACCCTTTTAATGGATTGCCAGAAGAACAGTCTGCCTGGTAAGTGCTGATAATAATAAACTGGATCTATAAATATAAATATATTTAATATATAAATATTCATAAATATTTATGTTTATCCCCCCCCCCTTTACTACTAGGTCAGAAGATGAAGGTGTTTGGTTTTCTATATTTAAAAGAAACCACTGGTGGATGTGCAGTTCTTTGGGGGGTTGTCCTCACCCTCTCCCAAGGATTAGAAGAAAAACCCAATTAAACTCCATTAAAAGTATTTAAAGCAACACTTCATTCTGGCACAACTGGATTACAAAGCAATTATACAAATGGCTATGCCAGCAAATCTGAAGGAAAGACATGGCAGGAAGAGGAGCTGATTTGCACAGATCAGCCCCAGGCACAAACCAAGCCATGGCACAGTCCAGCTCACCATCAGGGAAGCTCCTGGGTATTTCCAGGTTGTGCCCATATCCATCACCTGCCTTTATAAAGGGGTCTGTCAGTGCAGACCCAGTGCTAAACCTCATTCTCCAGTGCAAGAAAAACACATCTAAATTCCAGCAGGTGAATGCTGTCACAGACACGTTTGCTCACAAGCAGCAGTTGTGGACAGGGTTGAAGATTTAGCCCCAAGATCAGATTTCTAGTACAGTGTTATAAGTTACAATGCACCCTCTCCTCTCATAAAAGCCAGATTTAGTGCCCTCTTAAGAGGGAATAAGGTGCCCAGTGCACCTAAGCAGGGACACAGACCCACTGTTGTAACCACTCTCTGGGCTTGTCCCCCTCAAGGGCTGTCAGAACTGTGAAACTGCAGCTTCAGCAACTTTGAACACCCTGCAGAACACTGGCCCCAGGACAGGATGCTCCAGGAAAGGTGCCTCTTTTTGCCACTGCAGTACCTGTGACAAGCCTCCCAAGGAAATGTTGCTACAGCTGCTGGTCTGAACTCAGCACCCCAACTAACAAACAGGCAGCCAGGCTGTGATCTCAAAGAAAGACCACAAAACATACCAGAGTTTTTCTAGCTGGCCCACACTCACACAGATTAAGGAGTTCCTGTACATATCTGGACATCAAATCTTTTATTCCCTTGATTCAAAAAGCAAAGGTAGCATCTTCTCTGTGTTTGACATCGTGTCTGTGTCCCTTATAAAGCTGTCCTCCTTGATGGCTATAGAAGATTAATTTCTGAGGCAGAGTAAGAAATCTGGTAATATCAGAACATTACTAAGAAACACAAACATGTACCCCCAAAGAATTATCAAGGTGACCTCCTGAAAGAATTTACCACAGACTTCAAGGACTTGGGAAGAAATGCTTTCCATTCCAGAGACCTTTTGATGAACTTGAGCAAAACAAATCCAATCTCCTCCCTCAAAAGGCATGTTAGCATCAGCTGGGTCAAAGAAAAGCTGCCTGCTTCACTGGGATTGCTTCAGGCCACCAGGATTTCTTGGCTACCCTAAATCTGTCATAGAAATGCCAAGTCTTGTATATGGGCTAAAGTACCACTGATCATTTCTATGGTTACACAAACAGCAAAGGCTTTAGAACAAACCCTAAGCATCATATTGTGAATGTAGAAATATGCTTCTACTGCTAAGTGTAAACTTGAATTGAACCTTAACACAGAGAGCCCTTGGGGCTGCCTTTTCTCCAAGAGAAGCACTCAGTAGATGAGCAGACTGCTGTCTGTTGCTGTAAAGACTAAAGTGCCTCGTATTCCATACATCCCTGCACTCCTGTCACGCTAGGCTAGATTAGAATCTGTCAAATTAAAGCTTTGCTCCTTTTATGAGATCTGTATCCTGACATGCCTCCTGATGCTTTTCAAGCTTGCTTTCCAACTGGTCTGAATGTATTCTAAGGTCAGGAACGTTCTGTGCAATCAAGAAAACAAGTAACCAAAGCATTTTGCTCCTTAATCAATCATTTTGACTTCTATGGAACCCTCCTGAGTTCTAGCACCATGCTAAGAGTGCTGTGATTTTACAGCCCTGTTCCCCATGAAATCCTGCCTTCACCCCCCATCAACCAGCAGAGGAAGCAGGATTTTTTCTTTTCCTGCCTCAAACACGTCAGAAAATAAGGGGGACACCCGGACCCCTGGGAGCCTCTGTCCCTGCATCCTCACATCTCTCCTGATGCTTTTCAAGCCTGCTTTCCAACGAACCAGAATGTATTCTAAGGTCACACAAGAAAACAAGCAACCAAAGGATTCTGCTCCCCAATCAATCATTTTGACTTCTACGGAACACCCCCGAGTTCGAGCACCGTGCTAAGAGCACTGTTATTTTACAGTCCTGCAACCCTGCCTTCGCCCCTCACCAACCACCACGGGAAGCAGGATCTTCTCCTTCCCTGCCTCAAACACGCCAGAAAAAACGGGGGAGACCCCGGCCCCTGGGAGCCCGTGTCCCCGGCGGTGTGAGGGCAGCGAGCCGCGTACTCACCGCTCCCACCAGGTCCTGGGTGCTCAGCCCGGCACACACAAAAGCCGTTCCGGGGGA
>VYXB01002641.1:649893-670362 GCA_013397135.1 Pachyramphus minor
GGCCCCGCGGGCCCCCCGGCGCTGCCCCGGCCCCGTGCGGGGGCTGGCGGCGAGAGGAGGTCGTGCCTGGCCCCCGCCGTGCCTGGCCCCGGGCCCGCCACGCTCGGGAGGCGCGGGGAGAGGGGGGGCTTGACTAAATTTAGACGCGGCGCTTTCTGTGCTAGAGAGGGACAGGCCGGGCGTCCCGGTGAAGGGCGGCCGCGCTGCCCGTTGTCATTCACACAGTCACAGAATATCCCGAGCTGGAGGGGACCCACAAGAATCATCCAGTCCGACCCCTGGTCCTGCACAGACACCGCAACAATCCCACCCTGTCCCTCAGAGCGTTGTCCAAACGCTCCTGGAGCTCTGGCAGCCTCGGGGCCGTGACACTGCCCTGGGGAGCCTGTTCAGTGCCCAACCACCCTCTGGGGGAAGAACCTTCTCCTGAGATCCAACCTGAACCTCCTGACACAGCTCCAGCCATTCCCTGGGTCTTGTCACTGATCCCCACAGAGACCAGCACCTGCCCCTCCATCTCCCCTCACAGTGAAATTGTAACTGCAGTGAGGGCTCCCCTCAGTCCCCCTCAGCCGCTCCTCCCACACCTTCCCCCCAGGACCCTTCACAGGGCCCAGCTCTGAAGGGGGAAAAAGGCTTCAAACATCATGTTTTCAAAAAGGCACAAATGGAAAAGCCCTTCACAAATATTTGTACTGGAAGCAAGCTGTGCTTTTAAGCTGAACTATGGTTGGGCTCTCTTCACTGTTCCGTTTCCCCCTCCACAGATTTAACCACGGTAATGAATTCTGTGGAGTAACAGTGAATATTTCATCTTGACAAACATAAAAGGGACATAATATTTCCATTTCTCTTCCACTGTTTAGCACAGTCACTTAAGGATTGTTTTATGAGACCAAATGATAGGGATAGGAGGAGCAACCCACCCAGTTATTTGGCACATGAAGACCTTCAAGGTCCTCTAGGACTTCTGGAGAGCTGGTCTATTTTTCCTACGGAGGTTCCTCCCTTCCTATCAACTCTCTGTAGCACTGGTCTGGCCAAACATGCATTGTTTGAAACTTTCCTCCTTAAAGGAGCTAATGAGGAACTTGTGCAAAACCACTATAAATCACAGCATAAATCACAATCACAACACAAGCATGGATCCCTATTCTCAGCAAACGCAGGTATTTTGAGGGATATCAAGACAAACACAGATACCTAAAGGGAGGCAGTAAGTTTTACAGCATAAGACCTTGACAAATCTTCAAGTGCCTCAAATATGCTTCCAAAACTAAATTCACCAACATGAGCAGCTCAGACTATTGCAGCAACAGTGTGTTTGTAATTTCAATTTCACTGTTAATACATGAATAGGAACAGGTTCAGTCCTGGTAAAGTTAATGGGATCACAGTGGTGACTTCAGATAGGACTGTCGTTTCATCACCTTACTAATTAAATTAAACTACAAAGGGTCTATTAATGAAGCCTTTACCTACCTTCCATGAAAATGACTTTCTGTGTAAGCTGAAGAAGAGGAATGAGGAGTGAAAAATGTTTTTAGCTTGACTTTCACAAGCAGAGAAAGGTTGGTTATTTTTAAATTCAGGTATCGTTTTGGTAAAAGCTACTTCAAATTCTTTCCTCTGGTAATAGGCTTATTCCATACTCAGTGACATCAACGGGATTGCTCACAGAGCATCACCTAAAAATGGTAACTCTTTATAGGGTTTAAGGAATCAAGGGCCAGTGAATTTTAAAAATTCTATTAGAGAGAGGAAGGAAAAAAGATTTAATTATACTAACTCAGAAACTCTATTAGTTCCCAATATAACTTATTAACCCTCTATCAAATTAAGACTAATTCTGTCAGGACTGGTAACAAAGCTTAAAGAACAGAACAAAAATCCTGCAGAATTCCTGATTTTCCATCAGATTGAGGCAGAATAAAAAACTGCTCACTTTCTCTTGCTTTCTCTCTTACCAAGGCCCAGACTCCTCCAAAGGGCTGGAGTTCCCTCCCCTTGTTCTCAGAAGACACCAGCAGTCTACACATTTGACTAATATTTTAGAAGTGAGCTAGAGCACTTTAAGTACAGAGAAATGCTAATTTAGGAAAGCAAATCTCAGAAAATGTCTCAGAGTAGCAGCACAAGTGTTCCAGTTCACGAAAATAGCATCAGCACTGTTTGACAGTTTTGCCTCCTATAAAGAGAATGAAGCTTTTGCTGCTCATCGTCTCCATAAAAAAACCCGTGTCAATTTTTACTCAACTGTTTCCTATTTTAGCTTAGGAGGAACGTGATCTGTTTTGTTCAGTAAGACATAACAGAAATCAGTTATTTTTGCCTCACCATGAGGTATACACACATTCTGCTCTCTTTGCAGTAAGCTCCTACATCACACTGATGTCAAACATGACCTCAAGTCCCAGTCATCAGCTGGGGTCTGCTGGGAACAAACGGGATCTGAATCCACTTATCAGCCCATTCTATTTCTGCAGCAAAACACCAGCCTGGAAACTTTACCTGATCAAAGACAGCCCTGCTCACTACCAGGCTGTTTCTTAATGCTTCCCATGCTCCTTCCAAGCCTGCACACCACCATCTCTGCTGTGAGTGCTCCCTGAAGTCAAAGATGTCCATAAACACTTGTTTATGCTCAAGAACTTACGAGGAGCTCATTGTTCAGGTCACCAGGGAAGGCTGAAGCTGGGCTCAAATGCTGCAGGGTTTGTCTCAGCTGCCAAGGCAAATGACACTAATGAAGAGAATGTATGGCCAAAGCAAAACACAAATCTACACATTTGAGTTCTAAAACACTATCAGCAATAGTAATTCATATACCACACTTGAATTACAAGGTACTGCTCCAAAAGGTGAAGACTATTAAAATTGAAATCATATTCTATTTTTTATGAAAGAGCTTATCTCAGGTATGCAGGATATTTGATTTTGAAGTGAAAGGCAAGAATTGTATCATGAGAACTGTTAAGAATACCCCTTGGATACTGTGTTTGTGAAGGGAAGGCAGACATCACAGCTATTGAAATGTGAGAACTCTTCAGAAGGCTGCACTAAGCTGATGAATCCTTATTGCCTTCAGCAAGAAATCAAGTAATAACATGAAGGAACTATTTACATAGACTGGGGATTTTTTTTTTTGGTGTTAACTGCAGTGATGTGTCCACAAGATAACACAGTATCTCATTCCCATCAGAAGCCGTGCTCTACAAGGACATCAAGACAAGAGGGACTTATTCCTGAGTATCATATTGGAAAGCAGAATCCAGAACTGCACTTACAGTGTTTAGGACACAGCTTATCCTCTCTTCCACTCTCTAGACCCCTGGCATTGCAGTAGGAGGCAAATATAGCACAAAAAAGCCCCACTGCAGTAAAAGGCTGAGGTCAGGATACCTGACCAAGTTACTCCATCTCATGGGATTCCCACAGGGCAGCCAGGCCACAATCACTGCCCTTATGCTCTTCAGGCCTGCACAAAAACAAGGTCTAGAAGTCAAGTCTTGATAGATCTGTTTATACCCAGTAGCATAACCATGTATCCCAAATGCACAGGGGTACAGAACTGTAATTACATTTTCATGAAAAGCCTCCCAGAATCATACTGCAAGTGACTTTTCCAAGAGATTCTGTGTGCATAGTTCACATCATCAAAATAGAGAAACAAGATTGTCCTACTGGAACACTCCAGGGTGTTCACACAGCAATGAATGATGCACCTTGAATAAAGCAGAACTACTCTCAAACTTATTTAGGCATTTAGGGCATTACAGTGCTAAAAAGCAACATGACCCCAGTGGTAAAAAGACAGAGTTTCAAATGTCCAAACCAGTTCTCCTGTTTTAATACAGTTTTAATGAACATCAGTCCAAGAGATCACTTGATAGTATGAGGTACATTCCTTGACCACATATGGCTGTGCTTAAGGAAAAGGACAAACATATACTTAAATTAAATAGTGTAATTTAATTTAGTAGCATTTTAATTATCATCAAGTTAAAAAAAAAGTTATAATTAACTATTAACGTTAATGACTTGAAACCTTTCAGAAAGCATGAATCCAAAAGGAAATATCCACAGGTGGTCACAGACTTGTAGTTTTCCCACCAGCACTGCCACCTGCACCAGTCTCTTAAAGGACTATTTGTTCAGTGAAGAAATTGGTCTTCAGTCTGTAACTGGAGTCTTGGCTCTGCTACTTTGCATGGTCTTCTAAGAGATACACAATTAACTCGTAGGTGGACAACACAATGGCTGTGTTTGGGATCTGCCGGATGAGCTGGGCAAAGAGTCCTCTGTAGAAGGCCAGGTAACCTTCCTCCCGTGCCACCAGCCGAGCTGTCTGGATGAAAGCCTTGTACTTGGTGCCTTCCTCCCGCAGCCGTGTCCGTATGACCTCTGCAGAGCAGGGAAACAGGGCCCAGCGTTAACACAGCCAACCTTCCACCCTTACGGCTTCCAGAAGCTTCTGTAACTACAGAAATGGTTCTCTGCTAAGTGTGACTCCCAAACTCTCCCAGGAAAGCTGCACACAGCAGGGCTATCATGCTAAGAGTGAACACTTGGCTTTGCTACTCCACTAACACATGCTCATAATAATTCTTTCAGCTTGAGTTCTATCCAGTCTGTCACAGCTTTAAAAGACAATAAGCACTGAAGAGACACTGCTTTGTGTTAAACTACTGATTCCATTTAAATCCATCTTCAGCAGGCCAAGAGACAGAGGTTTGCTGCATGAGGAATGATCCTTCACTTTAAGAAACATGCCACTACCAGGAAAGGTCTTGTATGCAAACCCCAAGGACAGAGAAACCTCCCTGTACCAACTGCCTGCCAGTACATCCAGCCATGCAATCCTGGACACACTGCCCTTCAGGCAAGAGGAAAAGTTAAAGAGTTCTTCATGTGGAATAAATGAATTGTTTGCTCACTGAAGCTACTACAGATCTAAATGCTTTACTGATGCTACAAAATCAATATTGCACTTTCTATACAACCATGGTACTGTTCACATCTATCCAAAAAGAACAATGCTGCTCAGACCACAAGTGTTTCTTTCCCACAACTTGGCCACAGAATCCCAAAGGCTGTGGGGACTTAGCTACATGAGGCTACTGATGAAAACAGAAACATTAGGCAAGCAGGTTTTTTGGGTGTTTTTTGGGTTGTTTTTCTGGAAGCAAGTCCCCCCTAGGAACAGCAGGACCAGCACTGAAAATGCCAATGCACAATAACGTGCAGTTGGCCATTCAAACAACCAGGAATTGTCATCCCTAAACCCCATCATTTGTCTTGGATTACAGGCAACAGCTGCTCTCCAGTTCTCATAAATGGAAGAGTTGACATACCGTGTGGATAAGCAATACAAGAGGCACAGCCCTTGGAAACAGCAGCAGCAAACATCAGTCCAAAGAAGTTCGTCGAGCTCCTCTCAGTCCCATTAGAAGAAGGGGGTGGTTGGACTTCCTTTAAGTGCTTTTTTAAACTTTCATAAATAGCAAAGCAGATAATGGTCTCAGAAATCCCTGCATAGGAGGCAGTCAGGCCCCTATAAAAGCCACGGATACCTTCTGTCTGGTACACATATCTAGCACACTGCAAAGCATTCATTGGTTTGGAGCCCCTGACTCTAAAAAATAAACAGAATAGAGCATATTATGAGCCAAGAAAAAGAATTAATATTGAAAAAAAACCCCACCCTTATGGCTTTCAATAGTTTTTATAACTACAGAAATGGTTGTCTGGTAAGTTTTACTCCCAAACTCTCCCAGGAAAGCTGCCCACAGCAGGGATATCATGCTAAGAGTGAACACTTGGCTTTGCTACTCCACTAACACATACTCATAATAATTCTTTCAGCTCGAGTTCTATCCAGTCTGTCACAGTTCACACCTATGCTTTAAAAGACAATAAGCACTGAAGAGACACTGCTTTGTGTTAAACTACTGATTCCATTTAAATCCATCTTCAGCAGGCCAAGAGACAGAGGTTTGCTGCATGAGGAATGATCCTTCACTTTAAGAGGCAGCACTCAGTTCAAAGGTGCCACCCTGTGAAGTGCTGGAATTAAGTCTTATAAATTATTTATAAAGTTGTCGTGCCTTATAAGATCCTTCATATCTGACCTAACGTGTCCTTGCAGGAGGGAATTTCCATTCTAAGCAGTCACATTATTAGCAGAGTCCCTTATTGCTTCGATATCCATCAGTGACTGTGAATCACTTGGCTAAAAGATACTGCTGTCAAATTCCCTCTCTGTCTACAGGAGCTGTGGTTAACAGCAACACAATGCTGAAGGAGGCAAGAGAACATTAAACCACTCTAACAGATTCTTATTGCCTCCAGGGTGCTTGATGAAACTACACTATTGTGGCTTCTTTACAATTTAAACTCATCATCTTTCTGTTCACAGCTACATGACCATCAGCACCCTTGGCCTGCTGCAGTAACACACCTGGATGACCTGGATCCAGTACAAGTGACCTTTCCACAGCCTCTGTTACTGCTGTATCAAAGCATTTCAGTCTTTATTATATTTATCCTCAACATGACCCCTGAATTACAGAGGATTCCGTACGCAGGAATCTGGGAGAAAAATAATGCTGTGCTCAACTAAAGATTTACAGTGAAACCAGAGACTGAACCAAACAGCACTCAAGGCAACTTCCACATTCTTCTCAACAGAATCTGTGCATTCAATTGACATAGGACACATAGAACCAGAACTTTTAGTCTGACCACACAGAAATATGGTGACTCAAAAGGTGGAACTGGGAGTGAGGGAAAGAACTGGGCAAGGTCTATCAAAGTACAAAGAGCTACGAGTAAAAACATGGAAGTTCAGTTTTCCACAGGCTCCCTTAGCCACACACTGGCATCCAATCTCCCCCAGCCAGTCACTTACTTCCGTTCCAGTTGCATTCTCGTTTTCACCATCCATATAGGATTCATCAGGGAATTTGTGATAAAGGCTGGGGAAGAGAAAAGAAAACCAAAATATAGCTGAAGCCAGGCTGGTGGATTGTCATGGCCTTTATCTCCTGTGCAGTGAGGCAGTTCTAGTCACCAGCTCTGGCTACAGGTGTCTAAAGCCCCCCCAGTTCAGAGTTTACAATCTCATGTTAAACTTCAGGAGGCATCAACCAGTGGATCCTTCCTTTTTGCACCTATTTTAATATGTATGTCATGTTCCTAAAGGCTGCTGCAGACAACATACCTTCCTTACTGACTGGGTTTTGGAATCCCAGCTCCAAAGAAACCCATGGGAACACACTCCTGTACAGGGCTTGTGTTCCCCAGGGCTGTAGATGGTGCCCTTGAGCCGCTCATTAACGGAACCCACCCCTAATTAAGGGCTTCATTTGGGAACGGTTATTTTTAGTGACCACTCTGGTGACTGATGATTGAACTAGCAGAGCTCTTCTGCAGTATTTTTCCTACAAGAACAAACTATTTTTCCCAGCCTGGTAGGAAAAATACAACACCCTGAAACAATTTGGCTAAAACAGTTATCAGAAATTTGCTGGTGTCCACTAACCATTTTTTTCATGCCTTCAGAGGGATTAGTAGAGCATTGCAGTTGGGAAAACATCCCAAATTAGTAAACAGCAATCTAGAAATATTTCAGAGTTGAACAGAAAAACAGTTCCTCCACAGACAAGGTCAGTTTAGGAGCTTGCAAACTGCTGTTTTGTGGCATATACCACCTCAGACTAAGTGTACATTTTCAGAACATGCCACACACTGGCCTTTGTACTTGTTTATATACCACAGTCACCCAGAGGTGTCAGCCAGGACTGCTGAGTTAGCCCAGGTCCTGCATAGACAGACAGCACAGTCCCCTACCTTAGGATCCATTCTTTTAATTTCTGAACTATTTAGAGGGCAAGAAGGAGTCTTGTAGCAACAACAGCTTGGAAAAAATACTTCAAAGAATTAAGGTGCACTGCCTGCTGAGGGCTGGACACAGGTACTGCTGCAGAGCACGGGGAAGGTGAATTATGAACACAAACCTGCAGAACCTGCAGAACAGATGTGCACAATGTTGCTGTTGGGCACAAACATGCTGTTGAATTGCTCTTTGGCTTTGGAGTAGCATCCAAAGTAGACAGCTCTGTAGGGGAAAAAAAAAGAAAAGCAGTGTAATACAACGTCAAATGAAACAATTACTGTTATTTTCCCCACCCCTGGAAACCAAACCTCTCTCCAAAGAGGCCTCCACATGACCACTTCCAACTAAAAGGACACAGGAGTTTTTGTTTGCCTGTGGGTTTTTTTTATCCCTTACACTTCAGTGCCCCTATTTGACTTGCCACCCACAGGGTAAAAATGTTTTACTATGGGAGGCAAGATGGCCTTGCAGACAAAGCAAGTTAGATCTGATACCTACACCAGCTCTGGCATTATACACCCTTTGTAAACTTGGGACTGTCACTTTCCCACCTTTTTCCCATGTTTTCCATAAATTTGTGCAGCAGTCTAACTGCAACAGCAGCACTTCATGCTTTAAACACTTAAGCCTCGACTGAAATAAAAGTTTTATACACCTCAAATCCCTACTGAATGCACAGGAATGGAGGAAGCTCAGCTGATCTGCAACAATCAATGGGCTGAGTAAGAAGCTGCCTACATCAAGTCAGCTCAGCTCACAGCTCCTCGAAGGGAACTGCTAGAAAAAGGTGAGTAATGGTGGCTACAACTTGAGAATTTCCATGAAGTACCTTACTTAAGGATGAATGTGAAGGAACACAAAAGACATCATGAGTGAGTTGCATGGAAAAGCATGGACTGGATTCAGATCCCTGCTGCAGAGGTTACCTGTCCAGAAACAGGACTCTGCTTCCAGAGAGGAACACCTCACCTACCAGGCAAGAGGCCAGGCAGGGAGTTCACCACTCTTCAAGTTCCCTTTTAACTGCTTCCATTTCAGGCACAAAACATCCGCCAATTTTCCAGTGGCTAATGAGTTTTAACATTTCCTAGACAGAAAGATCTACAGCTCTGCCAAGAACGGGACAGCCACAGGCACACGTAGAAACCCTTTTGGTGCCTGTAAGCCTTCCAAATGCAAGCAAATTTGTAGCTGCTGTTTGTTGGTGCTGTTAAAAGAGGGACACACACTCCCTTTTGGGGTTGTGTGGCAGCAATGAGACTCCTTCCCCCTCAGCTGCAGCTTTTCATTTGAGAAGAATTTAGGCAATCAAGGACCAGACAGGTTCCTCTGTCCCCTGGCATCCAGCTCCCACTCACTGCTAGGCACTGTCACGTATTTAAGAGAAGCAGTATTTTAGAATAATGCAAATATTAGTCCTCCAGACTTTTCTGCATTATTTTCTCTCACTTTCTCAAGCACACAAGTGGCTCTTGCAATGCCCTGGAATTTAAGTGCTGTATTTACTCTGCACCTTACAGTGTTACACAACCAGATTTTTACTGGTATTTCTTGGTGTGCATACTCCACAAATCTCACTTTACAGAGGGGACAACTTCATGGCCCACTATTTTGAATCACAAATGCACTGTTAACATTTGTGTTGGCACCATAAATGTTACTTTTACCAACAGTTTAACTATTTACCTTGATGGTGCAACTCCAACCAAGTTTGGACCCAGCCCTCGGAATAGTGACCTTGGTCCTTCTTTTTCCAGAATCGACCTTAAAACAAAAACAAATGGGGGTAGGGGGAAGATAGTATTTAGGTTAAAAGTTACATTTCTTGTTCTGTCAGCCAGAGAGTCAAAAGAACCATATAAAAGCAATGAGTATTACTGTGAAGCTGTTGAGATTTTAAGCTACATGATATACTTCAAAATTAGTAGAATTCTACCCTACTGAATAAAAGCCACTGTATCATAAAATTCAGTGCACTACAGGCAAATGGGTGTCATATGGTACCAGGCTGTAATTTCCATTCATTGAAAGCTGTCAGGAATTGATTTCAAGTTTCCTGGAGAACCCAGTGATAGGTGAGTCTTGATGAAGAAAGGATATTTTTGGCATTCTTTGTATCTAAGCAATTCAGGAGTTTGCCTCATGTACAGAGACATGAAAAAAGAAATGCCTTTCCCTTTCACAGTGACCTAGTGATGACACAAAGGTGAAACATGGCAGCCATACCACGAGCTATGTGAGAGCACTGTCTGCCAGACAGCATCTCTCTGAACTGACCTCCCCATGTGAAAACCAGGCAAGAAAATCCAGACAATTCCAGGCTCCATGGGCAGTCCACTGCACTCACTGGAACTGCCAGTTTTCAGAATTTGCTCTCTAGGTCATTAGCACTGTTGAGATTGTTCCCCACAGACTTCAAACCCAAGCTCATTAGACAGGAGGAGATACATGGGCTTCTAAAACACTTTTTTTCTCCAGCAGAGTTGAACTTTCCACATAAACTCCAGGGCTGAGTGTCTCCAAGGAGACAGATCCACCAACCACTTGTTCTTTGTCACTTAACAGTCACGACTGCAGATTCCAGCTGGGCTAACTCATCAGAATCTTAAATGGATTAGACAAAAACAGCCTGTCCTTCTGGAATGAACTTCTATCAGCAGCAGGCTTAACCTGCCTCCCTGGGCACCTGTTTTCTTTCTATTTAGAGCAGTTAAGGGGCTTTCATACTTCACACCTTTAACTCTTACAGAGCAATTTTACAGGCAGGGCTTTAGTGGCTGCTTCCACAGCCATATAATTTCCCCAAACCTGGAGGCCCAAGTCATACTCAGTCTGGCAATGAATGCATGATCAGGATTGAGAAAGGACTGGAAGAGTAAAAACAAAAGACTGAACTTCCCTTCTTTCTTCATACATTTATTTTCTTAGATTAATCAACAGCATTATCTGTTCTTCATTGATGCTGCCTGCAAGGGGATGACAGCAGAAGTATTTTGCTCTTACTTCTCAATCCTCTAAAGCAATCAGCTTGAAAACTTAGCAATACATACAGCTAGGCAACTCCTGAAGTGAAATGAAATCAAGATCACAGTCACCATATTTAACGAGCTTAATAAATATATAAACAGGTTGACCCAATTTTAAACCATTTCCTCTCCCCTTAAAAAATGAGACAGCTCCAGAAGAAGATGGGCCCAGAGGATGAATTAAGAACCTTGTGCCTTAAAGTTTTCACCTCCTTTAGCTACAGCTGCCTGAAGTCCAATGCTGCAAGGTGAAAAGACAGCAAGGGAAAAGAAAATCAAAGGCAACTGGCACTACCTCACGCATCCAGTCACGAACTGCTGTAGACTCACCTCTGAGCAGACAAAGAAATGTTTGGCAGGGGAAAGCAGGCTGTTTACAATACAGAAACTCCAGTCCCAGAATGACTCCCAGGCAGAGAGCTCTGCAGAGAATTTGAATTAGCACTCCACTGTTATATAACTGTGCAGCTTCTCCCCAGGCAGGCTGCCAGGCCTGCTGGCCTTACATAAAATCATTCAACTTGCACTGCCACCCGGGATTTTCCTTGGCATTCCTGCTACCTCTCTGCATCACCCTGGGGTGCCCAGGGAGCCAAAAAACCTCAACCTTTTTGCAGGAGGTCTGACCCATACGTTGATGGTGCTTTGGTATTAAACACAGGGGTAGGGATTTGGATGTCAGAGCTGCTGGTAGAACTCTTCAGCAGCTGTAAGATAAGCAATTTCATATTTGCTCTTCTTTGTGAACACACAGCTGAAAGGGCACAGCAAGAGCATCAAGTGCTGCAACCTGAGCCACTCAGAAGGCTTTTAACAGAGACTGAAATACTGCTGTAGACAGGATTGATGCATAAGAATAACCAGCAAAGACAACATCTAATAGCAGAGGAGAGCTCATTGTCAGCTACAGCCAAGAAGATAAAAGCCTGCAAGACCCCCAGCAGATATCATATTTTAGGGACTGCTTTTGCAAAAAGTGTTCTCCCTCACTGCCATAAGTTTCAGTTTTAGATCATCCATACAAAAGTACAGCAAGCACATCTTAAATGTATGGAAACACAGAATTCTGGAGGTCACCTGGTTCAAAGCAGTGCCAGCTTCAAGGACAGAGCAGGGGCAGACCTGCAGCACCAAGGGCAGGAATCAGAAACCTGGTTGCAGTGCTGGCCCATGGAGGTGAAGGAAAGGCTCTCCCTTCTGTATGAGGCTCCAAAGACAGAGTGCTTCCAGGGAGGGATTAAAAATTCCCTCCATCAAACAGGTAAATGGGCAGCAATAGCAACAAGTATCTCTACAAGTTACTCAAAACTAACTGGGAATGGCTGCAGGAAGAGGAAAAAGCATATATGACTTCTGCAGTCCTTCAATCCCTTACCAGGAATTGCCCTCAGTTAGCTCAAAGGACACAGCAAACATGATTATTCCAAAAAAGTGACCAAGATGACACTTTTCAGTGTTGAGAAAGAAAAAAGTCCTTCTAGGATTGTTTTCTGTGACAGTTCCCACAAGCTAAGGTACATTAAGACCTTGCAGTATGTCCTGTATATTGACCCCTAGGAAATCATAATTACCAAAAAGCTTAAATGTGAAGACACAATTTAAAAATAACCCCCCAGGCACTTAGTCAATTTGGAAAATTTCTAAGCACTGGAAACAAATTCCTGTGGAAGTTCAAAGCAGCACTCAGGACTCCTGAGTTTTTATAAGAATAATTTCTCCTTCTGTTGCTGAGGGCAGAAGCCCAACCAACATGAATCTTTCCTGTGCAAGTCTGGAGCAAAACTTGCATTCTGTGTTTGCACAGAGGAAAGGAAAACTCGGATCACTGGAGTCAAGGAACACTGAATGAGGAGCAGTAGCACTCACTTGAGGACACTGAAGAGCCCAGGTGACACAGATGTTGGCCTGACCATCCCTTCAGCACTGATGGTTCCCAGCTGCACCTGTGGGTAGTACACAGTCCGGAAGGCCAGCTTGGAAGATTGAAGCCTTGTCTTTATTACCTCTAAGGGACACGTAAAGATGGCACCAACTGTCCCCCCACACCTGCAAAACACAATTGGAACAGAAGACAGAGGTTGAAAAACAGATCACAACACGGTGTGTAAATAAAACCTGAAGACTGGTCTCCAGATGTGGAGAAATCATTAGGAAACAGGGTGATTTTGGCAAGTGGCAAGGGAAAACTGTTCCCATGCCCTGGGGGAAGGGAGAAAGTTGGACAAACTGGTAGAATGATCATTTGTAGTGATGAGATTGGGTAGACACAAAGGTGATTCCCAGCACCGACACAAAATCCCTGACTGACCACGGGACTGGTCCCATGTTCTACCACGACTTGGAATTCTGCCTGTAAAAACTTCAGAGGGATCCATGTTTCAGAGGTTGTTGTCCTAAAACAGACGTACCCTGGGATGGATTTTCTTATGGGAAGCAGGAAGTTGGCAGATGAGAACGAGCCACTGGGGATTAGGACACTACAGACTAAAAACACAACAATATAATTCTTCACCACTTCAGTACTTACGATTACAGAGGAGTAAATATAAAAACTATACTAAATTAGGCACTCTTACATAAAAGAATGGATCTCAGTTTTTTGGGGGGGTTGTATAAAGGGAAGAAAGCTGCAAGGATGAGAAGGAGGGTGGGAAAACAGAATAACAGGACAGAAAGGCTACTAAAGGAACAGCCCACCACTATTCTGATAACAGAAGGACAGAAATAAAATATTATACACACATGACCCTATAATAGGCATATATTCATCTTAATACAGTCAGACTGAGCCCCATAAAAAGGACACTTGGCCAAGAATATATGGTATATGAGTCCTAATTTTCATTTTAATCAGTGATCTGGAGAGTGACTGGTCAAACCCATTTCTCTCTCTGCTGCTGTTCCTCTGTCGTAATTGAATGTCCCTTCTGGCAAAACTTCACAATTAAACAGAATGCTGGGGTTGGCTAAAAGGTACTATATCCACATTTTATTACTCAAACACACCGGGGTTTAGGAAGACTTAACTAAATATTTCAGGGATTTTTTTCCTAAAGGCATTTACTACAACTGAACTGATCAGAAAATATTTTGTTTACACAAGTGTCAAAGCACGTGACTCCTTCCAAAACCTGTGTTTACAGTTTTCCTTACAAAACACCATGAGTCAACAAGGTAACTCTCTTTGATGTTCATGTGAAATTGTAATTTACGTAGTTTTTCGTGAAAGGGAGATGAATTTAAAAAAATAATCCCACCCTTTCTCTTGTGTATAAAAAGCCCCATTGCTTGCTAAAGAACATTGCCTGCACTAATTTGGGAACAGAGATCCATAGAAGGACATTAAAGAAGGTACTAGTGCATATTTCCTAAAGCCCCTTCTAGACATGAACTACTTTAGAAGGAGAATCTTTTTTTAAACACAAGGAAAAGGGCAATAAAAGAATGGCAAAAAGATCCCAGGCTGTAGACACAAACCCATTTATGAAGGCTTTATCCAGTACAGCTTCTTTTGCTGGTTGAAACAGCATGTCTTGTATCAACAGAAACCATTCTTTGCCAACCCCCCCCGAAGTTTTTAACAGCCTGACCACCCTGGCTGTACAACCACAGAAATGAAGGTCTTTACAAGGTTCAAAAGGACACCCCAGACCTCATGGCCGAGGAACACAACTTCCTCACCACAGCTTCCATGTGCTGTAAGATTCTGGCCAAGAATGACCCCAAACTGTGCTTTTAGATGTTAAATGCATCCAACAGAAGAAACTGTTTTCACAGAGACTGACGATATGATTTAACAGCACTGTTCAACGAGTTTCTTCTCTAAGTCCTTGCTCCTTCCTCTTCCCTGCTGAAAGGGATAAAAACCTAAACTTGGGACAAGCCACACATCCACAGTGACAGACACCATACAAAAGGATTTTGCCTTCTCCCTTTGAAGCTTTGAGGGCTGACTGAAGTCACGGAGTCAGTGATGGAACTGGGTCCACAGCAGTTGAAACTGTGTCATTTGGCTCACAAGTGACTGTGCTCACAGACCTTATCAGCTCTGATTATTTTGTGTACTGACCCAGGGCTCAGAGCCGAGCTCTCTGTGTGTCAACAAAGAGCCTCCAGTTCAGCGTTCTTGTTTTCTCAGATGAATCTCAGGTTGCTCACACTTGTCTGAAATTAGACCTCAGGGGGAAAGGCTGGCCAGGAACGGCTTCTCCAGCAAAACCTTTCCTGTTCCACACATAACTTGGAGCAGAAAGTGTTTTGAGGATCCCCCTTCCAGATCCTCATTGATTCCTTCCCTAAGATGTACATCCAATACAGACACATGTACAATTAACACCCAACTAATCAACCTACTCAAAGCAATTGTAAGTCTGTGAGAACCTGATGAAGAGAATTTGATTGCCTTAATTCCCAATTCATTTCTCTACCAATGCTCCACTACTGCATATCCTGTCTTCAATCCTCATTTATTTCACATTTGTGAACATTACAAGAATACTTTGTCAGTAACAATTCATAAATTCAGAGCACTTAAACTCTATTTGCTATTTTCTGAACCACCAGCTGTTCATCTAGTGACATCTTACCACACAATTTTTTAGCCTCTCTGGCATATTCCCTCCTGCATCAGCTGTCTTCTTGCCTTCCTGCTCCACTCCTTGCCTTTCATCCTTTTAGTCTGATAATCCAGTTAATTTATGCAGCCTTTAATATTTAAGTACTTCTGGCAATGTACATGTAATCCTGTGATACTCAGCACAATGAGCAAATACCTGCAACACCAGTTTTAACAGCTCAGAGTTTATGTTGTCAGTGTGACATTTAGGAAAAAAAAAACATTATCTAACAGAGCAATTCTCAAAATGTCACCAGGGTGCATGTACTATGTCCCAAATATAAATATACTGCAGATAGTTCAAGTAAGGACTTTGATGTATTGGGCAGCTTTTTGAGATGAGATTATTTTCCTCTGCATGGGAATTCAACACATCACTCCCTGGTGTTGCTCCAGTCCCTGGGAACATGCCTGAAAAACAACACACTGTGCACAAGAGAAACACTTTGTATTCCTAGGGTGTTCCAAATGCCTGACTCTGGGAAGAAAGGGGAAACAGCCTCAGCTACATAAACAGCCACAGACCCTGAAAGGCTCAGGGCTCTGCAGGAAGATAAATTTGATTTGGGAAAATCTGCTGCTGCAATCCAGGCAAAGCCTCCAAGTCTTTCACACTGCTGTGAGTCAGGGATTTTTTTAATACATCAATGCAGAACAATAGTTCCAGAGATGTTAAGCAGGGTTTACTGCACCAGCCTCTTGCAAAAATCCCAAAACAGTGCCTAAATCTGGCCTTAGTGAAAAGATAGCAACTTCCCTAGAAACACAACATACGGCAGAGTATTTTCAACAGGTCAAACATGATGATACACGGAGAAACATAATGTATTCTACATTAACAGCTGCAAAAGATCATTTACTTCCATACAAGAGAACACTTTAAAACACACACAGAATATTCACGTCTCAAAATCCAACTCCTGTTTCTCCCTTGCTGCCAGGTTTCTGTCTTGACAAAGTCCACCCCCAATGTACCCATGACTTGCACTTGAAATAAACCCTCAGCACCCACCAGAACAATTGATAGAGATGCCAAGAATCTTAATTAAGAGTTACTTCATCAGTTCCAGGTTTAATCACTGAGCAATATTCTCAATACAATGCTGAATGTTAAAGGGAGCCCTGCCAAACAAAGATCTTTCAGTAGAGTACCCCTGACCTCACCAAGATCACAAGCAATGATGATGGAGCTGCCTGGTTAGAGAAACCACAGCTTATAACCAGCCTGACACATTCTGCTGTGGGAGTATATGAAGTTCTTCTGGTTTTCCAAACCATGCCACGTGGTCTAACATGATGTGCACGGCAGAAACAGCGAGGCAGGTTCTGCCTTTGAGATTTCATTACTGCACTGTAAATACTGCAAAGAAAACAATCTGCTGCATTCTCAGATGCCACAGGGAACTGAGCATCACAGCAACGCAGATTGTTCCTAATGAATTTTAAGATATTGGTCATTCAATACATTTCCAGCTAATGATGTTACCATGAGCTTCAAACACCTCTTGGCTTTGACTGAGACAATCCACCTGTGCCCAGGGAGACAGATGCCACTGTGCCCTCAATTCAAAGCAGCTGGATGTCACCAACCTTCCCAGATTATGCTTCCAACTATTTTACAGGTGGCTTAAGCAAGCTTTGGTATCTAAGGCTGCTTTTCAGAGCCATAGAAGCAAGGGATTTGTGGAATTGGGCTTGAATTCCAAGAGAGAAAACAAGTCACAAACGTGGCTTCATTCAAACACTCTCCCCAGTCTGCACCAAGCTACTCCAGAACACACATCACACGGTGCCTTCATGAACTCAGGATTAAAAGCTTCTGCCCAGGTTTTGCCCTTTGCCAGTCTCAGGAAGGGCAATGCAGCCTCCAAGAACCAATTCTTAGGAAATCCCTGCCGTAAACAGCATTACTCCAGCTGGAAAGACAACATGGAGTAACCTCTGCTGCAGCAGCTTTTCCTAAACAAAAACAAGCAACAACTGCCCTGACCTGAGCAAGGAAACAGGAACCCACACTTGTCAACAGCTTCTATCTGTTGTGCAACTGGGGCATCATTGTCCCTGCTCCCTCTGAAACCTTCCCAGCCCTCAGAGCCATGTTCCAAACAGAGCTCCAAGACTCTTTGGTTTGCTGTTACCACTGGAAGCCTTAAAAGGAACTAACAGAAACTAAAGGGCCAACGAGTCTGTTTGCCTTGAATACCCTGGTTAATAGGAAACCATGTCTTTCAACAACTGCAGAGCACTTTGCAACATTCAAGTGCATTTCATCACTCCCAGGCTCTGAAGCACTAAACACTCCTGTTCTAGACACTAAGATTATCTGAGGTTGGCCTGGTTTGTGCACACATAATGATAGTGTATTCCATTTTAATCTGTTGCCAACCCCCATCCTCACCTTCCCAGAAAACAACTGTAGTACCAATAATGTCTCTAGCAATATTATTTCAAGTGAATGGGCTGCTCTTGCTTTATCTGCAGAAAACACTTTACAAGTGAACAAAGGTTGGCATCTTACAGGACTTATACAGTATTCTGAACTTCCAGCATTTTCTTGGGCTGTATGGGTAATTTTATCCAAGGTCCTGGTTCTGCAAGCAACTTTATGTCACAGTACACCCCATTTACCCCAGGGCTCTGTGAAATGAAGTGCAAAGGCAAAGGTATACAAAGGACTGAGGAAAAACCTCAACAGAGACTATTACTCAAGCACTCACACACTAATTCTTCCTAAAATTCCTTTGGGATGTCATAGATGCAGCAAAATATTATCACAGCTGAGCTCCTTTAATCAGATTAATTGAACAGCCATTCTCTACCACTAGTGCTATTAAAAAGCAAAGTGCTCAAGGCAGGCATGGCAGAGAACCTTTTATCTAATTTGATTTGGGTTTCCAGCTTCCCTGTCAGTGGGCTGGCCCAGCACCCCTCCAAACACATCACCTAATTCCCACAACATTTCTCATACACAGGAAAATGCACTTTAATACCTCAGGCACCAGTTTGATGTTCCATTTCTTGTTTTATCCAGTGAGCCCCAAAAAGTGCATTTCTTACTTGAAAAGCAGATAATAGCATTAATAAATGTGCACACACAGAGAGAATATGGGAATTCAGGGCCTGAAACTGGGAGAGCTCTGCAATAATCTGCATGGCAGGTGAGTGTCTGTGGAGCCAGACACTTCAGCCTTGGCTGGTGCAGGAGAATCCTAAATCTGCTGTCTCATTTTCCCATCACAGAAATGATGGCACACATTTATTTCCCTTTAAATAACAAGATGTGCAGAATCAGCAACAGGTCGAGCACTGAACGTTTAAAGGCCCCTTTACCCTAAAAGGGCATCTCTGTCCCCTGTGCTGCATCTTCATCACTGCTTCAGAACCAGATCAGTCTTATCCCACCAGAGTGGTCCAGGGGGATATTCCCTGCTGGGTTCTCCCTGGGAGCTCTCTCAAAGCCAGACTGGACCTCGTGCTGTCCTGGGCCTGCTGCAGAAAGTGTTTACTGGGATCCCTGGAGAAAAGGACAGTAAATCACTGAGGAAGATGCTGATCACCCAGTACTAGATTAAAACACTGATGAGTTTAAAACTTCCTATTTATTTATAGTCTGATGAGTTACATGAGGGCAGCAGGAGCTCTGGATAGGTGTTGTTAGCACCCAGAGAATTTCCATGTGGACATCCAAGTCCAGCTTCTGTCCCAGGTTCCAGGTACTGCTCTGATGCAAGTGGGGAAGACAAGGGGAAGAGAGGACTTAGCAAAAAGTATTCAAGCCAGCAGAAGTGTCTCTGAAAAACTTGGCTTTGTTGGGTTTAATATTATATTAAATGAACCTATTGCTCCAAGGACATTTCAGAGGAGATTGAACTCTCCTGTTTTGCAACAGAAAAAACAATGGTCTGCTATTAAACAGATTTAAACTGACAACAGATTTCATGCTGGCTTCCCAACTACTGTCAGCTGAATGTTCTATTACTTAAAATATTCTATTACTTAGATAAGTTAAGCTGCTAACAATTTAAAATGAAATATTTCTGACAAGGGCAAAACTGCACTTAATCTGCATGACAGATGATTAAAATTTACTTTACACCACAAAATCTTCTTACTGGATTACTGTTAAAACAATTGTCATTAGTTAACTAACAGGGCTTTTTGGAAGGGATTTTAGCTGGGGGTTTGTGGGCTAGGGCTGTTACTTTAACACAACAGAAACAGCACGTTTACAGGTCCTCGAAGCAAGAGTGGCCTGGAATGCCAGGTCATTTGCACACAGGTACCAGGCCCTTCTCGAACTCTCCTTCCCCCCACCGCTTTTCCCTTTCGGGAGCTTTTCAGTGTGACCACACGGATCAGGCAGCTGCGGGCTCCGCCGAACGCTTCCACACTGTCAGCTCCGCAGAGACCATGAAGAGCCAACACCTTCGTTCCCCAGCCCACGCCGCGGCCCGTGGACAAACACGGAGCCATCCGTGCGGGCAGCGCTTTCCGGGCGACCCCCTCAGCCCCTGCCTGGCCCCGCACGGGAGGGGCAGCATTTACGGAGATCCATTCCCAGCGCTCTGGAACTCACACACAGCGAGTGTCACAGCGGCGCGACCAGCGCTGCCAGAGTGACCTCGGGCGGCCCCGAGAGCCCTCCCTGCCCTTCCTGCCCGGGGCGCCAAGGATGGATTTGCTAATTCTGGGCGGCCCGGCTCCTTCCAGACGGCAGCGGGCACAGGGGGGGTCCAGAGTGCCCCCACCCGCCCTTCACGCGGGAGCCGCGGGGGCCGGCGCGTCCCTCCCGGCGGGGGCCCGCACTCACCCGCCGGCGAAGAGGTGCAGCAGCGTGTTCTCCTGCGGGCCCCCCGCCATGGCCGCGGCGGCGAGTGCGATGAAGGGAGGCGGCGAAGGCGCTGCCGCCGGGCCGCGCTCGGGCCCCGCGC
>VYXB01002641.1:670442-737941 GCA_013397135.1 Pachyramphus minor
GTGTGTGTGTGTGAGGGCACTCACACTGCCCCCGCCACAGCTGCACTGCTCGAGCCAAAGCTAAAGCTCGGCTTTGAGACGGGGATAGATCTGGATTAGGCATCAGCGAAAAAAAATCCTTGCTCTGCCCTACATTTTTCAGGGCACACCTGCCCCAGGTGTGGATGTGCTGTAACCTGGCTCAGGGAGACAAAGCCCAGGCTGGGTCCTTTGTGGTGTGAGGCCCAGGAATGCTGTATATCACTGTATAAACCCCATTAGCTGTGGCAGCACATAAATTGGCCTTTGTTCCTGACTCCCACACTGCGAGGGTGGGTGGCAGCTGGTTTGAGGCCCCACAAGAAGAGCAGAGATGTGCCAAACAAACCAGTGGTGCGGACACTCAGAAAGAGGAAAATCTTGCTCATGTCATCAGTATGGAAATGGCCCTTCTTTATCCCCAGTCCCCAAGGACTCCAGAAATGTCAAGCTCGTGCTTATGCAAATAGCTCTTTTGTTTTTATATTAATATTAAGAACAGGGGAAATATCTCAGTTATTCGACTAATTCAACCAAAAATAATCAGAAGTGCTGTTTACATACTCAAAGCCTGCATCTTTCCCCCAGTGCTTTGAATGCTCTGGGGACACTTCAGACATCTGCACTGATCCAAAGGTGACTGATCCAAAGACATCCTGAGGGGTGGCTCAACAGTCATCTCTAGAAGTATTTGTATTTAAGGGACACATGACAAGGGGTTTTTAAAACTTACACTCCCCTAAATTCAGTGGAAGAATTTTGGCCCAATGCAATGGTTTACACTCTTCTGTAGGGCAGATGCCATCAATTTATATGCTGTGGGTTAACTACACAGTCAGGATGTTTACAAATGTCTGGCTTTTAACATTAAAATCTTGAGGAAAACATTGAGATCTACAAATATACTCTAGGTCTGCATATTTTCTGTGTAAATGAGTTTCCTATTGTCCTTGACAAACAGCCTCATAGCTTAAATACACATCCACACATGAACTTCCCTCCTACCTTATGGCACAAACCAAACACCCCAGTCCTAAACCTGCCAGGGGCTGGAGTTTAACCTTTGAGTGTGCACATTCCCAACATTTAGACTTCAACCTACCCAGAGGAACAAGGAGGTTTATGGGTTAAAAACAAGAGATGAAGCAATGCCTGAGTCCACACTGGAGTCAGTGCTGTTTGGGTGTGCCTGTCTGGGGTCCTCAGTCTCCAAAGATCCTTTTAGGACTTTATTTTTCTTTCTGAGGTGGTGGTGATGAACCCTAAGGTGCTATAAAGAATGTCTGCCTGTAAGTGATCTATGTGCTCAACAGGTAATGATTTACTAAAGCAGAGTCAGTCTAGTGGACAAGGGTGATGGGATCTCTTGTAAATGAAGTTTGCCTCAGGTCCTATTTGCACTTAAAGCTCTATTCATTCCTTAGTTTTAGCAAAGTTGCAGCTCTGACTACCTGGTCCCCAAAACTCCTGGGATCCTGAGGACTCGAAGTGATCACTGAGATTCTATAAAGTTACTTTTTTAATGACATTGAATAGATACCCAAGATCCAGGCAGCAATATGGATTTGCTGTTGTTAATATATCAAGGATGCTGGGCTTGTAAAATGGTAAATGAACAGTTTTCTCTACAGTGTAACCCCATTAGATGGTACAAATGAATGAAAGAATAATAAAATCTGGAGAGGAGGTGACTCAGAAGGCAGCTGGTAACCACTGTGCGTTATCAGAACACAGATGACTCTATTAACACATCTTCTTTGTTTGCTCAAGGTATTGATTCAACCACCATATGATCTTTGGAGGCCCACCTTGTTTATAGTGCCTCTCACCAGCCAAAAAACCCTCTGACCTTATCACAGTGACAAAACCTTCCAAGTAGGTGTAAACATTGAGCAACACGTCTGTGGCACCTGATACCATCAACACAACCTGGCTGTGAGGTTCTCTTTGCTGAGGCTTCCAGCTCAGCACGACAGTGGCACACAGGCACACTGCAAACACGTAAGGATTCACAGGGAAAACTGGGCCAAATAGTCTCATTTACACACACAAACTACAAAGGCACAAGGACAGGTGGCTGAGGAGAGAAGCAGCTCTGCCTTCTCGCCACAAAGGGCAAGGGAAACATAGTTTAAGCACCTGGAGTATATGGGGACCTCCAGAACATGCCCATGGGATGGATGTCCTTTCCCTCACTTTGTTTTATTCTGTGCTGTTCCTTCACTCTTTCCCTGCCCTTAAATTGTGCACAGTGAAGAATGTCCTGCTGCTGCCCGTTGGTACCAGGGCAGTGGGATTTTCTGCCAGGCAAAAGGGCTGAGTGGGAGCAAGAGCAGCTGCCTGGCAGGGGAGGGAGCCAGGGACATGTCTTGGGTGCCAGCCCAAGCAGAGGGTGTGCGGGAGGCGTAGCTCAAGACAGCCACTCATCAAACAGCTTCCTAGAAAAACCTCGGGACAAGGGTTTCCAGGAGGGCTGTCTGTGATCTGAGACCTGGGGAAGGATGTGTCCAGAGCTGTGTTCTCTTAAACACAGCCCCTGGAGTCGCTTCACTGGCTGGAATGGCGGGTCATGTTACAGTAAAAGCTGTAAGGCCTGATTTCCACATTTTCTCTTTCCAGGCTGAGGCAGGACAGATGAAGGGCAGCAAAGTTTATACTGTTTATAACTTCAGTGCAATGTACACTCTGCAGCCTGTGGCCCACACAAAAGCAGAGATGGACAACAGTAGAAAATAGTCATAAGGGCAGACTGCAACCCAGCACGTCCCTGTCTGCCCTGTGTGAGATTTGCCAGGCCTAGGGTGACATCTTAAAATACTCAACTCCTACAGAGGCATCATAACTCACTTTCTGCCCCTTTCTGCTGCCAGAGATGCAGCAGCCATTGAAGTTTGGTGCTTGAGCTCTCCTAATTCACATGAAAGCAGTCGAGGAGGTGTCTGACTGTGGGCAGCAGAACTGACAGAGCTGACTCCTCAGTCATCACATCTGCAGCCCAGCATGGCAATTTAAATGTTCCTAGATTTCACTGAAATTTAATGCAGTGCAGCAGCTCTGTAGGCTCCTCAGGCAAGAGAAACTGCCCAAGACTGTCCAAGCTACCAAGACTATCTGTGAACACTTTTCTGCTTAGTTCTGTATGTGCTGTAGGGTGTGAAACCACATATCCCAGTTCATCCCCACTGAGAGTGTAGAGGAACAAGTTCCAAGCTATTGAGAGTTTATACAATGATAGTAAAGCATCTACAGATAGAGATTACTGCCCCTAAAGAATGCTAGTTAACGGGGAGGACTCTACAATAACATAGCGCCATATTTTTTTAGCCAATATTTTGGTTAAATCGGTTCCTTTCCACCTGTTTTCTCAGCTGTACCTGTGAGTGGGTGTGTTCGCTGCGCCCTCTGGTGGGAGCACCTGAGCAGCACAGGAAGGTGTGTGTCCATCTAAAAGTTACATCTGATAAGGTGACAAAAGTGCTCTTCCACCACCGAATCCGAACTTAGCAGGACTTGCCTAGGTGATCAACAGTGTATGGTTCCCTAATTTGCCTAGGTGATCAGCAGTGTATGGTTCCCTAATTTGCTTGGCGAACAGTTATCCGAGTGGAATTTACTGTTTGCCTTACCTACCATGGCCGGCAGCACAGGGGGGGCAGTAAAAGACATTAATCTAATTGTCTTGCCGAGCTCATTAAGGAGTCTGTGACACGGATTCCAGCTGGGTGTCTGGGCTGGGCAGCCTGAATGTCCTCCAAGAGGTACAAGAAGCCTGTTTGCCCAGGGAACATTGTCACACCAGCAGAACAGCAACAGGTCACTGGCTCCAGACATTTGTGCCACCTGCTCCTGCATCTGCAGGAAACTAATTTCTGGAGCATGGGAGCATCCTGGTTTATACCTGGGTGAGCCAGAGGGCGCTGGACACACTCACTGGAGCAATTCATAAGCTGAATTTACACATTGTTCCTTAGCCTGTGGGGTTGTCTGCCTTCCAGGCTGGAGGATACTCACAGCCCTGCCTGCCTGTACCTCTCATTCCCCAGCAGAGAGCACTGCAAGAGCAACGTTAGGAGCAGAGTCACCTTCGAGCAGTGAGGGATTTGGAGTGTAAGGTTTGATCTTTAGCAGCTCCTGTGCAGTCTCTGGCTGCACCTCCAGTTTTGCCTATATATGCCTATCACCCACTCTGGACACTGAAGATATTCTGTCTTGTGGCTCCCACTCCTCTTCACCAAACACATCTCTGAGGGGAGATCAGTTCTAAAAAGCTCAGGCACTGATGACTTTTTCTGAAGCCCTGGGGACACAGAGCCATTGGCACTGTTTAGGCACCTCACTTGCTTGATCCAGACAGCAAAATTCCTACCTGCTTCCTGGCCATCATCACCTTGATTTTCATTTTCCTCCTGCAGGTGGAACGAGGAGGGGTGTTTGCCTGTACCTGTTGACCTCAACAGCTGTACAGACAGGCTGCTCTGGAGTGCTTCTCCTTCCCCATCACACTTTTCTGATAGTGATCTCAGATTTGGAAAACATTGATTGTCCAAGCTCCTGGACTACTTCACGTGCCCAGTGGGATATTGTTGAAGAACCAATCTCTTGCTTCAGCCATCTGTTGAATTTGAGCTCTGGGGGTACCACACACCATGATGTGTCTGCTCCTCTGCCACAGGGTGCCCTTCACCTCTGTGAGCTGAAGGAGGGAGCACTGCAGGGTGCAGGTATTCTGTCCAGGGGATGTGGGTAGGGGAATCAGAGGAACACAGGTTTTGTGGTTGTGCTGTGGGCTTATCAAAGCACCAGGAGAATGGGCCAGATCTGGGAAAACACCGTGTTCCAGACACTGTTGTTACAGCATGTTGAGTGTTTCTAGGGAATCTCACGAGGATAAATGTGCACAGAAGCATTGTGGCCTCCTCAGATCAGACACCACAGGAGCCACATCAGGGGAAGTTCCTAAATTACTCTCTTGCCAGTACAGAATGAACCCAACCAGGAAAGGGTTGAGCCGACTATTCCTGGGACTTGTTTTGTCTGGTGGCTTCCTACAAAGTGGAGCAAGGACTCACCAGCTTGTTCCACATCATTAGCAGCTGGCAGCTTCCCAATCATTACCAGCCTAGTCTGGATCTCACCCAGCATCTTGGAGATGAAAGACATTGCAGCACCACTGCACTCACTGTTTTAGGTCCCCATCCAGCTCCCACTGAAGTCAGTTACTCTTTTTCCTCTGAGTGCAGCTGGAGCTGGGTCTGACATCCCTGTAACAGCTGTGTCTCAAGTCCTCAGATTGGTGAAATATTGGTAAAACAATCCAACTCCACAGATAGGTGCCTGCAACCCTGCTATTTTCTGGCATCAAATTAAAAACAGCAACACAGTCAAGCAGGAGAATGAGGAATTGTGTTTCTTTCCTGAAAGCACTGAAGGCTTGAACTTAGAGCAGCCAAAGCACCTGGTGAAAGGAATCTAGAAGCCTGCTTAAGTGCATGTCAGTGGGAGGCTGATACTCTTTCCAAAGTGCATCCCTGCCAGGAACACCATCAAAGAAATCTCTCTGGTGGTGATGAACATACCAATAGCACTCATCTGCCCTAAGAATGGCTGAGGTCATTGGTTAGATTTTGGGAGCATCCTTGGGAGAAGTGTGTGTCCAAAACACTATCTATCCAAAGTCACAGTGAAGACATCCAAGAACATAATGAAGACACACATCACATGACTATTCTGTCAGCAAGATTTTGTTGAGAGTATTTCAAGTGACTTGCTGGACATCCTAAAGGCTGTAAAATGCACCTGCATAATCTGAATTCCTTCTGTCTCGTTTTGTGGTGAGGGATTATTGACTCCTCCTCTTTTCCATGCAGAAAGCTGAAGCACAAAGACAGTGGGCACAAAATGATCAAGCAGGGATGAGGCCAGGGCAGGGCCTGCCTTGCCCAAAGGTCAGCAGTTGTCTGTCACAACATGTACTCCCTGAGTCAGCTGTGCTTGGATGCTCTGGATGAAGTGCCTGGGTTGTAACAAGGCTTGGCCTCTGATTCTGGACATGTTGTCATGGCTAAAATAGGTTTGGTTCCACCTTCAGGGCCAAGACACCAAGGAGCAGCTGCTTGGTTGTTCTGCCACTGCAGGCTGAGCCACCCCAGGAGCAGCAGCCTGTCAGCACAGGAACACCATGCATTCCAGGGGATGGGAAACTGGGTAAAATTATAACCAGCAAAAGACATTTTTTCCACACTAACACAGACCTGGATTCAGGAGCTTGAGGTAAGAGGATGCCACTAAAGCCAAGAATTCAGTCTTTTGTTTTTTGTCTCTAGAAGAACAGGAGGTGTGATCACTGGGAACGAGAGACTGAGAGCCCTGAGAGCTCTTGGTTATTGGGGGGCTGGTCAGAGCTGGCCTGTGGACAACCTGGGTCCCTGGTGACTCAGACAGACACCACCACTGACCGTGGGAAGGCCAGCTCTGGTTCTGCTGGAAACATCACAAAAATACTGGTGGCTTCACACTGTGGGCAAGGATGACCTGTAGCACAGTGCTGAGACACCTCAATAGCTTTCACTCTGAGGGACACATGAGGCTCCCAGAGAGCTGTGGGGAATACCAGGAGCCCATCAGAGCCTTTTCCCAAGAGCCAGCATTATTGAAGAGCAGTGGGCGAGCAGAGCTATTCCAGCCTTGGCAGTTCACTGAAAATGTAGCCTAAATAGCCAAATATAGGGTATATAGCCAAATATAGGCAGAAAGAATCTTGATTTCTGGAGAATGAAAGGGGGATCAATGGAAAAAGGTAGCAGCATCCCTCTCTGTGAACCCCCTTCCCTCCATCCCCATAGCCTTCTCTGCAGGCAAGGCTGGGATTAATAGGAAACATATGGGAAGAGAGTCTGTGATCCAAAGCTCCAGGATGAGCAGCTGAAGCATGAAGGAGCTACCTGGACCTCATTCAGGAGTGAGCTCAGGGATCAGACATCTTGTGAATGGGGAGTGGGCTGGGTGGGGAACTTAAAAGGTGCAGGGTCCAGTTTGGTGGTTCCCACCCTCCCAGGGCAACATGCCAGTCTGGGAATGTTCCAGTTCCAGCACAACAAAGCACAGTTATGTCACTACCCTGCACCTTCCCACAACACCTCTTCCCCTTCCTCCCAGAACTGTCAGAACTGGACAAGCCATGAGAGACATTGGTCCTTGCTGAGGTCTAAAGACAATGTATAATGCAAGTGAACAGTGTATTGTTACACAGCAGAGTTAGAGTTGCTTCCAATTTAAACCCTAAAATCATGGTGACAACCTGCACCACCTACATGCTCTTGTTATCCCCCGACTGGAATTACAGCAGAAACATGGTGAGGATAATTTTCAATGTGACAGTGCTCTGAATAGCTTTGTTTCCTGCATTTGTGCTTCTCTGCAGTTTAACTAACAAAGCACCTACAGGAATGCAATGAAATATCCTTCATCTCAACAACACCTCTCACCTCCCTGGATTTACACGTCATCACTTGATTTAATCTCTCCCTTAAAAACAAGGAGTGGGTTTTTTTAAAGAGGAATTAAATAATCTAAGTGAAGGTGGAATGCACAGGAGACAAGCTCAGTTACAAATGCTCTGCTGTTTTATTAGCTAACATCAGCATAAAGTGCTCAGTAAAATGGCTGCCCATCCCATCAGTTTTATTACCTTCCACATGTGCTTTTTTATTATCATTAGCTGAGCTTTAAACAATCCTTTCCAACCTTTCCTGTGTCTTGATCTTTGCTGTCCTCACTCCAGAATTAAGTAACAAGGTTGTAACCAAGCATTTTTCATGTCTTACTGTACAAGGTTCTTTGGGTTATTCCAGGACTACTTTCTTTACCTCAACCCTGACATGCTGACTCTGCCATCAAGTCTGTGCACAGGCCCCCTGAAATTACCCCTCTAACTACAACATGAAAGCTCTGGGTGACCTTCAGATTTATCTCAGTTAATCTTCTGTCCAGCGTGGCTTTAAAAAGATTTGGTCTAACAGCCCAAAACTTGGATTAAGTTTTATGGGAACAAAAGCCGTAATTGCTACAATTTGAACATATTTTTTTCTTGGGTTTGTTTTTTATTTAGTGGATGGGAATTTCCATTTAAATATGCTCTGCAACGTTACAATCTGGATACAGGAACAGTGAGCCAACATGGCTCTTTGCAATACAGCAATAAACCCTCAAGGACTGTGTGTCCCATTGTTGCAGCTTTATGGGCCCTGCCTCTTTTTCTATAAATTTGACACTGTCAATCACCAGATCCTTCCAGAAAGCTCCTCACCCGCTTTCCCCAAGAACTCCAGAATAACCTGCAATGCCCCGAAACAGCTCAGGATTTCTTTTGGGACCAAGTCTGGACATGAGGATCTTTCAAAGCTCAGCCCTTCCCCTTTCTCCTGATGCTGAAGGGCTGTCTCAGTGTCACTGATGCAGGAGCTTCCTCAGTCACATCCACCCCACTCAGTGATACCCACCCAGACTGTTTGGAGCTGGGGACCCCCTGTGAGTTGTGTTTGCTCCCTGGCAGCCAGGACTCTGTGAGATGGGACTCTGCACTGTCTGTCAGGGGTTGCACTGGTGTGTGTTGTGCATGAAAGACTTTGGAGCTCTTGCTCTGCTGGGGCCACCAGCCTGGAACGTGCTTCCTCCTGAAATGTGTCCTAGTCTAAAGGAATTGTCATTTTGTGTGTCCCAGTTACCTGGGGGATTACTGTGAGTACCTTTCCCTGCTCTGGGCAGAGTTGCTGGTGGAGGGGCAGAGATTCCTCCCCAGTGGGAGGAATTAGAGCCGCGCAAATGGCAGACAGATGCTGAATTCCTCCAGGCTGGGATTCCTCAGGAGAAGAGAGTGCTGTGCTGCAGGCACAGGGGCAAGGTGTGAGTAGGAAGT
Source organism: Pachyramphus minor (assembly GCA_013397135.1). Taxonomy (NCBI): domain Eukaryota; kingdom Metazoa; phylum Chordata; class Aves; order Passeriformes; family Tyrannidae; genus Pachyramphus; species Pachyramphus minor. Next base: position 679,375 of record VYXB01002641.1, read on the forward strand.
GGGTAGGGGATGGGGGAGCCTCTCCCACCAAGAATATGTGCTTTGTACCCTCCACTTCTCTGCTTTTCAGCCAGCCAGCAAAATGAAAAACATGTGAGGGGTGGAGCAGGAGGGCAGGGATTTATGGGTTGTTTTATAGGAGATGATATAAAACACTTTTATGTCAAGTTCTCTGTTGTGTTAATTTCCTTTCTCCTTCTCTTGTTCTTTTCTTAACCACATGCAGGAGAGGCAGAGCAGCACAGATCCAGGCTCTCTGCAGTCCCAGCATAAATCTACCTATGGAATGTCTGTGGTCAGTGGGCAGCCCACCCCTTCTGTTACTGTGCCATTTATTGTGGCTTATGGGAAATGAAACCTGGAGTTAGGTGATGTCTTTGTGCTGTGGGCACTTCAGCCTTGGTTGGTTCACCAGGAATTCCAAGAGCTGTGCTGAAATGTGCCCTAAATGCCACTGCAGTTGGGATGCCTTTTTATCTAATCCTCAGAATTCCATTGCAGTTTTAATCCTATTGTCAAGACCTACATGGTTCACAGTCTAAGGGGATAAGGCAGGTAAAAGAAGTGGAATTATTTCTATTTTATGGGTGTGAAGAGCTGCCTGTGAGAGTTGGTAAGTGCCTGACTGTAGGTTGTGACAGTGTGTGGGCTTACTGTATGTTGGCTACTGTGAGAAACAGGTGACTCCTTGGCAAATGTCATGATTTGATGCAGTTCACACTCCTTTGTCACCTCTGACTGAAACAATGGGGAAAGGCAAAGGATGGGAATGGGTTAAGAGGGAAGGGGAAGCAGCGCAAGTAGATTTAAAAAAATAAATTAGTCACTGCATTCAAGGCAAATGGCAGCCTGTTGATATATCCCACCCAAAGGGGACTGAAAAAGTGACCTCATGCTGCTTGTCAAATCCAGTCCCATCCCTCCCATGACCACCTAATGCTGCAGCTCCATCTGTCTGGAAGCCAGTCCTCACCAGGGCCAGCTTTACCATAGAGACACAACAGTGCTCGTCATTTGTGTGACTCTGTTATACAGCCTGCCCTGCTCAAGGCATTTTCCAGTAAATCTGGGAGCAACAAACAATTACTAAGTCCTGCACTGTCACATGTACATGATGCAGAGTGTCTGAGTGCTTAGGTACAAGTTTATGTCATGCTTTACACGCTGTGCAAAACCTCTTGGCTGGTCTCAGGATCACTGCTGTTCCAGAAGAACCTTCTCCTGGAGCTGGATCCTCATTGTGCTGGGGGTGTGTCACCAGACTGGGGCATCTCTGCCTCGGTTTTGTTGTTCAGCTCATGCACAATGTCCTTGGAAAACGCAATCCAGCCAGGCAGGGCAAACTGCAGCAACCATCTCTGCAGCACCTCATGGCTGAGTTGTACCCTGCCCTGGTGCTCTCCCTTTCTTTTGCTGTTATTTTCAAAGATGAACCACAAAAGTGACCTCTCATTGACTAAAGTCCAGCAATTTCTTTCGTGCAAGAGACCCAGATTGCTGCTCAGAGACTCTGAGGAGTGTGCCAAGAGGTATTGCCTCAAGGATCCTTGAGAAACAGTCTCTGTGTAAATCGTTCCCCTTGGATGTGTTTCATGGAGTCATCCAGAGCCTCCTCAAAGCCAAAGACAACACAGAGGGGTGGCAGGCAGTAGCAGGTGACTGGATGTGATGGTGCAGGAGGCCACCTGAAAGGACCAGGACACCACAGCCTCTGCCTGGGTACGGTTTGTCAAGAACTCTGAGCACAGGTTGGGCTGCAGCCAATTTGGCTTGCACAAGTAGCATTTCATGAGGATTTTATGGGGCTCCTGGGGACCACGGGCAGTGGCAGCCCCCCTCTCCCCCTGCCTCATCACCCTGATGTTAAGTTATTTTACAATTATTATCTGAAGTCAGTGTTTAGCTGTTGCCCAGGTAACAGCTCAAACATGCCTCACCTCATGGCCTCCCTGCAGCTTCACATGGCTGCTGGAGAGTGGGAAGCAGACTGAGTGCCAGGCGCTGAGGAAATGAGCTTTGCAGCCTCCCCAGGACATCCCAGAATATTGGAGAGCTTGGAGGAGAAACATCCCCAGCCAGATTCCTGGGCAGGCACCTCATGCAGCACACAGTGCCTGACACAAAATCCACAGCACCCCTCCGCCCCCAGCTCCTCACACCCTCCAGTTTCTCCAAACACGTGCAAAGCCACAAGGCAGAGACAGCCCAGCTCACACCATCCCCTCTGGAACCCCCACCCTGCCTGCAAAGGCAGGCCCTGGGATGTATCCTCTGGGAAAGGACGTTGCTCTGACACACACTGGGAGAACCTACAGCCAAACAGATAATGCTGCAGTACACACTCTGTCCTCTGGAGCCACAGCCTGAGCTGAATACAAGAACTCAACACACAGAGCCTTTCAGTCCCTGCGAGGGGTTAAGCAGCTGGAATGAAGGCTGTGGCAGGCACTCAGCAATCCCATACTGCTAATAAGGGATTAATAATTCAGGCAGCTCACTCACTGAAGTCACAAGGAATGTCATCTGGGAAAAGGGGTCAGTATCAAGCCAGGTGTCCCTCTTCTACAGCCTTTGTGTCAAATGAGCTCATCTCCCACACCAAAACACAGTCCTGGCAGTGTTGCTGCTCGGTGTATCATGACCACAGGTTTACCTTTCCAAGGCCTGTAGAAGTTAACTGTGTCCCATAAATCATCAGGGACCCCTCAGGGACTGACTGGCAGCTCTGTGCTCCCTGCAGTTTGCAGCCCTGCCTGCCTGCATGCCACAACCACAGTGAGATGTTCCACATTCGCAGTCAAGCCACAGAAAGTCTGTCCCAAATCCCCATTGCTTCAGGGAATGCTGTGGCCTTTGACAGAGAGGAGCAATGTTGTACAGCAATAAGGCAGCGTAAGGGCTCAAGGAGGCTCTCACATGCTGCTGACTAAGGTTACAGGCCAGTGAGAATTCACCAGTGTTGGCCCAAAATGTGTTTACAGCCAGTGCTCCAATGTGAGATGTGATCCTCCATTCTGTCATTTGTCCATCATGGAATAGCCCCACGATATGCCAAGAGTGTTCTCAGCCTCCAAACAAAACCCAGGAGTGGAAAGGAGTTCACAGTCTCCCTTACATAGCTACAGACAATCTGGCTCAAAGTGGTTCACTGTCCTCAGTCAAAATACGTATTATTACTCTCATGTTGCATGGGAAAATACATCAGCTTTGCCTGTGACTCTGTATTTACTAGCAGAGGTTCCTACTGCAGCTCTATCAGCATGGCTTTAACAGGCAGCTCATGCTTGTTTATTCTTCCTTCCCAGCTCAGTCTTGCAGCCATTTGCCACCCCTCTGGTATCTCAGCCTGCCTTGCCATCCCCAGCCCAGCCTCAGCTTGGATCTGTCTGGGCTGCTGAAGGTGAGTCTGTGATGTTTTGGACCTCTTGCACTCAATGGTGCATTGAAGCACATCAGGAAAGGATAAGGTCAGGTATTTCCTGTGGGCTGGGTGCCCAGTAGCTTTGGAGCAGGGGAGGAAGAGAGTTTCCAAGGCCCCCTTGGAAAGTGGGGCCAGTGCTGCTCTGGCATGGCAGGAGGAGAGCAGTCTCTTGCCAAGCCCCCTCTGGACCCCTGATCAAACACTTTGGGGCACCCCGTTTGTGCTAATAGATGAAACCACTCCTCTCCTGAATTTGGGTGCCCAATGCCAAGTTTAGATCCAGTCTAGACGCAGTAGCATATTTATAACCTTGGCACATGACGTGGCAGCAGTGGGGTATAAACAACATTCAAAAATGATGAGGCGCAATGTTATTTATACATCAAAGTGCTCAACATAGGTACCTCAGCCCTGAGGGCAGAAATCACAACTTGCTGGAGGTAGGAAGAAGCTGCCCCATCAGTGGGAGTGGGGGTTTTGAGAATGGGACACAGCAACAGTCAGGATCACTGTCTAATCCCATACCTGAGCTCCTCCGACCACATCTCACTGGGAATTTTCAGTACTCAAGACTAAATTTGATTTTACCTGCTGCCACACGAGATGAAGAGAGTGAAGAGCTGCTGAATGGCTCAGCCATTGCCTGAAATGTAGGCAAATTTCCATTCTGTCACAACAGCAAAAACATCCATATTCAGCAGGTAAAATTCACAGTGAAACCCTACCGACAGCTTGGCACGATTGAGTGGCAGCAACTCTCTCAGAAGTCTAAGAACTGACTAATTCATGACAGGAACATAAATCAGCACCTGTACCACCTCTTGAATACAAGAGAACATGAGTGCAGTGAGCCTGCAGCTGCTCAAGTGAGAGGGAATAAGGCATTACTGGATATACAACCTCTGTAGCTCCTTGCAATTAATTCAATTTTATGCAACATAGGTGCAGTCCACTGTTAAGCAATGTTTGGGTGACATTGTCCTGAGCTGACAAGGTCAGATAAAGATCTAGTTGAGAAAACAGAAGAGTTACAGAATGATTTGTTCCAGAATATTGGCTTGTTTATGGGTAAAACTGATTTAGTGGAGAGTTAATATCTATGGAACTCTTTGATCTCTTGGGCTGAAATGGGATGGAAGTACAGTTTTTGGCCTGGGAATCTGAGCTTTCAGCCATGTTTCCTTTTGGGAACTGCACCCCTAGAATACGCTCACAAGGTGATTTTGATTCCGTCTTGGCACTGCTACAGGAATCAGGCAGGGTTTTAACTGCTTGTGCTTCTCAGCAGGCAGTGGCTCTCTGGTACCTTATCAGTGTGGCTCAGTCATGCCTGGAGCCTGTTAACATCCCAGACCTCCAAACACGGACACCCCTGGGACAGCCCGGCGCGGAGACAGCAGGCAAAGCCGTGGGATCGAGTCACTGATAACAGGATGAAGGAAGTTTCCATGTCAAATCTTCCTTCAGCCCTTGGGGGAAAGGAGTGTCACATCAGGAGCTGGACATGACTTCTCTTCCCTCTCCTCTCTGCATCTTGCTACACAAGGTTTTAGGTTACTGCCTCCGGGAGGGGAGAACCGGTTCTGCAGGTGATGGTGGGGGAGCAGGAGGGGAAGAGCAAGGTTGGACTGTGTAGCAATAAATACCCATCTCTGTTCTTTGTGTGACTTACTTGTCATGAAACACCTCAACCTTCCACCCGGAAAGAAATTTTTACAGACATAATTGGCTTTAATGACAGCCTGCAGGAGCACGGTACTTTCTCCAGGGAATCCCACGCACTGGGCAAACATCTGACCTACAAACCTCAACCCTGGACACAGAGGTGACACTGTCACTCAGAGATGGATCACCCCAGCAGAAAGCATACTGCCCACATGTTAGCTCATCCTAGAAGTCAGAGAAAGGTCAAGGAGTTGAATCCTGCAGTGCTCTCGTTGGGAAAATGTTCCCAGCCTCTCCCCTAGCAGGTTTTTAAGGAGTCATGGATGCCAAGGTTCTCTGCTTTCAGGTATCTGCTGCCTTTTTCATAAAGTGAATATAGTCTTTGGAGGGAGAGGGACAGACAACACAGGCCAGTGACTTGCAGATCTTGGAAGCCTTCTGGTGGGAGGCCTCATTGCCAGCAATCAGTGCTATGATTTGTCATCAAGGCCTCTCCCCTCACTTGTGCCCATCTGATCTGTCAGAAATTATGCCAGCCCAGGCACTTGAACTGGATTTAGACAGAGAAAGAAGTGGCAGCACAGTGAACCAAGCTGAGGAAGCCTGCACATGCAATGGTCATGGTTGGTGTGTGTTGCTCCCCGTCCTTCCTGGTGAGCAGAGGAAACACTAATCAAAACTGGAATCCACAAGGACTGAGTATCCCCACTGCTCCTTCCCACCCCCTCAGCAGCAGGATAGCAGCTGGCTTCAAGGCTTTAAAGATGATAGGACTGACAAAAGTATCCGGCCCCTTTGTGTGGGGAGATGGATGGGGGACAGTCCTTGCAGCTGCAGCAAGGCCTTGATGCCAAGTTCAGGGAGATTTCCCAGAGCTCTGTGCTGAGCTGTACAGCCCTCATTCAGCTGTCTCTGCAGCTGTGGTTGGGCTTCTCTTGTTCCCAGCCAGGGGTATCAGTGACACAACCAGCTCTCTCTGGGCTGTATGAAGTCCTTTCACCATACCTAGAGAATAATAAGCTGTCCTGCCTGCAGGGCCACCCCTCCCTGGCACCAATCCCTCAGCTCAGGTGATACATCCCATACAGTCAAAGGCTTGCCTAAGAGCATCAGAGCCAGATCCTGGGTGTGTCCATGCACCTTTTCCCTTCATCCCTTCCCAAAGCCTCCACACTTCCCCAGGCTTACTGCTGGAGATCTCTATCACTGTATTCTGTCTTGCCATTAAGATTTATCTTTCAATGAGCTTATGGAGATTGCTGTAATGATGCCCAGGGATGTCATCACCCTCACCTCAGCTTCCCAGGCGTTTTTGAGTCATTCTCTTGCCACACAAGCACTGCCACTTGGCTGAATGGTAAAATCCAGGGCAGCAGATGCTCTAGGACTGAGAGAGAACAGGTTTAAATGCACTGGCCTGGTCCTGGGAGTGAGAAAGCCTGGTGGGTTTGCAGACATCTCTTACCCACTCTGGGCTGGCAAAGCTTGACTGGGCTCTTTCCTTCCTTCAGTCCCTTGCTGTAGTTTTAAGATTAGGCCAAGTGCTATTCCTATTTGAAGTTATTTAATGTAAAAACATTAGTTTCCTAACATGACCGTTTCATTAACAGTAGAGCACAGAAATAAAAATGTCAAAATAAAGAGAAAAAAAAGGAAAAAAAAAAATTCTCAATGCAAGCTTCAATTTTTTCTTGACAATATTGGGTGTTGAGATTCCCACTGCATTTCACACCATGTCTGCCAGGTAACAGATTTCTCACCTCTGCTACAGTCCTGACAGCTTGGCCAGGGAAGACTCAGCATCAGCCACTGCTATCAGTACATTTATCACACAGAACAATGGCTACAGATTGAGAAAGGTAGGAAGCAGGTAGTCCTAGTCAGGGAACCATTAGGAACATCAGCATGTTAAATTACAGGCCTTGCTCTGGTCTTTCTTTAGAGGACTGTTATTAGTCGTTATCTGTGAAACTAGATTGTAATCTCCATGGGATCCCAGCAACTCCACTGTCTTTCACTTCAGCCTTTCACACAACTTCACTCTAGAAAGGGACCTTGATCTGTACAGGTGTAAATAGCTGACAGAAAAGTGGTACCTATGTGGATATGCAGCAGTTTTCAGGTCTGAGTACTTTCTACTTGTTTCACAGCCAAGGACTTCCTACAAACTACAGCAACTCGGGTACAAGGTGCAGCTCGGGAACAAGGAGGGACATCATGGTTACAGCATGTCAGACTGATATGTAATTGTGTGATGCAGCACAACTTCAGCAGTATGATGAGATTGCTAGGGAATTCTTAGGATTGGGAAGGAAGGAAATGATACAAACAAACTAGATCCAACACACTTCCTATTGTTAAAGATTGCTGAGAAATTTGTGCATGCACACACAAGCTAATTCTGCTTTACACAACTACCTTTTGTCTCATAATTATTATTTTTTTTTTAGGAATTTTACATCTACACTTTGCACATTTCCCATTTTCAGTGCTAGTTATCTGATGCCAGAGATAAACAGACAGTAAATGACACTGTAAAGCAAGAACACCTTTCTACACTATGGGCAATCTGTTATGTTTAGGCAGCTCTTATGAACTGCAAACCACGTGTGGCCATGACACACAACAGAGCAGCAATGTCCCAATGAGACACTTGGTGGCTGCTTTTTGACCTCAAGTGCTGCTCCCAGCCTAGTTAGGGAACGCCTCCCAAATAGGGTAGTGTCATGGATCTGTGTGCTTTGGTGAAGAGCCATTGACACCTTGTATTTCATTCCTTTGATCTCAGTATGTGGGTAGCCCAAGAGTCCTTTCTCTAATTCTGATTACATGTCAGACCCTGGCTTCACTCGCAGAAAAGAGAGTTCTTGGCAATTTGCTTATTTTTGTTGCAAAAACATCACTTCTGGCTTGATTTCTCCCCCTACTTGGTGTGCAGACACCAACCATGGCCTGGTGATAAGGGAATCATTGTTATAAATAGCAGTTATAAATAGCTATCAGACACGGGTCACTAGGGCTGTGTTACTCACAGCAAATGTGTCAGCCAAAGTTCTTCCATCAGGAAACTGCATTTCCCACCCTTTGTCTGTCTCACACTCTCCTCCCTTCCTAGAGGTACCTGAGGTATTAACTCCTGTATCTCCAAACTGTTTTCCTCTCCAATTCCTGTTCCCTTTCCTTTCTTCAGCATGGCAAGGAGAGGGTGACATACAGGCACTCACTTTAATGATGATATTGTTTTTTGGGATCCTCTCCTGGCCTGGCACCACGGTTTGTTTGGAAAGTGCATTCTGACACAATAGGGAGGTGCCTGACCAGTGCTGCCCTTGTGACATTAATTAGTGTAAGTTAAGCAATAAAGAAGCTACAGTCAGGTCATATTAGTGAGTCAGAGCAGAGAGAGGCACATAAGGGATGGAAAGTCACAGCACTGAGTTGCTCAGGACAAGCTGCCCTAGTCTGGGGAAAAGACATACCAGAGGCACCAGGGAAGGCACTGGGGAAAGGGCAGTGCTGCATATGTGTCAAGTAGCCCTTTGTTGCAGGCCGTGGGAACCTCAGCTCAGAAGCCAAAATTAAAGTTAGGCCATTTTTAGGTAGCACTGAAAAGGCTGGAAGGGTAACACTGTTGGTCCCAAAGAGACGGTTGAGATTACAGAGAAATGAATGTTACACAATTGTCTTTTATAGACACCCAGGGGCAGGTGAAAGGGAGGGCAGGGTTGTTTTTCCCTGAAGTATCTATACTAGCTATTCTCAGAAGTTACTGAGCAGAAGACTCAATTACACAAATTCCTAATATAGCAAGTTATATGATCATGGGCTAGTCGTCTTTTTTTTTAAATTTTGACTCACCCATTTGTCCACTTCCAATGGTAAAGGCCTTTACTCTGTGGAAACTCTTCCTAGCAGAACTTGAACTGACTCAAGGGAACATTTATTTTGGGAGACTGTCCTTTAAAAAGAAAACAGGGTGAAAAAAAAAATCAACCCTGAGCACTATTCACGTTTATTCACGTCTTAAGCAAACTGCTTCCTGTGCAGACAGAGTAACATAGAAACCAGGCAACACCCAAACCCAGAAGCACCATGTCCCTGTGAAGAGAGCTCTGGAGTGGAATTCAAGACACTGTGGCTCAATTCCTAACTCTACACTGGCCTTTTGATTGCCATTCAATGAGGCAATTCAGTGCTTCCTGCCTCAGTTTCCCTGCTTCTGGAAGAGGCAGTGACACAGACATCCTTAGGGTTCTGCTCCTGAGCACTGCTGGGAAAGTTAAATATCACTTCTAATGGGTTTGCCTAATTCAGCCTCTGCTGATCCCTGTTCCTAATGTGTTCGCTACTCTTCATTCTTTCTAAAGGATCCTGTACTTCCAACGCTTTTCCTTAGAATAACAGAGAGGAAAAAAATATACTAATAAGTAAACAAACCACCATCAGCCAGGAAGAAAAAACAAGAAGAATGCAGACAAAGAGACTTATTTGGCTAGGTGACATCCTGCCCAGCAAATCCCTAATTGCCCAAGATGTATCTTGTGAATGGAGCTGGTTTTGTGTCCTCAAGTAAGGGTGTGTTCAACCTGGGGAGCAGCGGGAGATGGAAACTGCCCAGAAATTACCTCTGTGAATGGAGAGAAGGAGAAAGGTTGTGTAAAAATGGTCGTGTCAGAAGGCAGCCCTCCCTTTTTCAGCTGTGTCCTCATGAAAGCACAGCAGAGGTTGGGCTGACCCTGGTGTCTGTCTGGTCTGGCACCACGAGGTGTGTGGTTTCTGTCTCTGAGTCCTACAGAGCAGCCCTGAGAGCCAACAGGGGGGTGGGGGGGGATGAGAACAACCTAACCCCAAATCTCTTTAAAGGAAGTCAAAGGCCAGATGTTCCTTGCTTCCTCTCCGCTGCTGCCACAGTTGCCATAGCCTGTGGTTGTGGTTAGTCTGTCTGGAGCTCAGATGTGAGAGACTGAAACTGCCTTCACTGGAAACTCCCCCGGCTCTGTGGCTGCTCATCTGCAGCAGCACCTGACAGCAGACAGCTCTCAAACCCCGAGGGTCATCTCAAAGCCAGAGCTCGTGTTCCTGCTGGGCTCAGGTGGCTGACATTCGGGAAAGGTGTTCCTCCCATAAAATATATGTAAGCATGACATTATTTAAAAAAAAAAAAGAAGTGTACTTTGGGCTAGTTTTAAAGGAAATATGTCAGAAAACGTTGCTCCCTTCAGCGCTTTACTCTGAGGCAAGGGGAGGATTTAAAGACATTTGTATAACAGAAAGAAAGGTGCCTTTTGGGCTTTGCCTGTATAGGTGGCCAATAGCTTTCACACAGGAGTGATATTCTGCTTTCCACCCAAAGGAAATATTTCTGGCAGAAGAGAAACTGAAATAATTCCCCACACCCTGCACAGCAATCTCTTTTCTGTCTTGTTTTACTATACACAAACATTCCCAGTCCCTTCTGTGATGCAGGTGAATGAAAGAACTACATTTCAATGAAAGAGAATGCAAGTGCCTGTGCTTTATTGTGGCTTAGGGCAATGAGGAGGTATATTTTTAAAAGTTAGGAAGCTTTTTATTGGCCTGGGAGCACTCCAGAAACTAGCAGGATGTATAGAGTCAGGCATGAGATGTGTATATTTAGTAAATAGCATTATACCAAATCATGTTTCTTCACATTGCTTCTCTGCAACTGGCATATGAACCAAACAAGAAAATAAACACAATTGTCTCTACCACAGAAAATAAATTGTAAGCAGCCAGAGCACAGAAAGTGAGACAGCCCAGCTGCAAGGGCATATTTTGGCCACTGCTGAATAGGTGGAGTGTGTAAGATGGGCCAGCAGAATACACATGGCTAACAACTGCTCACAGATCTCCTGAGATCACAGCACAGCAAGTAATCCAGAACAGTTTGGGAAGTCTGCAGTAAAGTGGAACTAGAAGCAGGACATAAACAATTTATCTAAAATATTAACAAGAACCTGATAAACCATATTAGTTCTTACCCTGCACGTAGAAAACTCTATTTTTTTTTCTGCTTGAGAGAGAGGGCAGCATTAACAGCCCTAGTGAAAACACGTGCAATGCCTGGGGATAAAGAGCACTGATATTATAACAGTATTTCTCTGTGCAGATCAGGGCCTCAGGGACCTCATGACCATTCTTTCCCTTACCCAGGGCACTCTCTCTCTGTCTTTTATTTAATTGTGGTGTAATCCTGATTAGTTCCAGCCCGTTCCCTGCTTCTCCACAGAGCCATGTGGGCAGCACGGCTCGAGCAGGGCTGTCTGCCCCAGCCCTCTGAAGCAGAGCCAGAGCAGGAGGAGGGAACTGCTGCACTGTCTGACCCCTCTCCCTCAGGAAGCTGTTCTGCTCCCAGTGCAGACACAGCCCTTCGAGGTGCCTGCAGCAGGATGTCATCCTCTCCACATGTGGTGGGAGAAGGAGGGGGGCAGAGGGGTGCAGAGCCAGGGATCTGCACAGGGAGGAAGAGTATGGAGCAGGGAAGAGACACAAGGGAGAACAAAACGAAGGGGGGAGAGCAGCAAGAAGAGTGAATCCAACTGTTGGGATAAATTACTTTAGAAATGCTCAGATGAAGCAGTCTGAGGGACTGGATCAATTCCATCTGCGATAGCAAGCCATTGATGTCAGCAGACAGCTGGATTTGTTCCCTTCAGAAATACCTTCCTCTGGTAAAGCACAGATTTCAGGCAGCCCCTCAGCTTGGGAGAGTGGGCTCAGAGACTCTGCCTGGTGCACATGGCCAGGCTCATTCCTAATGGACAATGTGTGCTCCAGTCCAAGGCACAATTCGATCACACATCACACCTCATGCTCTCTCTTAGACCTGGGGATAGCTGAGCATAAGAGATTACTGAAGCCAGTGTCATCCATCACACTAATTTCTGCCAGTACTTTAAATCAGAGCAGTGGATAAGAAATAACAGGACTCCCAAAACATCACATCTCCACTGAGGTCCCTGCACATTCAGCTTCCTTCCAGCAGCCTTGACACATAGCTCTGGCTGTGGCTGTGTGTTGTACCTTTTACCAGTTTGTCTGTGTGACCTTAAGAAAATGATTTGCTAATTAAACACGACATTTTCAACCTACGAAGTCTACTTAACGAGCATGAACTATTCTGCTTTCAAGTGGTTTTGGCTGTAAGTCACAATAATTAGGGGGATTTTCCATGCTTGTCCTTCTCTTTCTAAGCAAAGCTGATTTTTCTGCCTCTGATGCTTAGCTTGGGTGGCATTTGGCCACCAGCTCTGTGCAGGAATCATTTGTACATCCAGCAGTCTTAACCTGGCAGAAAGGAGCAAGGAGCAAACACAGGAATTGAACTCTGCTGCTTCTCCCCATCATTCAGCTCACTTCCCTGGGGATTTATTCCTACCAAAAAGGAGTCAGTTGTATTTCTGTAATTACCAGGAAGGAACCAACAGCTTTATACCAGACTGAATGAGAGCAGCATTGCATTCAAAATCTCCCTAGATAGTGCCTTGGGTCATAGGCCTGTAACATGTTGAATCATGTACCCTTTACAGTCACAAGCAAAGCAGGCAAATTCTTTGGGGTCTGTGTCTTTTGCAAACATCCTACTCTGGCTGACTTGTGACCTGACTTGTCTCACACATACCAAACTGGGAAAAAAAATCATCACAGACATTTTCTCTATCAGTGGAAAATAAATCCTGGACAATACCATGCCACTAGGAAGCAAAGGGTAATCCAAGGAGCCACTGGATGCAAGCAGTATCATCACTTTTCAGTCCCATCTGCCTGGGGCAGAGTTGACCCCTAATATCAGGACATGTACAGATTAAAATGTTTTGCCTGGCCCAAAGTCATCCAAGGAGCTAAGGCAAAAGCTCAGTCTAAAGACAGGCATCCTCTCCTTCAAATCCTTTGTACCCAGGACTGACATGGGCTTCTCTGGACCACATGTATTTTAGGTAGAGACTGATATGTTGTAGTTTGGCCTTGACCTTACTGATGGTGAGACAGAGCTGTCATTGCAATCAACCAAGTCCTTCCCAGCCCAGCCTGGATGTGCACACTGGGAATAACATCCCAGTAGGAATAAAAGCTTGGTGCTAGGCTTGGCAGAATAGAAACAAGCACTCAGAAGATTCAGATAACAACTGGTGCAAATCCCAGCCTGGGCTGGATAAGACTGAGTTGAGCCAGATGTTTTCATCCCAGAACAGACTTTCTTTCCATGAGCAGCCTGTTTCCACTTACAGCAAGACAGGGACAATGCAGAGTTTCCCCCTCTGAAGGGCAGGAAAGGCACAAAGCTAATTTGTATTTTCTTCCTGCCCCAGGATTCATGAAGAACACCACACTGAGTCAGACCATTTTTCTAGCAATTATCTTGCTTTGACAGTGGTCTGTGACAGATGTTTGAGGAAATAATACAAGGTAGACTACAAGGATGCTGTGATCCATCTGATTTATTCCTTCACCTGTGTATGTATGGTTGTGGGAGGTATCTCTCATGCCTAGTAAGGTGTAGCTCTCCTGTATTGGAAGTAAAATCTAAATTCTTGGGAACTGAACTCACAAGGCAAGTGTGTCTAGTAGAGACTAACACAAAGAGGATCTCTGCCCTTGACCAGGTGTAATTTCAATGAAACCTTCCAAAACTTAATGTCTTAGGAACTTCTTCCTCTTTTTTTGACTCGTTTGCAATGGACCAATAATTGTTCATGCAGACAGACAGTCAAAGGGTCTAAACCCAGGCTAAAACCACTCTGTAACCAGTGCAATTCATTGCTGCTCTTCCTGGTCATGCATGGATTTTTGAAGGACACCCACATTTCCTATGTGGTGTTATCAGCTCTTAATTCATAACCAGGACTTGTGTTGTGTGTCTGCATCTCTGTCTGGAGCCAGTACTGTATCTCAGCACTGTGTCTTTAATCACAATTCCACTTCTTGGTCCATGTCATGACTCATAATTTCAGTCTTATGCAGAACTGTGGGTGGCAGCTGATAGAACAGCCCAAAAGCATCCCATGGAGAGGAAGTTGCACTGCAGTTGCATTTCCTCTGTTGGGATTTTTCATCTCTGTTTTGCAGAACACTGAAGAAGCTGGGAATTATTGGTGGTGTGAAGCCCTGTGAATTGAGGTGAAGGGCAGGGAAGATTCTTACTCAAAAGTGTTGAAATCTTTCAGTGTGTGGTTTGGATTATGACCCAAAACCTGTGCAAACACCAACAGTTCTTTCAGTTTTCTTTGGACTGAACTTCAGGTGAGCTGAAAACATTGCACAGGTGGTACTTCCAAAGCCAGGGGGAACAATTCAATACTGCCCTTACACTGAATGGCTCTACCACAACTCGTGCTAAATACAAGGCTGTCTGTCAAAGTTTAGTTCTGCTGCATGGGCCTCACAGGCAGAAAATAAGAGAGAAAAGGCACTATAAGGAAAGCAATTTGCAACATGGATATAACAGGGCCATTGTGATGCTCTGATGCAGACCTGAAGTTGCCTCTCTCTGGGAGCAGTGGTTACAAGTGCTTTTCTAATGAAAAAAAGAAACAGTCGTGTTCATGGATAGGTCTTCCCAGGAATGACTGGGAGTGGGATAACACAGAGAGGATGGCAGGGTGTTATTTCTGTAATCACAGCTTGCAGAGCCACCAGACTGACTGACAAGAAGAATTGAAGTCAGAATATAGAGGAGTGGGATGGGGGAGGCCAGACCAGAATCAACCTGGGGAGGTCAAAGCACCAGGAAGCCAACCCAGGTCAGGGTGGAATTGAGACACTGTGCCCAGGCAAAATCTTTGAGCTTCCCCACACCTCAGTTTCCCCAGCTGTGAAATAGAGATGACAGCCCTTCCCTCCTACACAGGGGCATTGTGAGCCTGAGCTCATTAATGTTTGCCAAGCTGCTCCGAAATCCGCTGACGGAAGTTGCTGCGCAGCATGAGCACAGAGTTGTTGTTTTTTTGGGTTGGGGTTTTTTTTCTTGGAAACACTAAAGAGATGAGCAATTGAAAGAGTAACCAACATAGTTCAGTGCCTCTTTATAAATGCCTGGTGAAATCCTAGCCAGCAAGGGAAAAGGGCTTGCAAGGGAGATGAGAAGCGTGTTGACGCCAAGTCCAGCGAGAGAGTTCTGGCACAAGGATGGTAAAAGCATCCCCTCCTCTCACACTTGCCTGGTGAAGAGGGGGAAAAAAAAAAAGAAATATAAAAAAGGAAAAGAGAGAAGAAAAAAATTAAGGGAAAGGGGAAAAAAAAGGCAAGAAAGAAAGAGGGAAGGATCAGCAGTCCAACGTGGTTGGAATAACTCTGCTCACTGTAGCCTGTCCAACAACAGCCCTGGCGGATCATAAAACAGCCTCTCACATCCATGTGGTTTTTGCTGCTAGGAGACAAGGTACAAAACACACAACCTCACACCGGGCTCTATAAAACCTTATATTCCCCCTCAGACCCAGAGTTCATCTGAAGAATTTGCATCACCTAATTAGAACCAAGTTTTAAAATAATAAAAAATAGTAAAACAGAAAAAATTACAAGCCCCTTTCTTCGTCCCCTTTCTTTGTCCCCTTTTTGTGATTTCATTTACCATAAAATTTGAACAGTACCTTCCTGACTCCTTTCCAGGGAGAATTTCCAGGCAGAAGCTCTGCTGGCAGGTCTTGACTACTAAGCACATTTGAAGGCTAAAGTCACTTCCTCTCAGTGGTGCCCAAAGTCAGGTGTACCCCGTTCTCCTGCCTCCATGGTGAGAATTGCTCACAGGCAGCTCCTCAGAAGCACCAGGAGACCTCAGCTGCTGTTGGCACTTGCAGAGTTGTTTTTCTGCAGAGAGATTGAGAAGCCAATCTCTGCTATTACAGACACTGTGATGATTTTTCTCTTTTATTTTCATTTTTGTAATGTCTTTATATTCTTTTTTAGCTGCACATCAGGATGAAACATACTGTGGCACAGGTGCTTAGACTGATGTTGTCTCTTTGCAATAAAGACCCTCAGAACTTCACTACAAATAATTTCCTTTGTGTGTGAATGCCGTATTCCAAATTTACCGATATTCCAAATTTACTGTGAAGTTTTATCTACACATCCTCCCTGCCCAGGGCCTCCCATGAGTGCAGGCAGCACGTGTATGAAATATCCCATCAATTCTGTGATTGGCTGAGAAAACCAAGCTTTGGCAAGCACATGCTGAACTCGCAGCCTGGGTTGTGGCTGCCCTCACTCCCTCGTGCCAGTCCTGATGACGGGCCAGTCCCTGGGGCAGGGAGGCCATGGGCAGCTGCTCCAGGCAGTGTGAGCGCAGGGAGGAGTTGCTTGGGAGGAGGCAGATGATTCACGTGGCCTCCATCCAGACATTACAACCAGCACAGTCCATGGGCATGTCTTGCCTGCCCTCACACAGAATCATTTACGTTGGAAAAGACCTCTAAGATCATCGAGTCAAACCAGTAACCCAGCACTGCCAAGTCCATCGCTAAACCATGTCCCCAAGTGGGCACATTCACATGTCTTTTAAATCCCTCCAGGGATGGTGACTGCATTGCTTCCCTGGGCAGCCTGTGCCAGGGCTTGACAGCCCTTTTGGTGAAGATATTTTTCCTAATATACAACTTAAATCTCCCCTCGTACAACTTGAGGCTGCTTCCCCTTGTCCTATCACTTGTTCCCTGGGAGCAGAGCCCGACTTCCCTCTGGTTCCCCTCTCCTGTCAGGAAGTTGCAGAGAGTGACAAGGTCCCCCCTGAGCCTCCTTTTCTCCAGGTTGAGCCCCCCCAGCTCCCTCAGCCTCTTCAGGTGCTCCAACCCCTTCCCCAGCTCCGTTGCACCTTACCTTCATAGCACCTCCAGGTGAAGTCAGAGAGGTTTCTCTCTACACTGAATGCCTGCATTTACCGCTTCTGTCTGAGGGAGCCATCGGGAACCTGCTCCTGCAGCTATTTCACCTCATGGCTAAAAGCACACAGTTATTCTTTTCTTTCTCCTTTGTTGTGGATGGTAGGGGGAGCACAGGGACTTGTTCCCTCATCACTGCCTCTTGTCCGTAGAGGGTCCCCCAGCTGCAGGCCAGGGTCTGGCTCCCTCAGCCCTCAGCCCCATGTCTGACTGAGCAGGGACAGTCCTGGCTCCCTCAGCCCTCAGAACAATGGCTGTTCGAGCAGGGACAGTCCTGGCTCCCTGAGCCCTCAGAAGGATGGCTGTTCGAGCAGGGACAGTCCTGGCTCCCTCAGCCCCAACTCCCTCAGCCCTGTCCCTCTCTCGGGCCTGGCTCCCTCAGAGCGCTGCGTGAGAAGGGACCACTCATGGCTGTAGCAGCGGGAAGCTGTGGCAGGGTGAGGATGGCAGAGCTCATGGTGCAGGGGAATATCTCACTCCTTTGGAGAGGCTGGCAGAGATGAGCAGAGCCCACCAAGGCAGCCATTAGGGCAGGAAGGAGCTGCCAGCCTGCTCAGATCACAGAAAGTGTGGGGAGGCGAGTGCTACATTAATAATAACAGAATAGCTCTGGGACTGCTCTGGGACTGCCCCCCATGCCAGGACCCAGGATCAGGCTGTGCCAACTGTCTAAAGAAGTGATGCTGACAACGCTTGGCAGCATCTTGACAGTGACATGGCCGCCACCATGGCTGCCCAGCACCATCCACAGCAGCAGGTCCTGGATCATCCTAGGAGAGGAGCAGCAGGTGTGATCCTGGGCACAGTCTCTTTCACTCATCCCCAGAATGGAACAATGTCCTGCTGATGTGGCAGTGGCCTCAGTGCCACTACACTGAATGCAATAAGGTCCAGCAGCAGCAGC
Organism: Pachyramphus minor; assembly: GCA_013397135.1. NCBI lineage: Eukaryota > Metazoa > Chordata > Aves > Passeriformes > Tyrannidae > Pachyramphus > Pachyramphus minor. The sequence goes on from VYXB01002641.1 coordinate 697,262, forward strand.
ACAGCAGGGCTGTACAACACCCACACAGTGAGAGGCCAGCTTGGTCTGTGGGACATAGGATGGTACATCAACATGTTGTGGCTGGGGGCAGACTTCCTATGGATGCCACCAGGATGAACACAATATCAGGACCCTTCTCAGAAGTTTTGAGGCCAGCATGAAGAGCAGAGCCCAAGGCCTGTCCTTGGCTTGCTTCACCATCTACCCACACTTTATTGCTTTGGCTCACAGAGGGGCTCTGAGTAGGGGACAGGCTGTAACTGTGGGTTCAGATTATATTTTGATTACAGAGGCTGTTAGCAATGTTCATTCCTAGTGGGTGTATCATGGCCATGGCTTCCGGAGCAAGCAGCCGGCAGAACAGCAACAGATCCCTGACAGGGAGGGCCGTATCCGCTGCAGCCATACACTCAGGAGGATGCAGCTGTATCCTCCCCGCCAGGTTTGCACTTGCATTTTCCTTCATCAGAACTCAAGCAAGTGCTGCTCCTCCTCTCCTTGCAGCCCAAATGATAACTGACCTCTGGATGTGCCTCTCCCACACGAAGTGCTCAGGTGGTGGAAAAAAGGGAGTGTCCATCCTGACATAGACACTGTATCTGCCAAAAACCTTGGGCTGTCTGCAGTTTAGGAGAAGGATTACTATAACCTGACCTCTGCAACTGGAGTCCAGTCTTTCAAGCCCATAGAAACACCAGCAAGGACATAGCCTGGAGGCATTTATGTCAGAGACCTGATGGACACTGCATGTGTCACTGCACTGAGAGGAAAACGTTATCTCAGGGTGGGAGAGCAGAAAGAAAACAAGAACCCCGAGGATCCCATGCTTAGAGGACGAGAGGGGAAAGAGGTCAGTTCCTGACAAGCAGCTCAAAACAAACCCATTGTTCTGAGTGAGACTCTTGTTGTCTCTCTTTCACCAGGTGTTACCTGGAAAATCCATCTGCCTATTCTCCTTCCCTTTGCCATTCCTCTGCCCTAGCAAAATGGGGAAATTTGTGAGACAACTCTAATGGAACCAGCTTCCTGGCTGGGCTTGCCTCACCTTCCTAGAGGAAAAGCAGCAGATCTGAGCTGATGTCTGGAGGAGGAAGCCTGCCCTGGATTGAACTGGAGGACTCTGTGGGAGAACTGCACGCCAGGCAGCCCTGAGACAGACACTGTTTTGGCAGAAGCACCACATCCCATGGTAGGCACTTGCATTTCATTACTTGTGTGTGTTTTCCTGGCCTATATATATCTGCTCTGTGGGTTCACCAGCCAGACACTGCCCTGTAGTAATACATACCAGGTTTAGAAACCATACCAGTCCATAGAAATGCTGCTGTCTTCCTGACCCTCACAGTTTTTCTGCTAACTGCTGTCACCTTCTGGAAAGGCTAAAAGGGACAGACAATTTCCTAGAAGAATAAAAAAAACCACCCAGACCTTCCAGGCCTTTGTATGTCAGAAAAATATCCAAATCTTTTCCTTGTCTCAACTCCAAAGAAAAAAGTCCCTTCTGAGTTTTCTCACACATATTCCAGGGCTTATCTTTAACACATTTCAGTTCAGAACAAAGCTCTAGTCCTGGATTTTGCATCCTAACTGTAGCCTAGCAAAGTGATGCTATAACAAAGTTCTCTGTTGAGTCCATCACTGGCTTTGCATCACAGCACCACTTCCCAGAGCAGGCTCCATAGGTACACATGGAGTACATAAACCTTTTGCACAGAGTGGTTATTTTAAAAATTCCTTGAGGCTGTAGCACCAAAGAAAGGACCCTGCAGAGGCCAGTGGTGCATAGAAAATGAAAACATTGTGCTCCCCAAAATGCTGTTGTGGGGAAGCAACACTGAGGAGAAGGGAACCTCTTGCCATGGTTGATTTGTGGTTGCTTTGGCTCATATCCAACCTGGAATACCCCAAGCCTTTGGACAACCAATGGAAATGAAATGCTGAGGAAGTTGCACATCCTCTGGAAGAGTCAATTAAAAACAAAGTGCAGGTTTTATAAACATGGTGTGTGTACACTATTGAAAGACACACTTTCTGCTGGATTTTAGAGTTGTGTCTAATGCTGCTGGCCAGAAAGGCTGGTTGGGAGCCGGAATTTGGGGATTTCTTAAGAATTACAGTATTGGAAAAATGCTGAAATGTTGACATTTCCCACCAAATGAAAGTCTTGAATTTCTTTTTTTGGTCAGGATCCATCAAACTGTTTAATTTCCCCTCTTTTAAAATAATACCCATGTTCAATATGATTGTATGAGCATGATTCTTCCAGTGTTTGAAAGGGATCATGAAAATGTTAACCTTTATTTCTCTGTAGTGCGTATCTGCCCCTTTATTTGTCAGGAGAAAAGCAACCCACTGAGAACTTTTTAAGCTCTGTGATTTTCCTTCTTTTTTTCCTGCAATAGCCTCCCTTCAGGGACACCAGCTTTGAACTGGGGGTAACAACAGGCAAAGTTAAGTCAAGTGTTCCTTACAGAGGTCACTTCTGTCAGCATTTAAATTGAAGCAGGTGCTAAAACCTGAATTTAGAGAGCTCCTGAGTCGAGGCTAAAGGAAGGCAAGCACGAAATCGAGCTTTGCCACTGACATCAACAGGATTTAGCTCAAATCCATTCCTAATTACAACTCTATTAAAATTGTAATGCAAGCCCTTGTTGTTCCGATCTCCAAGCACTGTTGAATGCCGTTCATCCCTTGTTGGTGTGAGTGTGCTGGCCCTTCACTGTAGCCTTGCTCATCTGCTTTTTATAAAAGCACTATTTGAAATCGGAAGGGAATGTGTTCCATGCACAAGTATCTTGTCTGCCTCAGAGCACAGCAGTTTCCGAGCGGATGCCCCTCTGGATCCCAGCCCCGTCTTCCAGAGTCAAGCAATAAATTCCATTCCTTCTACACAGTTTAGCAAAGGCCATATGAGTCATCACCGGGTGTAAGGACAATGATAAATGTTCCTTTAAAATGGTTTCTGCTCGACTGTTCCTTCTTTAAGAGGCCTTTTGGGGAGATCTAATCAGGTCCCTGGAAAAGAAGTGCTGCCTGGGGCCCTGACAGGCTGTAAGTGCTGGACAGGCCAGCAGGCCATTCTGCTGGTGCATCACCAGTTTTAAAGACCTCTCCTTTCACTCCTCTTTTCCTTGCCTGTGGATTTTGGCAATGAAAAGGTAGGTCAAGCACCTAGAAGTGCGCCAGGAACACGTATATCCCCATCCATCTGTGACACGGCATCCTAGGAGCATGTGAAAGAATGGGATTAACAGCAGTGCTGCAGGAATAAATGATCTGTTTCTTCAGCTCACAGTGCACTTTGGCATCAGCTCTGCCATTAGGAAAAGATCAGTACATGCTTTAAGTGAGTATTAATGCTTTCTTTAATAAAATCAGAAAATGCAATTTAACATTTGACAAGTCTTGATGTCAGAAGGAGAACAGTCCAGGGCAGTGATGCACAATGGTTCTGCACAGCTGTGAGAAAGAGCAGAAGCTGCAAGAAAGTTCTCCTTCCTGCAGCAAAATCCAGCTGAAGATCCATATAGTGAAAGCCATGGGAGGCATAAAAACATTTGCAGTGCTACTCTTGTGAAACCTAGGAGATGTACTATGTAATTGTGAGCTCCATCCCCTAGGTCCTTATCTAGAAATATTTACATTTCTGGGACACCAAGCATCCCCTGGCATGGCCCCAGCCAGCTCAGTGCCCTGCAGGAGATGGCAAAGGAGGTGAGAACTGTGCAGTGCCTGCCTTCACACAGCCAGCCTCTCCTGCCAGTCTCCCTCTGCAAGTTGGACAAGAGAAGGAAGGAAAAAAAAAAACCAAACACCCAGACCAAAGCCCCAAGACTATTTTTATTTACGATCATGTTCGTGGGCCACTCTTTGTCTAGACAGCTGGTATTAGCATCTGAAGCTGCCCTGGAATCTAAAATATCATTTATTTACAGGGGAAATAAAAACCCTGGATTAAACAGTTCATAAAAATAATCTGGGAATTGACAGGGGGCCCAAGGAGACCAAAGGTAACAAGATCTAGAGCAGCATCTTTGTTCGTCTTGGCTGTAAGGATGTTTTTTCAGAAAACAAAACTAAACAACTTCCCCCTCCCAGCAGCGCCCCAAAATAATTTGGCTTCAGGAGAGTGTTTCCTTTTGCTTCCTCTCCTCCCACCTTTGTCTGGTTGCTTTAAACATATCCCCATCCACCACCCACAGCAAAGAAGTTTCCAAACAAACTGGTCACTCGGCTGGAAAGGGGCAGCTCTTACCCTTCCCAGGATGGCCCTGGAACTGGGAGCTGCTATATTTTCATGCAGAGAGACTCTGAATCCCACAGATGCAGCAAAATGCCGTGTTGACACTGACATCTGACAATCTTTTTGCTTCTATCTGCAGCAAAAAATAAAAAGCAGGAAGGTAGAGAGCAGGAGCCCTTGGGCTGCCCTTCCACTGCCACCAAGGCAGTGCCCACCACACTTGGAGTGGCTGTGTGCAGCCCCTCACATTGCACTCGTATTTCACTGCCAGTTGACAGAATTTAGGGGGTTCCCAGACATGGAGTTACATAGAAAAAGACCAAAACACACTTCTGGGCTCCTTCTGCTCCCACCCCTTGAGCGAGCAGTGCACCATCACCCAGGCAGTGTGTAAAAAGAGTTTGATGGGGTCACCCTCCAATTTCACACAGCAGCTGTAAAAAATTACCTCTACCCTGAGGTATGAGACCTTCTCCTTTCAGAAGGGGCCACTGGCTGCTTGTTGAAGCAGAACATTCATGTTAAGTCAAGTATCAGACCTAAAGCACAAGGGCTTGGTTAGTGAAGTGCTGCATTGCTCAAACCACATAGGGACAGGCTGATCAAGGAGGCAGCAGCTGCAGACCACAGGGTGCCAGGCTGGCCAGGGACTGTCCTTGTGCAGGACCAGGAGCTGGGCTAAGGGTGAAAGAGATTCTCGGAGCGGTTTGGAAGTGTTTTGACTCTGAGGTCTACAAAGGGAGAAGCAACCTGGGATCTGTGGTCCTAGAGGTTGCTGAGACCTCTTTTACTTCTCTAGTGTCTGATGAGGGTTTTTCCTCTGTAGCCATTCTACAGCCCCCAAACATGAATGCAGAGCATGGGTCATGTTTAGTGAAATTACCATTAGTATCACTTTAACATACAATCCAAGGAAATCTGCCATTTCAATCCAATGCAGGCAGTAAAGAGGGAAATAAAAGATGAATGCTGAATTAAGACAGCAACATATAGCAAATGTGTCACTCTATTCAGCTGCTGGGTTCTTTAAAAATCAGCCTTTCCAGCCATGTGGGGCAGCCTGGAAAGAAAGATGTCTGCTGGTAGCACCCCTAGAGCATGTGCCCAATGTCTGTGAAAGAGTTCATACACAGCACGGTGCAAACTGCCTGTGTTCCAGCATTCAGCTATTAAACCTTAGGTATGAAATACTCCTCCTTGTGTTCTTTGTTTAGAGGCAGATGCTGTCTTCTGCAGTTCAAAGAACCACTAGCACAAAAAACTGGATATTACAAGTCAGTGATCAGCTTCCTTTATTTCTTGGATATTCTCTGCAATCTTTGAAGCATCTGCCATGTTACCAAGAAGGCCACTTGCTGTGGAGAATAGCTGAGTTTTGGCTACTGGTGCAAGCCTCAATTTGCTGGACTATGGTCCTGACCCAAGATGGCCAAACTTGTCATAGTATGAAGCCTCTGCTGATGAGATCAGAGTCTGAAAAGACAAATTCCAAAGTGCAAAGAGAAAAGGATGTTTTCCTTTCCGCTGGACAAAACACAACTTTTCTGGCAGGCACAGGCAGGACAGTCTGTCCACTTTGGCAAAACCCTGCATGCCTGGACGTACACAAGTGTGTTTTTACATGCAACCCCCTTTGATTACACAATCTCTTTCCAAGAGAATTTGGCAAGAAAGGCATCTGAGAGAATTTCGGAACTGAGTGCAGTCTGCAGCAAGCTGCTTCTCTCACACTATTTCCAGCACCATTTGGAGCCACTGACCACTGGGAAAACAACCAAAGAAAATCACCCTAAGTGTTGCTCAGGGACCCAGCCTGTCATTTTGGAGAGGCAGCAAGACTGCAGGTTCAGCCTCAGTTGCCAACTTGTACCTACAGAGCTTTATCAAACAGCCAAACAGCTCAGTCTGTGATCAGAACACTCAACAGGCTGAATCTCTTCCCCCTCTTTTTCTTTCCAATTACGATTCTGAACCTTTGCCAAATGCATCTGGTAAAAGATTCACATGTCAAAGGCTTTTCCTGACCAACAATCTTTTTGTGCCCTGGCTTCTTCCAAAGCTGGATCTGCTCTTTCAGTGTTCATACCTTCCTGAAAACACTATTTAACACCCATCTGGGAAGACAGTATTTAATGCTGGTGCTCAATTCTTCTAAACTCCAGGTTAAACTTACTAGGAAATGCATCATAGCTTGTCTTGGGATTCTTATGCTTGTTTAGGTTGCAAACATTCCACCTGTTTGCCTACAACATTAATTATTTGCATTTGCTCTTTGTAGAGAAGGACACACGCCTTGTGCTTACTGAAAAGTTCTTGTGAGCAGTGCCAGTGCCAGGCAACCTGAAAGAGGAAAACAGGTTTATTCTATTGAAGGCCACGGTTAATCTTGATCATGAAATTCAAAACGTAGTTAGCAAACACAAACACAAGAAAACACAGCTCTAAAGCATGTGTGCCACCAGTCTTTACTGTAAATGTCAGGCATCCTCCAGGACCAATGTGCCTGTGGATCTGCACGTCCACCTCAAGGGTGCCTGAACTCCAGGATGCAGCTTCTCAGGGTGGGTTCCTGTCCAGAAAGGTCTCCCACCCCTTTAAACTTCAGGTTTATTTGTGTTTTTCTGACTATTTTTTAAAATTCAAATAAAAATGTCAGACTGTATATGAAGAATCACCTTCTTTCCTTCCTCATAAAAAGGATCTTATCACACAGCACTTTACTTTGGAATAGGTAGCTGGCATCTGTGAGAACATTAATTGAAAACATTTGTATTTATCCAAGTAGGATGCAGCATAAGGACTCTGAGTGCTCCTTCTTCTAGGCTTTCCTTTACAAAATCATTTGTGAACTTAAATTTCTGGCATTCTGTAAATGTAATTTTCACTGCTGTGACTTCCTATTGTGCAACACAGTTTCAATCAGTTTTCATTTAACAGCATTTCACAGAGAGCACATGTGAAACATCCACCCAGCTCACTGCTTTAAGGGTTATCAACACCACAGCCAATAACTTCTGAACTCCTGAAATCCGTGCATTATCTATACCAGGTCAGAATGAAAAATGTCCAAGTGTCACCCTTAGTGATCAAATTTCCTCACTTGTCTGCTTGATTCATTGTCTTCCCCTGGGTTTCCATATAGCTCATTAAACAAAACAAACCTTTAGAGAAAGAAAATGTTTGACATGATTAACTAGCTTTGCTGGTAATGTGTGCAACCCACCCAGGTGTCTAGACAGTTTGAAAAATACAGATCATATTTAGGAGTAACAGCTGTTACTTCTCAAGCCTCTCTGTTGGACCCCAGATTAAGTAGCCACAGACCTTATCAATATTAGGTGGTCCTCTTCCAAAGAAAACATCCAGCCTGTTGCAGGAAATTAAGTTCCTGGTTCAGTGGATGGCATTTTACCTGCAGCCTACGAGAAAGTTCTGCACTCCCAAAGGTCCTGTTTCAGGAAAAGTGAGAGAACAAAGAGTTCAGACCCACTTCCATTGGGGGGAACCCTCAGTATTTTTTCCTAAAAGGAAAAAAAATATCAACACCTGTGTCCTATGAGACTCCAGTTTAGGCAGGTGTTTCTTGCCTGCCCATATAATAATATATAAGATGATATATAATAATCAGCTGGAGAGCCTGTTTGCTTATGCAGGTTTTAGACAGTAAAATTTTGTTAGGCCCTCCTAAATAATAGTTAATGGCTTAACAAGGGGTTATGAGAGGGAACAATGACAGACTCTGGTAAGAACAGGCATTTATGGGGTTCCCCAGGACAAACAAGGTGCTGTGGAGAAGGGTATCCAGAAGTAGCACCTATTTTTTGGTCTATATCCCAACCAACACCCCTGCACACCCTGGGCCATAAGCTCTTGACTGCAGAACAGTCATACACAGTGTTGGAGACAAATGCAATGTGTGCCCAAAAGATGGAAGCCTGAGCAAAGTAAAAAATTGCAGGTTAAACCCCTTTTAACGAGGACTCCGCCCTAAGATGTATGAATGTGGTTTTGCAGGACTATGAGTGGTGCAGAAGCACAGAAAGCCAAGGACGTGTCCTTTTAAGTATGATGGTGTAGGGGACTGCTCCCAGCTGAGAAATTTCACACAAATAATGTGTATTCTACACAAATAACATGTATTTTACACAAACAATGTGAAACACCCAGGAAAACACACAGGAATTCTCCAGGTATCTCCACTAAGCAGGTTCATCCTCTGATTGAGTCCAATTTGTCACAGGTCTGGAAAAACACAAAGTTCTTTGCCCCACTTCACTGTATTTGATAATTTATTGCTCATCTGATAGAGGGGAAAAGATTTATAACTCAGCTCTAAGTCACAGCCAGTCAACGAGGCTGCCCAGGCCCTGAACTGTGGGTGTTCAGGGCAAGGCTGTTCAGCAAGGCCTAAATTCAGGCCCTGAGTGCTTTTATAAGAGACTGTAAATCACCTTAACTTTTATACACTGTGGCAACATGTGAGCAGAGGAATGTGGCTGGTCTGTGCAAGTCCCACAAAAGGTCCCAGACGAGGCCAGCAGATTGCACAGCAGACACTGAGCCTGGCAGTAAAACACTCAGACTTGTATCTGCCCCGTGTGAACGTGAGCAGGGCACAGGGGTGGGAAACCAGCACGGAGGTGCCACAGGAACAGAATTCCCAAGGGCAGCTCGAGCACCCGATGGGAAGAGCATTGCTCAGCAGTAAGCAAACTGTAATGCACAGGGCAGACAAAACATCTGGCAGCTGCTTCAAATAGTTTTCTGTCTGAAGGGCAGACAAGCCTGCAATAGTTTCGAATCAAAACATGTGCAAAGGCAGGATCAGTGCTCCAGAGTGTTTTGTGCAAGCACTGAATGAGTTTTGGTCCCCCTCAGCACCGTCTTGTAAGCCAAGAAAGGCTGTGCTTTGGGTTAAGTTTTTAATTTTAATAAACTTATACTAAATAAATCACTATGTATTTCCTTCTCCAGTCAAATGCAACTGAGCCTTTGGCATGAGATCAAGAGCATTAGCTCTGCATAGGAAGCATGTGGAGAGAAGAGGGGCAGCATGCTAGGAAGTGTTTTTCATAATTGTCTTACCTTATGCAGGAGAGAAGGTGTGACTGCCAAAGTAAGTTTTTAAAAGCATGACGCACATCCTTTTGAGTTGGCACATCTCAGGCACAGGGAAAGGGAAAACTGCCTTGGTTCTGGCAAAGGACTTGACAGGTACAGACTGGCAGCTGGGCTGCAGCAGGGAACTTGGCTGAGCTCAGAAGTAACTTCTCAGTTCTGCAGATAAAGGAGAGAATTGGCAACTGTCCTCCCCCCTACTCCAAGTTTTTCTGTCTTGACATTGTCACAGCTTTGGTGAAGATCCACAGTAGGAATGCTGGCTGGCACAGATGTGTGCAGGAGTGTCACCTGCACCCAGTACGGGTTTCCCTTTGTGAAAGGAGTGATGACAATGCTGCTGAAGCAGCATGACATGCTTCCTTCTCAACTCCTCCACTGAACACTGCCCCTCTCCCACACTTTCCTAGACTCAAATTACTGTCACCAAAGCCTCGACTTCCAGGAACAAAAGCTACTCCCCTGCTTGTCCAGAGCACTGGGGCTCTCTGCAGAATTGCCACAGCACTGCTGTAGCACAGGCAAGGCAACAGCAGGCAAACTGTCAAGGCCAGGAGCCTCCTATAAAATGTAGGAATGGTTCCATGTGCGTAAACGTGATGAGTCAGCAGCAGCAGGAGGACGAGATGCTGGCCAGTGGAACAGGGCTGGTTTTCAAGGCAGTCCTGATACAAGCAGGGTTTGCAGTTTTTACTGCTACTCAAAGAGGCAGAGACCTTCCTGCCACAGTGCCAGTGCTCAGATACAGGCACTAATAGCAGGGGAGCAGAGAGCCACTGATTTATTAGGACTTGCTAATCTGTGATATCATTTGTTGATTCCAACAGGTCCAATCCCCATCTCATGACTTCCTCCACTGTTGCCATGGCACTGTACATAAACACTGCAGACTCCCAGCCCTGAGCAGGTCATTTGTTTCAAATATTCCATGCAGCTGGAACACAAGCCTGTTTGGGTGTCTGGAGCTGAGCATGAACTAATTTCTCAGTTTTCTGCACCCACCCCACCTTCTGCACCCTCCCAGCCTGTTGCTGTCCCAGAACCCCTCCACCACATTCCCAGGGGTATCCAGGCAGCCTTCCACTGCAAGCTAAAGGGGAAGCCAGCCTTGGTCAGAAAAGAAGTGTTTCATTCAAGTCCTCCACTACCTGCAGCAACCAGAAGTGGTGATTATTGAATACACTGGATATTTAGGCTTTGGATCTACAAACAGTTGCCTCAATCATATGGTTTTCCCCACATGTAAGACATCCAAAATTAAAGGAAAAAAAAAATCTTTCCCTGACCGGAGAAAAGAAAAAAGAAACTACTTGCTTTTTTTTAAGCATTCCTCCTACAGTACCCTTATTTGGTAGTTCAAAAGCTTTAGCTGAACCTCACAAGGTGCAGTGTGAGGCTGTGTGAACTGATTAAATGGTTTGGTTTCCACACAGAAGTTTGCAGCTGCAGGGAAGACAGAAAAGTGAACAAAAGTGGGAACTTTTCGCCATCATGGAGAAAACTACCATATCATCACACTCTCAGTCACTTTGGGGAGGCTTAACCTCACTGCTGCCACAATTTGAGAGCATCTCTGTATTGCACAGGTTGCGAATGGAAGAGACTGAAGGCACAACCAGCAAGAGAACAGGTTGTATTCCACAAACAAAATAATCCATATCTCCCCATGCCCCAGGCATGAAGTCTCTTATACAAACAAACCCAAAAATACAAGAAAACAGAGCAACTTCTAGCAGTGGGTAGGGAGGGACTGAAAACCAAGTAACATGAGCTAAATCCAATTCATGCCCAGAGGAAGTTTCCCAGAACACACTGAAATCAATCAAGCATTTTTCAAGCACAACAGGAATGACTCCCAGCACTCAGCTTAACCTTCCACAGCACCTTCTGTGATCAACTGTGCTGTTCTTCTGGCCAGGGATCCCTCTAGCCCTCACCATTTTATTTTGTTTTCTTCTATCCACCACCTCCCTAGGAAAGACGTCAGGTATTAACATAAAGTAAGAAGTCAGTGATTTGCTTATGAACTTTTCTGAAAGAAAAGTTATTTGCTGTTACGTAGGAGTGAAACTCCATTGAATCCATTTTATATTGAATAGAAGGAGTATGGTGTAATAAATCAGCTGTAAACCAAGTTAAATCAGGAAACCAAGGCTGCTGTCTCATCACAGACTGTAATAAACTCCATCTTCTAGGCAATAGTGGCAACTGCACAAAAATCTCAGGTTACCACACCTTACCATCCTTGAACAATGCACCTTGCCCTCCATCTGTACACACCTTTTAGATGCCAGCTTTAAACTGTTATTCTTCCAAGCAGAGACAAGGCCACCACAGCCCTTGCTTTGCCTGCCTGGGCAGGATTCCTGGGAATAAACTCATTGTTCATGTAGGAACCAAGTAAAAAGAAATCTGATCGTTTCATGTGAATAAAAACCACCACCAAGTAATATTTAATAAAGTTTATTAGGTTACTGAGTATTATCTACAGTCATAAAATAGTCAGAATTTAAAACTGTACAAAGTAATGTCCTGGTGAAGTGAGAAGAAAGGGAGATGTGGGAGCACAAAGAGCATTAGAAGTAGGGAGAACACAGCTACTTCCCTGGAGTTCTGGAAGACACTGGTTCAAGTTGAAGGCAACCAAGTAGGGCTCCACACACACTGAATTTTCTTGTGTCCCACTCTGCAACAGAAACTAGTACAAACCCCTACATTGAAAAAACAAAATCATATAATATTAGAATAAAAAAGGGGCACATCATACCCCACCCAGTCTTGGCACCAATCCTGTGCTTTAAAAAATATACTATGCAAGTAGTTTATTTTAAAAAAGGTACCCTACAGCAGCTGTTTAAAACATGTTCTTATACATACACCACAAATATATATATTAACATTTTCAACAACTAAACTCATTTGTACCTACACAGAACTGAAGGAATAACTCAAGAGCAAAAAAACCAACCATACAAACATTTTTCAAGACAAAGAAATGTGCAAAATAACCCCAGAAAGGCAGCATAGTAACCTGTGGAGAGGTCAAAAGAGCAGCTCCTGCTAGTAAAGGAGTGTCATCCTCTTTACTTGGCTACTGAGGTGAGGATCTATTTGGGATGTGCTGATTTTGCCTGAATTGCTTGTCCTGTTTATTGCAGTTCTCTCCTGCCCCCCAGCTCTGGAGAGGTTTAGTTTCTTCTTGCTGTGCCTGAAGATCACCCCACTGGCCTCTGTCAAGGTCTCACAAGTGACATTCTGCAGCAATCACCTCCTGGACTTCTCCTCTGCTGATGGTACTTCTGCAGCCCACACTGGTACCATCTTCTCTGGGACAACTTCCCACCACCAAGCAAGAAACAGAGAGAACTATTCCTGCTGCATAGTTAAGTGGAGATTATGCCAGTGGTCTATGACAGAATGAAGCCTGGTTTGGATGAATTTAAGCAGCTCATCCAAGAAGAGAATTCCCTGGCAGAGCCATTAGAGGAACACATCAGTATGTTCCTCTAAAGCCTTACCCTGGAACAGGTTAGACAGAAAACAGACCCAAGGTGACAGGGCCTGTAGCTGTGTAACAACTCTTAGCTCATAAAGCTCGTCTCCATCTTCTGCACCCTGCTGCAGAAGTTTGTCCCCTTCCTGTCCCCACATCAGCAAGGATCCCCTGATCCCAAAAAACCTGCAGTTTTAAGTCAGGAAGAAGGCAAGTGAAGACAGTGACTGCTCAATCCACTGAGTCAAACTCACTAAGAAGAAGCAGAGCAGAGAATGGAGCAAGAGAAAGCAACGGTGATAAACAAGAACGTGGGATTCACAATCTGTGAAACAGCACTAGAACATGGTGAGAAGTCCCAGCAGAGATACAGACATCAGCAACACAACCTCCTTCTCCAAATTAACAAGTGTCCTGGTGGAAGGGTGTCAGTTTTGGTGTTTCAGGACTTGGGGTTGTACTTTTTTTTTTTTGGTTTTTTAAAACTCAGCAATTAACTCCTCTTGGTATTCCAGACTCTTTCCAACTCTTCTGGCCATCTTGTGCCTTTCCATTCTTAGGACCCAGTCTTAACCTTTCCACTCCTAATGCCTTCCCTTTCCCCAAACTATGTTCTTCCCCTTAGCTGGTACAGACAAATCATTCACTCCTAGGCCCTTGAACCCAAAGGACAAAGCACAGCTTTTCTCAGGAGAAGCAGGGAAGCACAGGGCTTCTGTAAGTGTGCTGGGGAAGTGAATTCCAAAGGACAAAACACTCAAGTCGTGAAACAAGGATTACTTGGGAGCTTGCCAATAAGGGCACGTGGAGGTTTAAGCAGTGGCAGGAATACTTTGGCCAAGGAGTTCCAACAGTAGCGATGACACGAGGGTGGAGAGCCCATTGCTCAGTGGGTCAGCTCCAGCACATTGCCTTGGTTCCAGCTCTGTCCTTGGACACGAGGGTCATTGGTAGAGCAGGTAACTCTTGAGGGAGGCTGGCAGGGGCAGTGTAGGGATCTCAGTCAGTCTCTCCTTGCCCAGGGCAAGCCTCACAGCTCGCCGACACAAGTCCATCAAAGGCAGTGGTTCAGCTGGGAAAAGAGAAGCCGAGACATTAATATCTCAACCCACAAGATGCATTTTGCTAGTTCTAAAAATCCCCCAGAACAGAGTGGGCAGGAAGGGTGAATGCCTGCCATGTCTGCAGGACCTAAACCCTTCAGCATTCACATATCAGCAACTTCAACTCAAATACACCGGCAGAGCACGATGTTTCTGTACATTATTTAAACCATACAGGTGTGAACAAAAAAAATACCAGACTCCTCAAAAGGAAGATACCCCTCTGCAATACCATTCACTCAAGTCAGAACACAGCTTGTGCCTCTTACTCCAGTATCCAAAAAACTTCTGTAAGAGCCACTGAAGGAAAAGACTGCAGCAGTCAGAGCATCACGTGGTCTGGGCAGCCAGAAAGCACCACAATTTGTCTCATATATGGGATAACAGCTGTCAGCCCCCTTCATTTATATCACGTAGTTCCCATGAAAAACAAAGCCATCTGTCAAAGCTTCATGTCACCACTTGTATTGTGACATTTTCCACTGGAGGATTCCCTCCTGTGTCACAAACCTGGGAAGGATACAAAGCCTTTGGCTATCTTTTTTTGCATCCTGTACTTAAAACACTGAACAAGATAATACTAGTTTTTCAGGAATGGCATATGGGGCCCTTTGCTGTTGAGGAGTCATTCACAACTTAGAGGGGACTAAGGTCAAAGCCAGAGTTAACAAACACATCACAGCTGCACAGAGGGGAAGACACACATTAGTTACTCACAGCTCCTGCTGCTGAGTCTGTCAAAGCTCACCTTCACTCATGCTACTCAAGCCTAAGGGGTTTCTCCTCCCCCAAGAGAAAACACAAAAGACATCCCCAAGCAGAGAACTAGATGTCCTTCTAACAGCCTGGGGGCTCTGCCTGCACCCTTAGAAAGCTTCCTTTACAGACATCTTGGGCTGAACACACACCTAAAAGACCACAGGCATGGAATGAGTTTGGCTGAGAAGCTGCTGTTTTCAGGAGCTTTGGATACCAACAGCTCTATCTTCTACTATTATATGCAAAATTAATCTCACTCTTCATACAGTTTTTGAAACAGGTGAGAGATAGGGAAAGCTGCTTACTTTCTCTGACCATGGTCATGTTACTTCAATTTTCATTTTTTTTTTACCAGAATTAATTTCATCAATAAGGTGGCTACAAGTACCTTCCTTCCTGGTTCAAAGGTAACACTGAAAATCTCAAACAGAAAGGTGTTGTCAGTAGCCTTGGATCAGGTCACTCCTGATTCTACTTAGAAAAAAACATTAAGAGCTGCACTGTTCCATGCAGAAAACACTTGCAATGAGAAGGGAGAGAAGTAATTTTTATCTAACTTTTGGCAAAATGTCTGTGAGAAGAAAAGCTTATTAGCTGAGGAGAGACCTGGTAACAAAGTCAGGAAACACAGGCTTGAATTGGTCTGTCCTCCTCCTCATGTTCAGTCAGAGCTGAACCAATGCTTTATTTCCTCTCTTCTCCTTCCCTGCTGTGGATCATAAGCTATTACCTCCTTCCAGGGGAAGCTGCAGTGAAATAGTTTTTTCCCCAGCAGTTCTGTATTAGTTATTCCTGAGGAATCATGCTTCTATATGCACACCTCTCCTGCACTGACAGCTGGGTGGGGAGCACAGGGATGTGTCAGGGCAGTGCTGTTGCTTCCCAGGCCCCACCATTTACCACACGTGTTCTGTGTCACAGGGAAGACCTGGCTGCAAGCCCTGCTCCTGTCCCAGTTCAGGATCCACGCTGCCCCTTCCACAGGGACAGGTCCCTGCAGCCAGACTGCACCTCTCTGCTCCGACTGTGACACTTCCAGGGAGGCCTATTCCTGGCAGCACTACTTTGGCACTTCCCAGTGTGGCTTATTCTTAAACCACTGCGGTACAAACACACTGCATTCAAAGTCTGTCCCAATTCCTGCTCTGTGTGGAGATAGCTGGGACAGGGGCATTGTCTAGCCAGCATCCCAGGGGAAAAGGGGCCTGACCTTCAGAGCCTATAGACATTAACATAACAAATATATTGCAGTTTAACGGCTTTAAAAGGAGAGGATCTTCTACAGAGATTAAGAACAAGAACTTTATCCTCATCTAGTTTGCGCCGATAACCCAGTCTGACAGGAGACCAAAAGAGAAAGCACACACATATCTGACCTCCTTCCATTCACAGGCACTACAATCACTGGACAGTGTTGCTATTGAATGCTCAGAAGTGCTTAGAGCCAGACACCTTCTTTCTATCTGTGCCAAAATAGCATCCCGTCATTCCTGGCCCTGTGCCCACAATTCACTCCTATGCTGAGAGCACATTACAACCAAATCCAACCCTGGAGGTGGCCATTTCCTTGCTAAGTGCAGCTCTGCTCCAGCAATTCCACAGACTTGCTGGCTTTGAGGGGAGCTGCAGGTTTTGGCTTTGACCCTTCAGCAAAACCTGGTTCCTGGAGCTGCTGCCATTCTGTAAACTCTTGGGGCAGAAGGGTCTGGGCTTCTTTCTTTTGGTAACAAAGTGCTCTGCCAAGAGCTCTCTGTTTGGTCTTGCTGAGGTGAAATGTATTTCTCAAAGCACTTGTGGATTTTGCTGCTATCCCTTTGCTGGGTTTTCCTGGTTATTCTGACAGCTCAGTTTTTCTGGTGCCTGGTGGCAGCTCTGTTGTACCTCATGCCAGCAGTGCCAGGGTTTGCCATTGCTGGCCCAGCATTAGGACACATCTTAAGCACAAGTAAAGGAGCCCACTATGCTACAGCCTTTGGGCAGACACTGTTCTGGAATGTAGTGGAAACACTGTTCTTCATATAAATTCTGCCAAATTTCACTAACAACATAAATCCAGATTTTAATCCACTTCCTTTACCTCTCTCCTCCACCCTACCCAGAGGACTGAGTCACAGTCTGGCCCCATGGGAACTTCTGACTATGAGAGATAACAGACTTTAGCACATTTGGACAGCCAAATTTATTACTAAGCTTAGCTAGAGATTGATGTGCCTGTTAGTAAAAGGCCTGGCACGCAAGTTGGGCTGACTACAACATCCAACCCCTTGCTAGAAATGAGCACACCCCGCTCTGAAAGAAGCAGAGAAGTGAGCTACTTTTTTGAAAGATGAGACATTCCCATTTTCTTAGTTAGGGACAGATTTTCCCATTCTTGCCCTCAAGGGATTTTGAGTCCCTTCATTATCCATTTAAGGGACTGTCTTCAAACCATTTTCTGTAAAGAGACACCAGGATTACATTGCAAATAATTCAACTGTCAGAAGAACATTTTGCTGGTACTTTGGTAGAAATATAGAAAGGTTTGCCACCTCTAATCAGACAACTGGCATCACAACCCTCCCCTACCACACCCAAACCCTGCAGTGCCTGGGTACACATGTACAGCCAAGCTTTTTGGGTGAGCCATTAAGCATCCAGAGCTGTATCCAGCAACCCCCCTGCTGACATGAAGTCCTTGCCTCCACTGAAGGATGAATCCCCTCCCCAGGCTGCCCCATAAGCCTGCACTGAGGCAGCAGCAGATGTGTGCAGCCAGAACAAACACAGGAGTTATACTCACGGTCGAGCCCATTCAAGTAGCACATCCGTATCTCGCAGTGTCCCCACACTGCGCTCACCACCGGGTACAGCTTTTTCCCTTTGAGTCCTCGAAATGCAACCCCCATGTACTGCCCATCGACAATGAAGCTCAGCGTCCCATCATCCATGTCCAGGACCACCAGGAAGGAGTCGGGCACGATGAAAGTCTCGTCTGGTTCCAGGAAGGCAGGGTAGGTTTTGCTGGGCTGGTTCTTGCCGTCGTGGTAGAGTCTGTTGCGGCCGAGGTCCCAGCCCCACGACTCGTGGTTGTTCCCTACCAGGGTCGTGTACCCCACCGAGTGCAGGGGGGCATCAGCCGTGGCCACCCCCACCACGGCGTGGGTGCCCCGCTGCCGCATGGCCCAGGTGATCTGCCACACGTGCAGCCCCCGCGTGTACCCCACTTTGCCCCTGATGGCGTCTGTGCTCTGGGCCACCGGATGCCGGTGAAATATGAGTTTGTCGTCCTCCTTCACAAACACGTTCAGCGAGCGATCGTCATTGTTCCACGAGTGCAGCAGTTGCACCTCGTAGGACACAGGGGGCATGTCCAGCAGCAAGTCCAGCCGTGTGGGTTTGCTGTAGTCGAGTCCTTGGAGCTCCTGTTTCAATGGCCTGTACACAGGGTCCCTCATATCCACAGTCTTTATCCCACCTGTGACCTTCTGACCCATGGTGTGTCCTGGTTTCGCCTCTTTACAGGCTCATGGGTTCCACCTGGCAGCTTCTGCTGTCATTCAGCCCCGCAGAAAAGGTTGCTAGGAGACTTTGTCAAGATGTGCACCACTCAGTATTGCCTAAGGGATGGAAAGAAAAACAAGAGACAAGTTAAACATTAGCACACACAGCCTTGTATGCCACATTTACAGAGCACAGTATTCATTTGTTTATCCCATCAACCTGTCCTGCCTTTCCACCAGCAGGGAAGGGTTCCACGGATAGCCTGGCAAAACACAGAGCAGCCAGTGATGCAGGGTTGAGGAGATAACTCTCTTCAACCCCACTGAAGCTTTGCTGAGTACCTTGGAGGCCTGACTGCAAGCCCAGAACAGCAGACAAAACCTGCAGGGTCCGTCCTTGGGGGACACTCATTCCAGCAGCTATTGGTGCCCCACAGTCACTGCAGCCAGGGAGCAGATAAACCTGCTGTATGGTTTGTCTCAAGTGAGCAGCTTTGGTTGGGGCAGCTTCTCTTCTCCAAGAGGAAAAAAAAATCCCCCACTTCAGTCACAGAGTCCAGGGGGAGGAGCAAGATTCTTCTCACAGTTTAGCAGTTTTCCTTCCAGGTTTCAGAGAAACCTCTAAAATGTTCAAGCCAGCTTGGCTAGAGATACTAGCTCACTTTGTGTACCTCTCCTCCAGCACTGCATCCACTGAAGTGTCTCTGCTCTCACTCAGCAACACAAACAACCCTCTGTAAGACAGCTGCCAAACTGGGGGCAGCTATTAGGAGAATTAGAAGTGGGAGGGGAGCAAACGAGCTTTCTAAGAAAAAAAAGTGTTATTTTAACATTTCCTGAAGTGAGGCAATCATGCAGCACTCCTGCCAGCTACAGTCACAACACTTACTCACAACCAAGGACCTCATCTGGCATAGAAAACAGAGCATGAATCAGATCTGGTTTAAAAATAAGATTACTGGACATCAGCAGCAAGGCTTCAGTTAGAAGGTGACAGGGAAGGTTCATGTATGTTGAAGGCTCATGTATGTTCTGGGTCAGGGATCAATTCAGCAGTTTCCCTACAGGTTTTTACCACTAGTCCAAGGTACACCACTGGAACAGTGAGCTAAGTCTCCTAAGTAACAAGAGACAAGACTTTTCCTTTCCTTCCCTTCCCTTATTTTTTTCAAGGATGGGCGAGGAAAAGGCCTGAGGTTCTTTAAAAGTCACACCCCAATGCACAGGCTGCAGCACAGCTATTTTAAACTGCTCAGGAACCTCAGATGTTTGGCACTGACAGAGAGAAGATGCCACTTAAATAGGGTCCAATCATGTTATCAGCTGCTAAGATAACCAAGACATCCTGCAACTTAAATAAATACCATCCCCAACATCCAAAAAAATCCTGAACTGTGTAAGCCAGCTGCTCAACAGCTGAAGATAAGCAAGTAACAGCAATCAGCAGAGGGATGGCAGTCCCTGGATGCCAGTGCATCCTCCCACAACACATGATTTAGTTGTTGTGCCCCACAGCTCATGCTTGGGCCCATGTGTTTCCATGACTCACAGGCACTTCCAGCCCCTGAGGGCACAGGCTCCCTTGCTCTCTGTAAACCTAAGGAACAGCAAAATCTCAGAGCAAGGGATGCCAAGAACAAGCCAAAGCAGACATTAGCTGAGCTTCCCTGGGAAAGGCACATCAGTGCTGACCCAAAGCAGTCGTTCCAGTGCAAGTCATTTGCTCAGGCTGGGATAAAAACCATCAGGCTGTAGAACTTGTGGTGTTCTACAGAGAGCACCAGGTGAACCACCTGGCATTCCCCAGACCTGTGGCATAAGGGCAAAGGCTGTGACAACAAGGGACTGGCTAAAGTACACATGGAAGTCCATAGGCAAATTCAGCTGCTGGAATTTTGATCAGGATAAAGGAACAAAACATTGGCAGAAGGAGGAGAGGCAGAGACTTCCTGTGCAGTACATGTGAGAACACAGCATAGGAAGCAAGAACCAAAACAAAGCAGACTGCCAGACTGCAGGAGTGCTGGTGCAGACCTCTGAAGCCCAAAATACTCCAGAGAAGCAAGAGAATACAATTGTGCTCTTCATTAGCAAAACAATGCCTCGTTCATTATGACTTTTTGCCTTTTGCCAACATAAGCTTCATCATATTTCTCTCCAGGCTGCTGCATCAGAAAGGGAATCACCCCAGTGAAAGACAACAGGGAATTCTGAAGCACAGGGGACAGGATACCCTTCACTGCCTGCCTGGCTCTGCAGAGGAAGCAGCTTTTCTGCACACAAGCACCACTCATCACTTCCATTAGTTACTACTCTTTTCCCAGGCAGACTGTTAACACCAGATGAAAGACAATGCCCAGAATAAAGGGAAAGGAGGAAAGAAAGGAAAAGGGTTGGAACAACGGGGTTGATTAGAGCAAGAGCAGGTCAGACACTGAGCCCCATATGCCAAGATTTAAGGGCAACACGGCTCCTTATTAGGGCAAGGCAATAACTCCTGCTCACAGCTGGCTCTGCTGCTGGTCCTGGCACCAGCCTGGTCTAGAACTGCAGGGTGGCACCTTGCCCTGCAGTCAGGAAGCACAATTACACCCTCATTTTTTAAAAGGAAAAGCCTCTTCACGCACAAGACAATACAGGCACTTTCCTGCAGCAGCAGAGATACAGAAGAGCTTATCCTCTTAAATTAATGGATTAATGCCCTGGGCAGGTTGATATGAGACACAGCCAGCCATAAATAAGATATGCTAGGGAATGGGCTGCTTCAAAACCTTTGAACTGTTACAGGTTTAAGTACAAATCTAAACACTGAAAGTGCTTTTATCTCTCTTATCAACAGCTCTGGCTTGCTGCAACTCTGCTCTGCTTCACAAACACAAGCTCATCCCCATGATGCTCAGTTCTGCTCCCATGCTTTTTTTCAGTTCTATTGTTAACCTTCTGGGCTTAAAAGCTTTGGAATGAAATTATAAGAGTGTCTCAGAGAAAAGCATTCACTGCTGTTTTCAGTGAGAATTAGACCTCCCCTCGATTTCACTGCTCAGAGCAAGCAGGCAATTTGCCATACAAGAAAGATATGCCAGATTTCAAAACAACTGCTTGCTGAAAACAGATCAAGGCAGGAGACAGAAAGACATCTCAATGCAAGGCAAAGTCCCTGCTGTTAGACAGGGAGAACACAAGTCTTCGAGGAAAATATTGCATATGACAGAGCAGAGTTGGTGTCCAACTTCTCTTTTCAGCTCAGAAAACCCATCATGGATCCTCCTCTGCTCTGCAACTCAACACCTACAGGACTCCTGTCCAGAGCATCAAGAACAAGAACACTTGAACGATCTTAAACTCCTTGATTTCTGATCTATTTATTCAAGTCTATTTATTCAAGTCAGTTTACTGTGGCTTCATTTCCTCCACATAATATTAATTAAAGTGTACTTCTACAGATAAGAGGCCAGACCTTTAAACACCTAACAGGCTCTGGGTGCTCTACAGGCAATGAATCAGAGCCCTACCCTAAAGATTTCCAGCGTGGAACACACCTCAAGAGAAGGGAAAAAAAGGTATTTACCCATGGTGATTTACTTGCTTACAGCTTTAGAAGTTGAACTAAAGGATCCTAGACAGTACTAACAAATGAGACCAAAAAAAAGCCTGCTGTAGTTTTGCTCACGTTCCCATGATTTTACTAGAAAAGCTTGAAGCAAACCTGATTCATTTTCTTGGTTTGAATGTTCATCCTGCAAGCCAATAGAGAAAGGAGCCATGCTACTCCTGATTTGCTGACTAACCTGATGGAAGGTAGATATGTGCACAGCTAGTATGTCAGAAACTGCCCACAAAGACCCTTCCTTAGAAAGAAAGGGATTTCCCCTTCCTCCCTTGCTAGCGCTGAGATCAGATCCCTTGGTCATGCAGACCTTCTGGGTCACCAAGTTAAAAGCCAAGATAGATCAGCAATGCTACAACACATCTTAACTGGCATGAAGAGGCATGAAGCCCCATGTGCCTCTAACAGCATTCAAACTTTAGCCCCAAAGAACCAGGACACTCGATTTTCCCTGCTTGCTGTTAACTCTTGGCATCAGAAACAGAGCAGCCTACTTGCACTGTGTGTTTCTGCCCACTGCAGAACCTGGTCCCAGGAAGGCTGTGACACCCCATCCAGTGCTGATGCAATCACTTCACCAGCCTTCTGGCTTTAACACCCTTCCCACCCCATTAAACACTGATTAAACCCTGGGGAAAAAAAGCTCACCTATGCTGCTGAAGAAGTTTTCCAGTGCTGTGCTGGCAGAGCCCAAGCAGGAACAGGATAGAGGACAGGAACAACAGCACCAACAACGAGGTTAGAGCGCGTTTGAGTGTTGCAAGTCTGCTGAGATCAGGACTGGGCAGGCAACCCTCGT
The DNA here is from genome assembly GCA_013397135.1 of Pachyramphus minor. Lineage (NCBI taxonomy): Eukaryota > Metazoa > Chordata > Aves > Passeriformes > Tyrannidae > Pachyramphus > Pachyramphus minor. Next base: position 719,863 of record VYXB01002641.1, read on the forward strand.
TGCATAGCACTGGCTTTGGCAGCCTCACTGCTGCCTTGCCCCACGTGGAGAAGGTTGCCACAGGGGTAACTTCCTCAGCCCCACCTCCTGAGAGCAGGAGCAGCTGGGCTCGGCAGGTTGAGGTGTTGGCAGGGCTGTGTGGCCTCCGCAGAAAAGTGAAACTGCGATCGCTGAGATCACAGCAGGTTGGGCAAGCAAGGATGAAGCAAGGTGGCCCGTGTCCCAGCAAACAGCATATGGGAAAGTCCTCCAGCAGAGGAAGAGGCCCCTGACAAGTTACTGTGCTCGAGATATGCCAGGGATGGGAAGAACAAATGACTTGGATTTGGCAATGCTTGACTTGCCTGGATGACAAAGTCAACAACCACCTTGCTGAGCAAACAGCCTCATTCACCTACTGAGCAGGCACCAAGGGCTCTGCTCTCCCACACACAAGGCAGCCAGTACAAGCATGCCCACCCCCAGACACACCAGAAAAGGCTTCTGCCCAAGGAAGCCAAGAGCATGTCATCATACAGCATTGCTAGGACTTGTAACCACTAAGAATCAGCTTGTCTGTGTGAACGCAGCTCTCCATCCTTCCTCTCCTTGGGATGATTCAGAGAGTTTCTGCTGAAGTTCTCTAGCTATTTTTGCCATGCTGAAGGCAGTGTGATGAAAGCAACATGCCCTTTTACACCATTTCTCTAGTGTCTGGTTCTCCAAAACAAAGCACTGAAGTTACTCAGAGGAGCATATCTGAGTAAACTAAAACCTGAAGTAACAACCATGAGCCATCCTCAACTAAGCCACTTATTAAAAACCAACGTAAGCAAATTTCCAGCTGTCCACCTACTCAGGCAGTTCCTGCTAACTGCAGTGCTGCATAATCTAGCAGAAAATACCACTAAACAACAGCAGGGGTTACTTTGCAAAGTACCTGTAATGATGGAAGCAACTCAGACAAAAGGAGTTCTTGAGATCTTCTCTCCTATTGAAGGCTAGTCATAAAAGGCAATATTGGTTCAGAGAAACCAAGGTACTCCTTCCAATGAAAAAAAGCCAACTCAGGCTGGTTTTCCTCACAAAGGAAGTTCAGGGATGTTGTGAAGGTCATTAGGCTCTTTACAGCTCTGTGAAAGGCAGCTTATGAATGTCAGCTGCATGTTAGAGACCAGGCACAAATCAAGACTCTTTAAAGTAGTTTCTCAAAGGCAGATTGCAGCCATTTGCCTGCAGCCATTATGTTCTTGGCATGAGGTACTGTTAGTTCAGCTCCCTGTGGTCAACCCACTTAGCCCAGTCCTCTAAAACAGTTCTTTTGTACCTTTTCCAAAACTACCTTGGGGACGCTTTGTCCTGGGTATTCTGAGGACAGCAGCACTAGGAAGCTGTGCAGGTTAAACAATTACTACTGCATTACCAACAGCACAGTTGCTTCTTATCCTGTCTGGTGTGTCCACTTCCTTTCCACACTTACTCATGGTCTGTGGCCTTTACAAAGCAAGTCAGGACAATAAGACTGGCTAGAAATGGTTCATTTACTGGTAGTGGAACATACAGATGTTAAAAGGAATTAAGCAATTTGCTGTGCTTGTACAACAGAAATTTACCCTGAACACACATCCTTATCACTGCAGAACCCTCCCATGCAGGCACACAAACATCTGTACTGCAGACAGCAGTGTTATTCAGCACAAGAATGGCTGCTGAATTGGCCATGGCCTGAGAGAAGCCATGGCAAAGCACTCACAGTGAGAAGGAGCTGATGAACTGGCCAGAAATGCAGCAACTAAAGCTTTGCTCCCCCATCAGGCAGCACAGGGCCCTGAGTTTACCAGCCCACACTGAACTGACAGCTCTGCATCTCAGCTAAGCACTGAGAAATTTAGCCAAAGTCCCTTCCCATGTCCCACATCTGCAGCTGCAGCACTGACCTTCCCTACACCTCTCCCCTTTGCTCCTCTCCAACTTCCTGCTGGTCTAGAATATCTGCTTGTAGCCAACTGGTGAAGTGCTATTTTCCAGAAGCAACTTTAAATTCTGTATTCCAGCAAGTATTTACAGGCAGCTGTTACCTAGAAGGTTGACTTGATGAACTTGGGTTCCAGGTGGATTACAGCATCCACATCACACTTGGTGCCACAAGGCTGATTGTCACGTACTGAGGTGTCAGTCAGGTCACCTCTGCTGCTCATCAGATGTGTCAAGGTCAGCTTTGTGCCACAGATCTGAACCCCAGACAGATTCTTCTGGAGGAAAGAGCAGAGCAGCTGTGGTTTGGCAGTTAGGTCTGAGCTGAGACAACACCTGTACACGGTGTTACAGGAAGAGAAAGAGCCACACTGTTCCCTTCCTGGGAGAAGGTACAGGGAGGTGTGACAGCAGAGGTACACAGCATTCCAGCCACTGCAAGCCTGGAGAAAAACTAGGAAGTTGTTGCAACTCCTGTGCCCTTATGTAGAGCCCTATCCCCACTCAAAGTGCTGAGCACACCATCACAGCTCAGCCATTCTGGAGGACAAGCTGTCTACAGCTGAGGCACTGGTCTGGGCAGCTTTGAGGCTCTAACACTCCAGCTACATGTTCCACCAGCATGGCAGGTTCTCTGCAGGCTGCAGCACACACCCATTTAGGGAACAGAGCAGCACCAGATCAAATATCCTCCACACCAGGTAAGATATACTTTCCTCATACCAGGTTCTCATCTCCCTGGTCACATTTGGCAGAGGCATTTTTTTAGCTCCTGGTCCCATTTCCAGGCTAGATCCATTGGAAAAGTGATGCTTTTCCTCATTGCTTATGTCAAGGATCCATTTTTTGGGGGTGCAGTTTGCTTGTATTGAAATGAAGACTGTTTGATACAACTATGAAAGGCAGCTCCCAGGTTGCTTCAGTGCAGTCTTTGCCATCAGAAGAAAAAGCCCTGGTCACCTGCAAAAGGCACAATTTTTTCACTACTATTTCATTACATGCACTCAAGAGATGCCTCTATGATCTCCTGCAAACTAAGTGCCACAGGAAATAAGTCACTTAAGTAGCAAGGAGAAGGGTCACATGCAACCTTTTCTCCACATGTCCAGAGGTTCACCTTTCTTACACCTTTGCACCTGTCCAACAGCCTTCAACTGATTTTTCCATATTTTGTCAAGACTTTGCATGTAAACAAGTACTGCTTCCAGAGGAAGCCTCACAACCCCATGAGGTTGAAATCTCTGCTTGGCACATTACAAATTACAAATACATTACAAATACAAACCCCCCAGTTTTATAACCAAGCAGCACTTGAAAGACCTGGCCAAGTTGCCATGCTTGCCTAAGGTTTTTCCCTCCTTCCCTCCAGCACTGGAGCCATTTGATAGGTTGCATTTAGAAAGGCATTTCCTCTGCAATTAAGCCACCATAAATTTTAAATAGTAAGTGTTTATGTTCAGAACTATTTGCATTAAAGAACCCCACATAATCCGTAACAAGCCACCCTCTTGCACAAGAACTCCCTGCTTTTCTTTCCCTACTTATTAATTTGCAGGCTACACTGCCCACTGTCCATCCCTCATCTCTGGATTCATTAGTTTTGCCTGATAATCAGGAGATGGGGAGGGGAGCAGTGGGTGGAAAGAATGATGTTTCTACCTCTGCCCAGAGTTTCCACTCCTGTATCAAAAGCACTTTTTTGGCAACGACTGCGAGACTGCCCAACACCACAAGCCATCAGGACAAAGGTTTTGGTAACAAAGCACTGCTTTTCCCTAAAAACAGTTCATGAATCACTGTGGTTTTGTGCTGGCAGCAGCTGCACTAAAAGAAATCCATGTTCTCAGCAGTCACCTACCAAAACTCCTCTTCTGTCTCCTTCCTAGGTGACATCAGGGCAGAGCAAAGAGACTTCCCAGCTGCCTCTTGTGCTGCCTTCTCCCACCTTGGAGCAGGTCAGCCCCCATTTTAGCTGTCCTTTGCCTAGAAGCAAATTTGTAGAAGGTCTTTCTCATTGGCTTTGTTTGAAGAAATGGGGGAAGCAACATGGTTGGGTTTGTCCCAGGCTGAAGAGTAAAACCATGGCATTCCAACTCCTGGAAGTGCTAGTTTAGAAGTCTTAGGTTTTTTTTCCAGGATAGCTGTTCTGCTGCTTTCAGTGGGCAGAATGAGGCAATCACAACATCTCCATGAACACAGAGAGCCCAGCCAGAGCTGAATGAAGTCCCCTAGCACACAATAGTGTACTAATACCTGTATGAGAACATGAATTGAGCCTTTACTTTATTCAAACAACTGATTTGGGTATTATAGACTTGCAGAGCAGCACTTTCTCAAATAGATGCCTTGAAAATATAAAGCAGCAGACTGTGAGGATTTCAATCCCTGCTCCTCAGAACAATACATTATACTGTCAGTAGACACATGGAATTCAGCAGGATTCCTTCTGTCAGGAAAACCACTTGTAGTTTAAGCTATTTTAATATTAAGGTTGCTCAGCTACTGTCTCCTTCCTCTTTTCATTTAAAGATGTCACAAGCACCACCAACAGTAAAGCAAAAATCCCCACAACAGAGCAGCTGCCAAGCACCAGATTACTCAGCCTGTTACCCTCAAATACGTTTATTGTGTCTGAAGCTTCAGCACATGTATCTACATCAAATACATCTCTGCCAGAGGGGAAGTTGTGCAAGTGTCTGGTGCTGCTCATCACTATGGAAAAAGTGTAACTGAAATCTGGGCCATGTATTAGAAACAGATAATTCCTGGCCCAATTGCAACTGTGCCTCTGCTCCCTCCAAGCAGAGCATTACAGGGCCACAGGCTGGATGCTGTTCTGATTCAGAGCACAGGGCAGCACATTCACCAAAATCAGGGCCTCGTGGTGCAGAAGGGAAGTTATGTTCCATCCCTGCTTCGCTGCCACTCAGCCTGGCCAGCTTCAGCACATCACTTCCCTGGGTCTGCATTTCCCCCGAGGAGATGGGCAGCAACATCACTGCCCACCCACCACAGAGGGCAGGAGAAGATGCTTTGTAGATCAGAGTGTTGCACTCTTCTCATCCTTGCATCCCAGGGAGAGTAAAAGGGCAAGGTGAACAACAGGCCCACGGAGGATTCCCACAAACTGCCTGTTCCTGAGGAGGAAATTCCAAGCCCCAGCATCCTTGATAGCCAGCAGAACACCACTCAGTTCCTCCTCACAAAAACCCGCCTCGTCCCTGACATTTAAGGAAGCAAAAGTTCGATTTTTCTTTCTCCTCCAGTTTTACAGTTTATTTACATTTGCATCCCCAGCAACTCAGCTGGCATCCTCTTCCTCACTTTCAACAACCACGCTCCATCCAAGTTCATCCCTTTCATCCTCCCTCTTACAGTCTGTGTTTAGTCACTGTGTTGACCTCTCCTGTCACAGCCATCCCACCACAGACAGGAGGATGGATGCAGAGAGATTCCCATCCAGCCAGGCATGCCTGCTGCTATTTTTCAGGGAGGAAACAAGCAAGTCCCTCAGGCAGGAGCTAATGAGCTTCCTGACTGAGTCTTTTCCACCTGATCAGAGTCTACGACAGGGGAATCACGAGACTTAAGAAAATTCATTCTATAACCCTGGGGGTGAATGCAGTTAAAGAGCTCTGCATAGCTACTGTTCTGCACATAACCAGAGCTGTAGCACAACCCCATCCCTGCAGAGTTTAAAGCAATAAAAATGGCAGGGAAGGATGAAGTGTAACAAGCACCACTCTCCCCTCAAGCTCTATCCTTCTACCAGCCTAAACACTGGGTGTGCAGCCTCTCGTCACCAGCAGCTACCTCAGCCTGCACAGCACATTTCCCTCCACCCTTTCACCACCAGGTCAAGAGATAAAGCTAATTGTGCTCCTGTGACCTATCACAACAGTCATGTCCCTCTTTAATTAAAGAGGGCCTGACACCCAACAGCCAAACTAAGTGCCAAGCCTAGAAGCACTGCAGTGCAGTAACTGTAGTTTTATGCCTTGTCTCACTGAACATCAAGCAGTGAGTCAGGAAGGTGGACAGCATGGCTGCTAAGGCCTTGGGCAGGATGGCTTGGGACGAACAACAGAGGCAAATTTTGTTTTCTAGCTCACCAGTTTACTCTTGTAACCTTTCAAAAACAGACTGTGCAACCTCAGAGCAAACCTGTTCCAAAGCTTGGCATGCTCCATGGTGACAAGAGCCCTCCTTATACTTACGGTTACACATCTTCCCTGTTCAAGTCATTCCAGTTTCAAGTTGAGTTTTGTGTTAATGCTCGGGTCAAATAAATCCTAGACAAGGGAATGCAGTTCAGTCCCTTTGCACCAGCTGTCAGTGTCTTCATCCTGCACAGTGATTTACTCTAAGCAACACAAACACATCCAGTTCACGTGCCCTTTTGTCTTACCTTGCCACGTGGAAAAACTCAGCACTCTTCTACAATATTGACCCAGATCTCTTCATCCTGGGCTTCTTAAGTGTTGAAAAAACAGGACTGAAGTTACTTCTCTGTATATGAAGACCCAGTAGATCTTTCACAGCTTAAACTACAGATTCAGGTCTTTCCTATCCTGAGGTCTGCGGAGACTGAGGGTGTCACTGAGGACAAAAACCTCATAAGAGGAGACAGCTGAGTCACTGAGGAAGTAATTTTTTTCCACATTGTTTAGGAAACCATTCTGTTCACTTAGCAAAAGGATGTTTTCAAAAGTCAACACCCCTGTACATGCATCCAAAGCAGGAGCTCATCACACAACTGTGACAGGTTCCTGAAATCAGGTTTAGGCTTCCTAACCTGCCTGTTAGACTCTTCAGTGCCTCCAGCACCTGCTTATGTGCAAAGCAGCCTTCCATGGTCTCCCTCAGTGAGTCTGGTAGTTTTAGTAGGTATTTCCCTTAGCCCCTACTCTCAAATGAGATCTTAGACTCATGATCTGCACATCCATTGTGCCTTTGCTGCATCAGATAGTTCTTATAACATGCTAAACGATGACACCACCACCTTCTCTTCCATGCCCTGACCACCAGCCAAGCCAGTCATTCCTTCATTCCTCAAACTCACCTGCAACGTGAGCAACGCAGTGGCTCAGTCTTATCCACCAGTTGTCCTCCCTCTGAGGACAGGCACAATTCAACATCCCCCTTGGAAACAATCCCCACGCCACCCTTAAGGAAGTATTACACCTTACAGGAACAGGGCTTATCTTTTAAAGTGGAAAAGATGAAAGCCAAAAGCTGGGTGCTGACATGAACCTCATGCTCAGCACAAGTCTTTGAAGGCAGGAAGGCTTGGGAGGGCAGGGTGGATTGGGAAGAACAATTCTGCCTGGCCTGGAGGATACAGATTGCTTCACCACCACAGTGCAGTGTCTGCAGACTCATGTTCCCCTCAGCTCCTTCCTCCTGCTGTGCCCCACCTTGAGCTGTGTGGTTGGCACTTTTGACACCATCAGCCACATTGTGCAGCTCTCAACCAGTTGGAAGGAAAACACCTGCAGAAACACTGTGCACTAGTGTCTGTCACCCTGTTCCCCAGGTACATCCTCCCCACGAGCAGCTCAGGTTCATCGATCCCTCCCACCCAAACAGCACAGTCACAGAGTTCCCAGAGAAGGATCTGCACATTCACTTGGAGCAAGAAGGGTTCAGGAGCTCCCAACCCTCAGGTTTGTTTCAAAGGAACACAGAATTACCTTCTAGATAACAACAACAGTTTTATTATCGAAGTTAAGGAGGCACTTCGCTTTGAAATATAGTTTTTTCCCCTGCATCAAAGGGCTGTTAATCACTCTTTTAGCAAAAAAGTAGAAGAAATGAAAGCAGCATCTGCTTGGAAGAGATGAATGCAAGATAAAAGGTGTCTGTGACAGAAAGCTGGCAGCAGCCTTATGTTTTCTATTCAAGTTTAGTCCGGGAACAACAACCACCCTTAAACATAACAAAAGCTGTGGAAAAACCCTTTCCAAATCCAACAACATAGACAGAAGATGCAATTTCTGTTCTCCAATTGCTGCAGCAGCCAGTTGAGGTGAAGTGTCCAGACAAATCCAAGCTTGCTATACCAGGGTCATCAAGCACCTTGGCTTGCTCAATTCCACAATATCCCCCTCTTTAGCTTCCAATTCCTTCTTCCCCCCTTCAAGTCTTCTTAGGAAAAGCAGTTTCCTATGGATCTCCCTTAGCAAAAAAAGGAAGCAGAGTCACACCATGGCAGAGCACCTCCAGAATGTCTGGGCATAAATGGCTTGCAATCCAGCCAGCAGAGAATGGAAAACAGCACTGACCTTTCTTGCCTGCCTGGTACAGTCTGTTCTTTGCAGAGAATCTAGTCAGAATTGTAATTTCTGAAGGGGATGGTGAAGGATTCCCATCCTTCCACTGAACAGTAGGTAGAGAAAGCCACTTTATGTAACCTTTAAACTGCTTGAAACTATCAAGGAACAAGAAGCCAACACAGTGCACTCTGCCTGACCCAGCCCATCACCAGTCTCTGGAAAGATGTGTTCACCTCTCATTCCCGAGGCAGCTGCCAGAAGCTGTGCAACTCAAACACTGGTTATGTGAAGCAAAAACCCAAAGAAAGAGCTGGATAAACATGGACCAGACCAGTGCCGAGACATTTGTCAACATTCAGCAAACCACTCCACCAGTGTGCTTAGTAAGGCGAGCCCTCCACGTCCAGGAATACACACCAGCAACAGGCATCACACAGCAGCTCCCAAAGTGCTGAACTAAGGGGATATTCCTGGCAGACGGATTGCACAAGAGACATCTCACACTGCCAGCTTTACTGGAACACACTCAGCAACTCCCCAAAGCACAGCATCCTGGGATGATGCTTCGCTGGATTTCTGACTTGTCATTAGCCAAAAAAGTTTAATGACATGGTTGGACTCTGTGTTTAAGTATAATTGACCCAGGACACACCATAATTAGGAAGAGGCACTGCACATCTCTATGAATCCAGCAGCTGGGTACAGCCCCAGCATGATGCAATGTTTTGCTTTCACCATTACCTGAAAGGGTCCCTGGAAATCGCTGTGGTGGTTTGAGATAGGCAGGGTGACCAAAAGTTTTGGCTGGCATCATCCAGCAAAAGGCTTCACATAACAACAGTTTGAGAAAGCCCTTCTAGCCTGCCTGCAGTTTTATCCCTATAAAAGCACAACCAGACAAATCAGACTTGAAAGCACCAAAATGAAGTGGATAAAAAACACATTATACAAACTGTGGCTGCAAGAACGCACATGCTGCCTTCAGAGGACATCTGCACTGTAAGGTAGCCAGATATCCCAGAGCAACTTTTTCCTGGAAATAGCAGTTGTGGTAACACAGAACAAATGTTTTTGCCAAAAAAACATGACCAAGACATGCACTACAGCACAGTTCACAGTAGCTTCACTACTGGTTCAAGTGGCAAGGGGTGAAATTTGCCCCTTAGTTGCACTGGGATACTCAGAAATTCATTCCTAAGCAACAGTTTCACTAGTTTAAACTCTGTAAATCAAATGATACTTAAAGTGGCTTCCTTACCTCCCCTGTGCCAATATGAAGCTGCACCTCAAAACACAGTCTCTTGCTGGGAAGGAAAGAAAAGGCCACTGCTCAGTGTCTGAGGTCTATCTGGTGGTGACAGGGAATGCTATGATGGTTTTTATTCCTCCTGTTTCCACCTTCCAAATGCCCTGACACTGCCACAGAAGCCTGAGTAAGCAGAGTCTGAAGAACTTCCATGCTCTTCCTTCCCTCCCTAGGGCTCCTCAGCAGACTAAACTGTGGGTTTCCTCTCTAAAACATCAAAATTCCATACCTGTAATTAAGCCAACGGCTTTGTGATGTGACTATTCCAGACTCTGCCATCTGGTCCTTTCCATGAAGGTTACCCATTCAAAAAGCTCTCCAATGTAAGAGACAAGAAACAGTGCAACAGCCAGTGATGAAACACATTCATGAGCTGTAAGCAAGCCTGAGTTCTTATCTAGGCATTAAACAGCTGCCAGGACTTTTAGAGTTCAAAGGCAAGACAAAAACTGTACAGTCAAGCCATCCTCCCAACATACCACAGTCATCAGAGGTCCTCATAAGTCAACATACCTTCTAAATAAGTGTTTAACATAAACATTTGTACAGTCACTTAATTCCTGGTGAACCAAGATATTTGAGGTGGGCCACAGAAAGCTCCCATGACATCAATGGAAAGTTTCCAATTAGGAAACCAAGTTAGAGACACATTAATAGAACTTAAAAAGAGATGAAGAAGCCTTGTAGAAACAGTCAAAAAGATCTGCTCTTAAGCAAAATACACTCAGTGTCCTTAGGAACAAGCAGAAAAGAGCAGCTGCCTTGCATTTTCAGAGTTTAGTACTGTAGAGATACAAGCCAGTTATGTTAGCTGCTGTCCTCAGTATCTGGGCTTCTGACTTTTCTAGGGCTGGTCAGTCTCAATCCAAGTATGTTCAACTCTTTTTTGGCTGCTGCTGAAACCCTTACTCCTTTCAAGAAGGCTGGATGGCTTTGCCAAGATTTGCTGTGTGCAAACATTAATTTGAGAGTAATGAGAAAGCCATTGGCACCCACCCTTCAGTGGACCACGACCTCCTAAACATGGAAGACATGTAAACTGTCTAGAATATCTAATGCCTGGAACAAACAAAGCCACCACATCCAACAGTGTTTTCCTCCCCAAAAAACCCTCACACCAGAATAAACTTACCTTGCAGTTTTATTTCTAAGTCAATCCATTACACTGCTAATATTCAATGAAAGCATAAACCGAAACCACCCTACAGATAATCCCAACTCCTAGACTTGAAAAAGCTGGTTATGGAGCCATTCAGCCTGGATAAATGCATCTAGGCAAGTATTAATTGGACCGTCCAGCTCTTCCATCTGACTCGTAAGCAAAAGAGGGTTCACTGAACATCCTGCAATGTCACTTTGTCATTGCTGCCACCCTGCCACCTGCTGGGCCATCTGCTCTGTCTGCTTTGTGCCAAGGACAGGACTTTGACTGACACCACAGCCCTGGGTCAGACACCATTTCTGTGACAAACTTGTTTTGTGGGTATCTTAGGTATGCCAAAATGAGATTTAAGAGTACACTGAACGCTGTGTTGGCATAAAAGCCTCCTCAACAGTAAAACCACTGGTATGCCTTCTGCTGTGCTGTTTTGCACCTTGAAATGGAGATTGCCACGAGGCCAAGGATTCTTTCAGAAACAGTCTAGACTGAGGATTGGTTGGCATTTTTGGAAAGTCTGAAGACAGCCTAATCCAAACAACATAAGAGCACATGCCACTGAACAAGTACTGGTTACAATACCCTATCCTTCCCCTCCACCTTACTGACCATAAGTTCAAAAACCATTCTCCTATCTTAAATACACAGGGGGATTTGCCAGCAGTCCTGCTATACAGCACACTGCTCCCCAGTACCAACCAAGGGCTCACCTGCATCAAGAAATCTCTTCCACTTCAAGCTCTAAGAGCCCTTCTTCTCTTGTTTCTTACCAAAAACTGCAAAACCATTAACAGCCATTCTTCTTCTCCATTTTAACACCAAAGTGTTGCTACACTTATCCCACAAAACAGTCCAGCTGAAGATAAGCCATATATCTCACTTTGCTCTTGGATGTTCCTTGATGCATACCAGAAGCCTTGCCACACCTCTGGCCTAAAGCCCAAACCTGCTCCTGCCTACTCAGCTGATTCAGGGGATGCTGCACATGACCCAGTGGCAATGTGCAGCCCATGGAAATTCTGTTTACCCCACTGATAATGTGCTGCCACACACACTTGCAACCACTCTCCTACATCAAGGGATAAAGACTGAAGGCACCTCGTGAGCCACAGGCAAATTCCTTTCTGGAGAAAATATGGACAGCAGAAAGTCCTTATAGAAAAAAATACATACTCCAAGTTAGTGTTGAAGTACACCTGGCAGCAAGGATTCTGTTCACAGTAAAGCAGCAGATTTACTGGAGTTCCTTGTAGGCAAACATCTGGACATATCTGGCACCCTGGAGTGACACAGCACACTTGGCAGGGCTCCCCAGTCACACAGCACTGCTCTGGCTCTGGAGCAGGCAGGAGGGCACTTGCACAATCACAGCCTGGCTGCAGATGTGGGCGATTGCTCCTTCCAGGCAAATCTCATCAGGTGTCCCCTCCCACTTAGAGTGTTGACACACAAAGCTGTGCCTCTTGCAAATCCAGTTCACTGTCCACACACACCAGCCTTTGTCAGATTACCCAAATAAAGCCTGGGATTTAACATTATTGTTATTCATGCCAAAAGTGCAGATTTGGACCTGCATGGGCACTGTGTGACCTGCCCCTTCAACAATGTCACTAAAAGGCAACATCCTACTGCCACCTGACATTCCCAGAGGATCAGAAACACCTCAATGGAACAGGAAAGAGGCAGCTGGGGAACATGTAGAGTGAACCCTCCAGGAAATCTCTCAGTTCCTTCAAAAGCCGCTTCTTGCAAACACAGAGTTAAAAAAATTAAACCATTTAGCAGCTTGTTGGTCCTTGAGTAGATCTTCTCAAGGTCAGTTAACTAAGGCAACCATTAAGAAGGAACTACAATATCCACATTCCAGGATGAACCTCAGCCACTGAAAAACACACATTAATAAACCAAACATACACACACAGCCCTTTCTTCTTCTCCCCATCCCACCATACAGCAGGTCAAAGCCACAACCTGGAAAACCAGCAGTACATTACAGTGCTGGTCTGCCTTCACTCCCTGAATTTTCACCATTACCCAAGCTCACAGCCACTTCAGAGCAGATTAGCTGCCCCTTTTTTAACTTCTGCACAGCAGCTGTACATTGGCAAGCCCTCGTGCCACATACTTAACCTTCCAGCAATATCCTGCTGGAATCAGTGCCATGTGTGCAGCCCTTCTGCCCTTCCCCTCTCAGGCTGCAAACTAAGCTATGCTAGCAAGATCTAAGAGATGCACAGGCCTGAATCAATACCAGAGTCAAGTCTGAGGCTGAAACCACTTACAACTGCCTGTCTGATCCTTGCTGCAAGAGGGACATGCAGCACTCCAAAAACACTGTGAGGTATGAGGGAGGAAAGCAGTGCCCTGGCTCACAGAAGATGGAACACGTTCACCAGTTTGAGTCACTCCCACTCCCAGCTCTGTTGTGTTCCAGCTGGAAATGCCCAACATGCCACATGGAGAACCCCAGAGCATTACCAGTGTGGGACATCAGGCAAGGAAGCCAAGTGTTGAAGTCAATAGTGCAGAACCTTGACTGGCTGCAGGGTGACAGCACAGCCCGCAGCAGCTCATGCCTATCACATAACCCCAGAACACAAAGTCCAAGCAACTACATTTCCTGCCCACAGGCATCAAGCCAGGTACTTTCTGGATTCACAGAGGCTCTAAACCTCTTCTCAGCACAAGGGTCAACAGGTTTCTTCTGCAGCTGTTCAACAGTTTACAGGAACTAGGACACAGACACTAATTTTCCCAGTTCAGCTTACCCCTGACCAGCTGGTCCACAAAGTTTTAGGTATTTCTTTCCATAGGCACCTCTTGAAACTTCTAGTCCCCCATGCCCTGGGATTAGTATGGGACAGAGCAATCCCTCCTTCATTCTCCACATTCAGTAACATGACTGGTTTAGCCTTAAAACAGCATGGGGAGACTGCATATCAAAAGAAGTCATCTCCATGGAGAACAGCTGACAACACAGCACAACCCCATCCATCCCTCACACTTAATGTCCCAATTCCTCCACAGTAAGGACCAAAGGCTACTGTTTGGAAGCATTTCAAGAGTCACTATTCTCTTCTCAGTGAGAAGCAATGCTGCTTTCCCTGCAGCACAGCTCACTAGGCTGCACTGCAGACCCAGGGATCCCAAAGCACCACACGACAATGAATTAGGGTATCTAGGCAAGAACTGCACTTTGGCAAACTCCAGGGCTCACTTTAAACCTCCAAACACTGTAGTTAGAATCCAGGCATTTTTCATATCTCTACATTAAGTAGAGCTTGATTTACAAGAGGCCATTCAAACCAGAATTTATCCACAGGGAAGTCTGCAGAAGTTTAAACTAAGAATTCCTAAACATCTGAGACCAATGTAGCCTTCTCATGTCGAGAACGGCTTGGCCTTACCCCTTACTTGCTTTTCTTGGCTTTTTACCATCTGTGGCTCACGTTCTTTAGAACTAAGTTGTTTCTACAGTTTTTGTGCAACCAAGTGCCTTTGTACATTTATGGTGTCAAGGCCTCATCTGGGATCTCCTCAGGACAGATTCCTGACTTGATAACATACCAGCTCTCCAAAGAAAGCAGTTTCAAACTAACATCTACACAGCTGCTCTGACTTACAAGCTTCATCAAATTCCCCTCCCAGGCTAAAAGAAAAAAAGCCCATGTTTGGTAACACCATTCAGACATTACCACCTTCTGCCCCAAAGCTACCCAGTCAAAAGTTGCTGCTCTCACTTGGAGATCAGGCAGATGGTTGTGGTTGTTGTTATTTTGTCGGGGGTTTTTTTAAAGCAAAAAGCTTTCTTCCTAAAGGGAGAGCTCCACACTACTTCCTCCTCTTAAAAATCTTTCTCCTTCCAGGGAAAGCTTTGCAGGTTAAAAGCCTTACTATTTACAGCAGCAGCACTGCTTCAGCTTCGAGTCTGTCTTTCCATGGTCTGGAAGAGAAAAAACCAGCAAAGTCGTAAGATAAGGAAATGTCTGTGGACAAGACACTTCAGGGTTAAGGAAAAAAAAAAGCTAAGGCAAAGGCAGGTGGCTGCTGCTCTATTAAGATCAGAAAGAGATGCTAATTCAAAAACCTTTGAAAGTGATCTTCAGTGCTGCTTAAGTACAACACAAAACCAGAAGGGAGGATGACAAGACATTTACCACATGAGTGAAACACTAGAAAATTGATACCACGCCAAGCCCCCCACTCCTCACCATGGCACTTCTACACTGTGGGCAGATAAGACACTTCCTACCTTTTCCACCCTACTCCCAGAATGAGCCACATGATAGAGGCCACTAAATAAAACTGGTATTAGTAGCCATCCCAATCAAACAAGAGCAGCATTAGCTTTATTTTCTCCCTTTTTGAAAACCCTAGGGCAGGGTCGAGGGATAGAAGCAAGGCCACCCATCAAGGCAGATGTCTAGAAAGGATTAGCCCACAGCTGTCCCTGGCCTGTGGCCCTACACCCATCCCTCCAACCACGCTCCCCGGGGCACACACAACACTGTCACATTGTCACAGGCACCAGCTGGCCTGGAGAGCTCTGCACCATAATGCCAATCCCAGGCATGACACCACGTGACAAAGAACTGTCCCCAGCACTCACGAGACAGCACCAAGCACCCATCTCATCATCCAGCACTTGCATCTGCTCATCCCACTGGTTCAGGTCCAGAACTCGAGTGTACAGCTAAAGTGCAAAGAAACTGTCCTGTATAAAAACACCCCTTAGTCTGGAAGAGAATTTTCTGACCAATGCAACAGGTCAATTGACTTTATTTCCAAATTACCTTTGAGGGCAGAGCACTACAGAGTTAACAGGGAATCAATGTTTTGGTGGTCTCTGGGAAAACACATTTAGCAGTGGTACATTCTCCCCACCATGTGCTTGGTTAGTAGTTTTGTTAAGCTATATTTTCTCACACTCAGCAGAGAGTGTTTGGCCATCACCTGTCGCACATACCCCCTCTTTGCTAAGGACAACTGTACTCTTCCCTCAGCAATTATTGCTAGAAATAGTGGCAACTGTAGCAGTTACTCACATGGAGCAGCTCAAGGGAACATTTTTTTTTGTTGCCCAGAGCAGTGTAGTAACTGGAAGTGAGTCAACACCTTGACATGAGCCCATTCTGCAGTGGCCACCAGCAAAGAAACCCAGTGACTGCAGTTTGGTAACAGACACTTACTCACTTTTATTCTGCAGGCATCACATGGTTTTGACTGAAAGCAACCAGTGACTGGTTTGTGACTTGGCAAGTTAAGCTGTGGGTACAAGATACACCACACACCTGTAAACACAAAGGAGCAGGGCAGCACCTCCACAGCCAGCCACACACACCAGGTTTGGGGAATCCATACCAAAACACAGCTTTTTAGGCTAATTCATGCAGGTCTAGCCAGCTGTTTCTCCACTGCTGTAACGCAACACTACTCTACTAGTTAATACATGTACAAGTCTCCTTCCACAGGACATGAAGATAAGCACAGCCTAGCTGAGATCATCTCATTGATACTCTCTGCCAACACCAGCTAATCCTCGCTCCTTGTCAACACAAGCCCTCAGTGACTCCAGACTCAGTCAGAACACGAACACTGAAGCCCAAAATTATAAGCACCACTTGCACTGGCTTCTTTGAGTCTATCAGGTGCCAATTCCAGTGCATTCAGTGACACCACAAAGTGTGACTGACAGACAAACCTCAGACAGGCACAGCATATACTCCCTTCCACATCTCATGTTCTTCAAAAAATACATTGTGACTTGGAACATTATCTGTCAGCACAGTCTACACTCAGTCACAAATCCTGGCATAATGTCTCATGACTGGCTCACTAGCTACAGATTTTTAATTCCAGTAACTTAATGAATTCTTAATTAGCCCTCACAAGGCAGACTTGACAAGACAAGCAACCCTTGCAGACTGCTTTCACTTTTTCTGAGGAAAGGAAATAGGGGCCAGGGGAAAAAAAAACCAAAAAACAACTCAGACACAGGATAGCAACAAGCAGAGCACAGTCTCCACATCCAGCAGCAGTGAAGTGACTCCACACAAATGCAGCACGTATCAGCTAGCCAGTTCCTGGAACATAAACCCAAGTCTCAGAAGTATCCAACACAAGTTTACAAACAAGCTCCAAACCACATTATAGTGCACTTCAGTAACCTCTAAAGCAGAGGAGAGAGGCTGCAAAAGCCTTCTGCTGATGTACTTCAACAACCTGATGCCCCCCCGAGGAATACACTGCTGGAGTTCATCCCTTGCCTTTAAGGGGGGAGCAGAGTAAATTGCTGCTTTATGCATCCATCATCACAACTACTGAGAGCCACGAGAGATCCAGTGGTCAGGCACAGTGACAGAGCAGGGAGGAGGCAGGGCAGTTCCCTCTGGTTGGTCGGGGAAAAGTTCCTCCACTTCAGCGCTTCTCAGCATCACCATTCACTCTGTAAACAGTAGCACAGCTCCATCGCGTTCCCAGTAGTTAGTTCTCTTATCAACTCAGAACAGAAATATCCATTCTTATGGGCTGGACCCATCCATCTTACAGCCAGGTCTCTTTTACTGCAAGCCACTAGCACCAAAATGAGATGTCAGAGGGATGAGAAAAGCACAGATTACTCCTGGGAAAAAGGCTCACAGATTTATCCTACACTGCTATTGGGGAAAAAAAGAGCTGATCTTTCTCCAAGGTAGCAACTCCCATTTCTACAGTCATTTTGTAAACTTCCTTATCTTGTGCCGTGGCTCAGAAAATTAATAGGTTTTAAATCAGGCATGGCCACCACCAGTCATCAGCCACCCTGGCTGCCCACTTCAGTCAAGGGATAAGGAGAACACATGGCACACTTCAGCAGGAGGCCACAGCAAGACTGACCTCTTCTCATAACAACAGTCTAGGTCCTTCAGATACAGGGTTATGTAAGTCCCCGCTGCACTAGCACAGGTTTATGTAGCGAGAAAAGAGACATATTAATCAGCCCTTGTAAGGTGCGCTCCAGAGACCACCGCCGTAACCACAGACACTGAACAAACAACCCCGCTTCCTTAACGACTCGGAGACATCTGAACCGACATTATCGCTGTTTGCTTTCCAAACCCGCACACGGGCTACGCCAGCCGGGCTCTGGCAGCCACCAACCCCGCGGCATCCCCACCACCCCAAACCCCGGCGCTGCCGGAGCGCCCCGTTATCCCCAGCGCCTCGGGACCCCCGAGCTCCCGGCGCTCCCCGGGATGCAGCAGCCGCGCTCCTTCGCGGCCCCGCTGCCGCCAAAGCCCGGCCTCGCCCCAGCCCAGCGCCGGGCGGCGTCTGAGCCGGCACCGACCGCGGCCGGAGGGACCCCGCCGGAGAGGGGCGCGGAGAGGCCGCGGAGCCACCGCGGCA
>VYXB01002641.1:738403-794805 GCA_013397135.1 Pachyramphus minor
CCATTCACTTAAGAGTTGGACTTGATGTTCTTTGTGAGTCCCTTCCAACTCAGAATATTCTCTGGTATTGCCTATTGATAATCATTTATGTTTATTTTAATTATTATTTTATTATTATTTATTAGGCTTATTATTTTAATGTTTAGTATTTGTGATATTTTATTATTTTATTTTTAGTATTTCTGTGATTTATTTTATTATTTAGTATTTATGTGCTGCTTTATTATTATTGGTATTGGTTTTATTATTATTTAGTATTTATTTGTATTGCTTTTTATTTTTTACCAAAATAAACCAGGGAAGTACAATTCTGGTCATTTCAGTCTTTTTTTTTTTCCACCCCCCCAAAAAGCAATTCTTTGGACTAATTAGACCCAGTAATGTGTGTCTTTGAGGCGATTAATTTTTCAGTGTTTCCAGACAAAAGGGTTGTTTGTAGCGTTACTGCTTGGAGCTGCAAACCAGTGGGTTGTCATAAATCCAGCAATCCATATTGCACGGGGATACCTCCAAGGACCACCTAAGAGCTGCAGGAAGTGGTATGAATGATTCAGGAGGTGGCAGCTTGCCATCTGAGTCAGTATGGAATGAATGCCCCTGCATGCTGCTGGAGTTATTGTATTTTGGGGTTGGACATTAACGTTGGGCCTTGACATTTCTCATCACTGATGGTCTTGGGCACATGTTTAAAAAGGGCAGGGTTAATTAATTGTCCTCATTTTTATACCTCGAATTCCCGAGGACTGTGCTTTTGTCTTGGCTGAACTCCATTTCCAGCACAGGGACCTAATTCCAACAAGGTTCTGCCATAAATACACAAGTGCATTCTCCTTACCTACATTTTAATTAGACAGGACGCTCAGCCACTTTTCTCCTGGCTGTGCTCCTCTCAGGGAGTGGGGAGGGGAGTAGTGAGGAAGGCAGTTCCTGGGTGCGGACATGTGCAGCCTCTCTGGGGAAGCTGGCAGAAGGAGGTGTTCTCTGCTGAGAGCTCAACAGACTGTCTGACACGTTTCATGGGCCATGCACTGATTTACAACTTAGTTACATCAGTTCTTACAAGATAAAAAAAAAAAAAAATCCTGCAGCTGCACAGGGGATGAAATGAAGTTGTGTGGTCCCCAGGGGACTGTAGTAACCACTGCTGAGTTATTTCTGCAGTGAGGTGGTCACAGCAGGGCATTCAGTGACATACAGTGGGGCAGCATCCAGTGGGGCAGCCACTGAGCTGTCAGAGGAAGTCAGGAGAAATGTGAGGGCCAAGGTGGGGTAGCTGAATACTCCCCTCTTCCTCACCCCTTCCAGGCCAAAAAAATCCCTAGAGAGGACTTCAGCCAGTATAGGGAAAAAAATTCTGCTGAACTCCATGGGACAGTGTGTGCATAGGAAGTTGTTCATATGGGCGTTTGTATCTTTGCAGGACCGAGGCACAAATTTGTGGAGCATATTTTGGTGTCCCTGGGGATTAGTTGCTCTATGCCAACCATTGTGGTTCATTAAAAAAACACATTCACATCAGATTAAATTTATTGCTCCAGCTGACCAGAAACACCAGGGAGATTGTAGATACAGAACAAATATGTTCTTTCACACCCTGCAAGATAGAAATAGGTGGGTTTATGTTAAATAGGTACATATCTAGTAGCTTTTTCAAAGCTTTGACCTGGACCTGCCCCTATTTAAGTCCTCACTAATTTCAGCAGAAGTTCTTCAGTAATATGTGTCCTGAAAATCTCCCTTTTTAAGTTTTTCGTGCAGAATACGGTTCAGTTCTTGGACAGCTCTTAGCCAAACTTTGGGGGCCCATGCTCACCCAGAGACCCTGTAAACACTGCCCTGAGGCAGCTGAGGAAGGATCCTGACCCTGCAGACCATCCCCAGTGTTTTCTGTCAGCACACTTGCAGCCTGTTGTGTGAACCCACTTTCTTTGTGGAGAGTGAGGAGCTCTCCCAGTTGATCCCCACTGTTCAAAAGACCCACTCCAGTCACTCCAGTCTTTTCTGCCAATTCCAAAACTGTTAGAGGAATGTTCCAGGCATCCGTTAGCTGGAGAGCCAGACAAACTGAAGTGCTGTCCAGGGAAACTTCAGGACTGCTCAGAATTGCTGCTCTGTGGACCAGATTCTCTTTTACTGTAAATCAATCTACCACACTCACTGAAGTGCACCTACTTTAAGTGCTTTGTTTCATGACTGTCAAGGTGGGTGACTGCTGTAATGTGAGACCCGAGTGGTGGGAGTGGGGCAAAGGCTGGAGTGGACTCACAAGGTGGAAAGGCAGGGGGGAGGCAGTGGTTAATTAGGTGACTGACAGTAGCTCTTGATGTCTAGAGATAGGAAAGGGGAAATTTTCTCTTACCCTGAGCCTGCCCATCTGCTCTGTCTCAGTGAAGTGACAGGGCAATGGCCAGAGCCAGGATGCTGAGGGAAGCCCAAGGCCTCACTCATGGAGGCTCAAAAGCAGGTTCTCCTTGGCCTGCGAAGCCACAGCTCTGCAGGCTCAGCACAGCACCTTCTGCAGCAGCAGAGACGTGTCACTACTGAGCCCAAGAAAGTTGTGAATGATGTCTGAGAACTGTACAGCAGGCCCAGCAGGTGGGAGTCTGCCTGTGAATTCAGCTGCTCTGCTGACTCCTGTTACCTGCCTCCCTGCCCTGCTCAGCACTGGGGCCAGTTCCCTCTCCCTGGGCACCTTGCAGCACGTTGCCATTAAGAGATGGGAGTTCCTTTGAGGGCTGCTCACAGTCTTGCATTTTCCTGTGTGCTAGTTCCAGGTGAGCAAGGGTTTCCTGCTCAAACAGAGATTCCTGTTCCTTACAGCAAGAGGGAGAAGTGGGGTAGAGGAGGTGTAGGAGCAGCAGGGAGGCTGGAAGAAACCAGACGTGACAAGTGCTGAAGCAGAACTTTTCAGCTTGGTGGTGGCTTCTGGCCAGATGAGATCACAGCTCCTACAGAATCTTGTCTCCTTTTATTTCCCTAATATTTGACTTTCTTGCTTCCTTAAGAAGCAGGATTTGCTAATCTTCAATCACTTGCTTTGGATGCTGTCTGTGTCTCAAACACCAGCACAAACAGTGGCAGAGGGGGGTGACTGACACGGGCAGTGTTTATGGCCTGCAATGGAATCCCTCTAAGCCTTTTCGGAGAGCTGACTGGGGATGGAGCCTGGATTAGCAGAGACTTTTCCAGCTCCCATCCTTGTGAATTTATGCTAAGATTTTTAAAAGGAAGGTGGGAGGAGGAATGACTTGGCATGCCTGCTTTCTTGTGGTCAGCATTCAGTACTGTAGATTAGCTCTGGGATCTGGAAGTGGATGAGCATCCACATTCTGGAAAATGGGTCCCTTTTGACTGTCTGAAGTTAAGCATCTAAATCCTTCAGGCTCCCAGCACGGACTCTCAGGCTGGTACAGACTTTGTAGAAGTGCTTTATGCCTAACTGATACCGACCTTGCAGCAGGAGTCGGGTGGACTGAAGCAATAAAGGGGATCCTATTGCTTTGCATTTGAGGAGGTGTATAAAGACAGGCAGGCAGAAAGCACACAGCCTTCTGTGCCCTGGGGAGAGGAGGGGAGAGAGAGAGAGAGCAAACACTCTGCCCGGAAACATGTACGTGCTGCATGCAGGCTCTGCCTGTGGGAATTAAGGGAGACAATGCAACAGATAGTGAACAATGAGTGTCTGTAATGTGCAGCTACAAAGCCAAAGTAACCCAGTGTGCTGCAGAACACAGGGACAGGCTGTGAAAACAGCAGCCTCATGAGGCAGAAATCCTGCCAAGCCTGCTTAGGGGACAATCAACAAACCCTCCTCAGCTGGAAGATGGCTAAATGTGGTGGAAAAGGGAGTAAAAGAGGGTGGGACAGAGGAGGGAAAGGAGGCAAACCCCAGAGACACTTTGCAGGAAAAAGAAAAATTAGTCATCTTCCTTTTAGTCTCTTCTTGTGAATTGAGATGTCAACACAACACTTTGCACGCTGCACCACAAGCAAATGAGGCAGTTGCATGAAATTAAACTGTTTTTCCAAAACCAACCAAACAAAACCCCAAACAAACACAAAACAAAACAAAAGTGAAACCCAGATATTCTGCTTTCCATTCACCTGGAAAGCAGAGGCTTGCCATGATGTCTCCTGTCACTGCTCCTTTGCCTTTTCACTTCAGCCCAGGGTGGCGGATGGGAAGATGCCGTAAAGAATGGGAAATACATGGCTGGAGCACTTGGATGGAGAAGATACTCCACTTCCACTTCTTTTTGGAGCAACTCCTACAACACCAGTTACCTCCAGGTTACATGTAGTACAGACGTGGCTACCTCTTAGTGAGAGGTAACACCCCCTTAAAATCACAGTGACTTTTCTGCTGACACAAGTCCTGCAAATGCAGGGAAAAGGCCACGTCCCAACACTCCTTGTGTCAACTGCACTGTATGTGGGGAGCTAAGGACATGGTCACAGCCTGTGCATGAGAAGCCTATTGGGAATGGGGAAGCAGAAAAACTAGTTCCTTGCCTTTTGACGGATAGCCATGAGCTGAAAATGGTAGCAACCAGGATAATACAGGAAGAGCAGCTGAGGAGGAGCTCCTGGGAGAGCAGGCTGGCCAGAGAGCTCAGGCTGTGCCCCAGGAGATCAGTGCTCAGCCCTGCACTGTGTGTGGTTCAAGGGCCAGCAGAGGAGTTGGTGTCAGAGGCCCAGCTGTGCTGGTCTGTGCCTCTGGAAAACTCCTTTTGCAGGACAGGGTTGGGAAAAGCAGCTCCCAGCACGAGTGAGCAGCACCCTCTGCTGCCGGCAGACCTGTCTCCAGAGCACCTCTTTACTGACAGACACCTAAGGAGCTTCCAGAGAGGAGCTGATGAAAAGCATCCACAGCAATGTCCCCCTGCAAGTCACACACTGCAGCGTGGGGGTGGCTGTTTGTCACACAGCTTGGTCGTGTCAAAACACAGCTGTTGGGAGAGGAGGTGCCAGGCAGCCTCTGCTTCCAGCAGATAACAGCAATAAGAGCAGGAAAGATTCGACTGCTGCTTTGGCTGATATTGTTTGATGAGATTTCCCAGCGCTTTGGTTGGATATTGTTTGATGAACATGGCTCGATACGCACCACAGGGGTGATGTAGGATAAAGCTCTCCAGCAGCCTTCCTCCAGCCTCTTCCAAACCTTTCACATCCCCACAAGGCAGCTGATTTACTGTTGCTGCATGTGAAAGGAGAGGGGAACCCAAGCAAGAAGGTGACTCACCCATAGTGAATCAGTGGCAGAGTCCTGCCCCTTCGGCTCTGTTCTGAGCACGATCCAGCAATTCCCATGGCACTGGGAACACGAGGAAGGTGTCCTGACTCCTCCCACCCCTAAGCAATCCTACCACGGGGCACACAGCGTGGTACTGTGCCACTACCAAACTGCCTCCCTGGAAAGCTGTGGGATGGATCCAGACAGTCAGCTGAATCCTGGTCACCCTTGGCTTTTCCCCTCCCTTTTGCTGCAGACCTTTTGGTTTTTCCCAAATTAAGCTGTTTAACATCAATCAGGTCTATCCCACAAGCACATTCCCAAATGAGATATGCACACCTCAGACAGACACAGAGAATTTAGTCTCTTCCTCCCATTTCCTCTCTCTCCCTGAATGCAAGCTGCCCTTTTCCCCAACATCTGACCCCAGGTTTCCCCTCTTCTTGTGGGGAAATAGCCTAAACTTGGTCCTGGTTGCAGCTCCAGACTTGGATGAGGCAGAGATTTGAGCTCCCATTCCATCCCCCTCCCATCTCACGGCCTCTCTGTCTTCTTCTCTCCAAGCACACAGAACACTGTGCCAGCCCCTCTTCTTACCCACCTAAAGAAAAGCAAAGCATGAAAAAAACCTCTGGAATCCTGTTAAAAATAGCCTGGCATCTCCAGAAGGGATCCTGCCCAAGAGTCTGTGTCCACGCACAGGTCTCATTTCAGCGACAGCCACAGAGCTGCACATCAGTCACACAGAACCCGGATTGTTCTGTGGAAAAGGAGATGCCTACAGAAAGGGAGCCCTGTTTAAGGAAAAAATGAGGCGATGTCTGCTCGGAGCGCCACCAGGACATAGTTTCTGCGGGAAATTCCTCTCCACAGAGAGGATCTGCCGGAGGGAAGGGGAGCCAGCACGTCCCGCCGCAGGGAGCAGCTGGAGGGCACCGGCCTGGCACGGACTGCAGTGGTGCTTGCAGGGGAACCCAGTGCTGCATTGCTACAGGACCTCATGCCAGCTCTCTGCAGGGGGAGCAGCTGGAATGAGCCAGATCCATCCACATAACCCACAGACATCTCACAAGGCAGCCTGGCTCAGGATCTCCCAGGCTTCCTGAAATGGGCTCTTCTTCACTCTCTCCCCTCTGTCTCCTTTCTTGCCTGTTTTTAGGACACGGCCACATTTTCATCATCTTGTCTCGGGAGAGGAAGGCAAGAAACCACATCCCTGCTAAGGCAGGCAATGAATCCGGAGCACAGATCCTACTAAGGATTGCCCTGAGCTGTGGCCAAAGGAGAAGTCAAGCACAGCACCAAAAGATTTGTTTTTAAAAAGCATTAAGACACTGAAAATTTTGCTGCTTTTCTCACCACTGCCTCTGCTCCCTGTGTTTGGGGAGGATTCACTGATCCTGTTCTAGCTGGACTATCTCTCTTCGGTGATATGCAATGTAAACTGGAACAAAACTATCTCTAAACCAGAATTAAAAGATTTCTGACGTTAACAGGAAAAATCTACAGAGGAAAATACTGTCCCAGCCCTATGTTAAGTGTTGCATTTAACTGTTAAATCTCCTCACTTGCAGAGCCATCTTCAAATGAATAGGTACCTTAGATAATTCAGCATTACCAACAGCATCAGAAAGTACCCTAAACATGTCAGAGCAATGAATCTGGACACCCAAGGGAGCACTGGAGAGGACTGGGACACTGAAAAATTCCACATCCCTGGTACTACAGCAATGCTCTGCTGGAATCCATGGAAAACCCCCACGTGTGTGAGTGACAGTGCCCTTCCAGCTGCGTGCAGGGGAAGGAGCAGTTGTGAATCAGCAAGACTGCAGCAAGAATCCATCTGATTGAAATCCTCCCATCCTCCTCTTGCCAGGGAAACGAAGCCCTCCCCTGGGGCACTGGGATGAAACTGCTGTGCTGCTCCTCCCCTTTCCCGGGCACACTGTGCCCATTCCCGGAGAAACAGAGGTGCCAGATGAGATTTTCCTTGCAGCTCCTGGTTCTGGACAGGAGCATTTGGGCATCAGCTAAACTGGAGGCCAGGACTCTGCTCTGGGACTGTCCACAGTGCCCCCCCAGCCAGAGCCACAGCACAGCTTGTGCTTGAACTTGAGCTGATCCTACCAGAGCAGAGTTGAAAAGGCAGCTCTGTAAACTCTGTGTTCTTTAGCAGCTCTGTCCCATGGTGACAGTATCCATGGAAATGCAGCTCGGGGAGTAAATGTGCACCAGGGGACACTTTCCCCAGGCCTGGCCACTTCAGGGCCCTGCACAGCACTGGGTGATCCCATCTTCTCACCTTAAAAGGGCTTTGGCTCTTCCTCTGTTTTGCAAAGTCCTGGCCTCGTTTGGATGAGACACCAAAAAAACCAGGAGTCAGAGTGAACATTCAATACCAGCTACATTGTTCACTCTGTACAACTAAACCCCTAAAACTTCACTCACCAAGAGGACAGGAAAAAACCCAGGATGACCACCCATCTTTGGAAGAAACTAAAAGACACTTCTTGTTAAAAACTATTTATTTTTTATAAATATAATTCTCTTTTATTCATTAAACAACATGAAAGGAATCACAAAACTTTGCTCATGAGAAAAAAAAAGAAGATTTTACAACTTGATTTATAAAAGTCGAAGTGACAAATGAATTATTTCCAGTGTTAGTTTTCTGTAAAACATATAAATAATCATACCACTGAATTGTAGGAATGCACTTGACATTTAAAAAATTAATAAAATTGGTATCAATAATCACTTAGAGGAGAAACAGGCTGTAAGAAATTACTCCATGGAGCTGCTTTTGCAAAGAAAGGTTAATACAAGCTCTCAAGAAGGTGCACACCTCCTATTAATAGCTTTCACAAAATAAAAATAGCACTGCTTCCTTGGCCTAGAGCCCAGCGGATTTCTACCATTCCTCCTCATCAGATTTGTTGCTCATTTAACCCTTCTCCCCATCCACAGTCTCTCTCTTTCCAGTCATAAATTCTGTATATTCAAAAACACTTGGTTTTCATTTGACAAATGCTAATTATTAGAGAGTTTAAAAGGAATTGTCTGTGTAAAAAGAAAATGCAGTTCCAACCCCATACCCAACCAACCCAGATAGCTGTGTTCACTGAGGAGAACATGTGGAAGCTTTCAGTGGATTTTAATAAAATCTGGGATTAATTTTGGGATGACCTACTAGATAGAGACTTCACAAATAAACCCTATTTTCAGCTGGAAAGAAGAGAGGCTCCCTGGGAAAAAAAAATGTGCTTACTTAGAAGTGCAAACAAACCTCTCAGTATTTATTTCAAAAGGTGCCATCCAGATATTAAAGTGTGCAAAAATAGGAAAATAGCAATGTCACCTGTAACACAGCCATAAACCCTGTCATTCATAACAATATAGTTACTCATATAGGTTAATATTTCATTAAAACTTGTTCCCTGATACCAAACACAAAAGACTTGGAATTAAGTTTATTGGATCTTTTTGTTTAAAAATACAAAAAAATGATGTTGGAACTCAGGGATGTACCTGACCCAAACCCTGCTCCTCTGCACAGCTGTTCCAGCCACTGGGGTGTATTTTGGAACCACTGTTTGCTACCACTGCTCTACAGAGAGGGTTATTCCAAAGAACTCCTGGACTCACGCTCTTATTCCAGACTCCACTGGACAAGCAAGTCCTGCAGCACTCACCTTTCCCCTGTTCCCTCTTCTCCTCTCCTCCCCTGGGGTTTATTTTCACCCTCTGCTGTTTGTGCTGGTGGTTAATCCTGCCTGTAAGCAGGACACAGGCAGGAGCAAACTTAGTCACAGTCACCCACAAAGGAGGGATAACCAGCCCTCCCAGCTGTCAAACCAGACCAGTGAAGGCACTAATCCAAAGGTAAATAACCCACTGGAGAAGATCACGGAGCATTTGGGGATACCATGAAGGCCCAGGGCACCCCTTGTGCATGGCAGCATTCTGGGAAGGTGAAAATTAGAAGGTTAGGAAGGGGAGAGTGGGGTCTCTGGGTAGGACTGGATGTCTCCAACCTTCTCTGTGAGCAGCAGAACTACACATTTCTACAACCACTTCATGCTGTGCTGTCAGAGGTGCACTCTGCTGGTTCCGTGTGCCTAAGGGATGTGTACAGAGAAAATTCCCTCCCTCACAAGGGTGGGAAGTTTCACGAGTTCAAACACCACCACCACCATCTGCAAACAGTGGATCTACCTCAGTGTGTGCTGTGATGATGGATATGTTGGGAGTTTGTAAAGCTGCCTCCCACAGAAATTTTATAAGCCACCGAATGACACTTCAGGCTTCAGTTCTGAGGACAGAAAAGTTCATTTCAGAGAACAAGACAAAGACAGCTGAAGAAAACATTTTTTTTGCTAGCTAAACCCAACAACTCCTCTGAACACCAAGCTTTTCCCTCAATAATTATTGCACTGCTGGCAAACAACAGCTCTGTGAGCTGCCATATTCCTCACCCTGTCCCCATTATTTTAACAGCCCAAAAAGCAGTTTGTCTTCCTTCCCCACCCCCCCGTGTATCAGCCATCCACTTAATGAAAGCAGCAAATTACTGCTTCTGAACTTAGCCTCTGCTGCTGGACAGGTTGCAAAGGCTCAGGACTGCAGTGAACTCACAAATCAGTGTCAGAATTTAGGGGCCACATGGCACAAAAGCAAACTGTGCTCCCAGGAGAGCACAGTCAGAACCTGGCTGACACCAGGATGGGCTGCACAGATCCATGTGCACACAACCCTCATTTCACTGAGACAAGGACTCTGGCCCAGCCAGACTGAGCAGGGCACAGGATGAACATGTTATTATTGTCTCTTAGCCTGAGAATTTCACGAAATTTTTAAAAAATTTGGCAAGTAGTTAATTTAACAAGTCTCCCGTAGTGCCCGCGAGGTAGTTAAATGCCAATAAGCAAAAAGGCCTGACAGGAAAACTGAGGCACTTCAGGGTGAGGTAATTTGTCCAAAGTCACAGTCAGAATCCCTGGCAGAGCCAAAAATGCTGCACTGGCTCCTC
Source organism: Pachyramphus minor (assembly GCA_013397135.1). Lineage (NCBI taxonomy): Eukaryota > Metazoa > Chordata > Aves > Passeriformes > Tyrannidae > Pachyramphus > Pachyramphus minor. The sequence goes on from VYXB01002641.1 coordinate 748,666, forward strand.
CTGAGCTCTGAACACTGAGCCCAGCTCCCTTCAGGCTCAAATGTCAGAGGCGCTGCAGGCCACGGATTTCCCAGAAGCTCTGAGGAGTCTGTCGGCAACGAAGCTGCTGCTGGCAACAGAAAAACATGGACATTGTGTAGGAAAATCCAGGCTGTAAAGGCCACGCAGAAAAGGGAGGAGGGATGCTGTGAAGGCATCACCCAAGCAGAGCTTCATAATCCACGTACCACACCAGCTGGCCAGAGCTGGGGCTGACGCCCGAGATCGGCCACTTCTTCGGCTCGTGGCCCACCCTGCTCAGCAGGGTGGTGATGTCGTGCTTCCCCTTCCCCAAAACCAGGACAAACACCTGCCTGGCCTTGTTGATGAGGGGTAGGCTAAGGCTCATCCTCTGGTGAGGTTTGACAGGGCTCTCAGTCAGCACCACGGTGGGAGCCCCTTCCAGGCCGTTCTCCGAGCGGGGGAAGAGCGAGGCCGTGTGGCCGTCGGTGCCCACCCCCAGCAGCACCAGGTCGAAGCTGGCATTGGCCACCAGGGCCACGATGTCCTTGGCATACAGCTCTGTGCCTCTGTCCTCCTCCACGCAGAGCCGCCGGTTGAGGTGCACGGGCATGGGGTGGATGTTGAAGTAGGGCACCCTGACGCTCTGCAGGAGGTGGCTGTGCAGGCTGAAGAAGTTGGACTCGCTGTCGGTGAGGGGGACGCAGCGCTCATCCACCAGCCAGATGTGGGTGTGTTTCCAGGGGAAGGTGTAGTGGTGCCTTGCCAGCCGCTGGAACAGGATCACTGGGCTGGAGCCCCCTGAGAGGGCCAGGTGGAACTGCCCAGAGCGTGCCACACTCCTGACTGCTGCCTCCTCCATGTCGAGAGCCAGCTGGGAAATCAGGTCCTCAGACCACGCTGAGACCAGGGGACTTTGCCGATACTGGGTCTGGATTGCCTTGTAATCACTTGGCATCTGCCTGGTGGGGTTCAGCAGCTCTGCTGGCTCTGCCAGGCTAAATGCCAGTCCCCCACTCACCATCTCAAAGTCGAGGAGGTGCTGGTTCTCCATGCCCCCGGGGTAGAGGCGCAGGGGCTGGTGGGAGATGCTGTCCAGCAGCGGTGTCCAGAAACCCCAGGAGGCCAGCAGGTTCTCCGTGGTGATGAAGAAATCCTTCCTGCCGTGGTAGATGTTGGAGATGAGGACAGAATACGCATCTCTCTCTCTCACAGGGCTGTACACATAGTAATCAGACAGTGGTTGTCCAAAAATGCGCAGGTCTGACTGAGACAGGACTTCTTTCCAACTGTCTTTGGGCATGACAGGCCGGAAAAGGTTCCTGCTCACAAGCACCGCAGGGGTGTTGAGGGCCCCGTGCCCAAAGTAGAAGATGATCTGCTTGGCTTTACACTGGCTGGGCCCTGCATCCCTCAGAGTCTCACTCTGAGTGCAGTAGGCCCTGTTCTTGAAGAGAACACGGGCATAACCTACCCGTTCATCCAGAGCCTTCCCAGAGGTGAGGAGGAACGGGACCCCTTCCCACCGCAGGCTGTCACTGTGGATCAGCACACCTGAAATGACAGGGAGCTCAGCTACCAAATCAAACCTGAACAGCAAACAGTTTTGGGGGGATATCTATCACCTACCCACTGTTCTCCTTCCTCAGCTCCCAGAAATCTTGGCAGCCACTGTGTCTCTTCCTCCACATTCAATCCTTTCCTGACTTCACTGCCTAACTGCTCTCCAGTTATCCTGCTGTGCTTCCTCCCAGTTGTCTAGCCTCCTTTAATCTTGTAGGAAACCAGTTTTCTAAACATGAACATCATTCAGACAGTATCTTTACTGTTCAGAAGACACAGCATGGCTAGAGCTGGCCTCGTGCTTCACTCATCACACAGAACTTCAGAGCTTTACCCCTCAGCTGCAGAGAGCCACTCAACTTCATGAAAAGGCAAACGAGTTTGCAGGCCACTTTTAAAAATAATGCAGAGATCTAAGAATAATGGGTCTTAGCTCTTATGCTTCCCATTCACTGGATCCCTAGTTAACTGACATGACAACAGTGTTGTCTTGTTCCAGCTCCAGTCATGCTGGTGGATGCCTGGAGACATCCCTGTGTCAGCAGTGAGGTCCAGAGTCAAGGAGCTGGTATCATCACACAAGGACTCACACCTCCTGCTCTCCTGAGCTCCAGGCTCTCCCCTTTCCAGGGCCCAGCCCAAACTCTCACCTGCAAAGGTTGGTGTTGTGCTGACGTAGCCCTGTGCCTGCTGCAGCTCCTCCTGGACCTGGCTGGCATAGGCCTGGTACTGGCCCAGCACAGCACTGTTCTTCTCCAGGCCCCACAAGGACTGGAAGCTCTGCAGCTTGTGCTGCAAAACCTCTTCTGCCCTGCTCACGTTGGCAGGGAGCTCCATGATCAGGAACATCAGGGCCTCTGTGAGGTGGTTCTGCAGCACGTCCCGGATGACCCCGTACTGCTCGTAGAAGCTGGTGCGGCCTGAGGACAAGGAGGAGGGAAGATTTACGTAAACCGATGTGGTTTTCTTGCAGCTTTGTCCTCTGCATGTGTAATGTGTGTGCCAAGAACACAGAGAACAAGCCCTGACTGGTTTGCACCTCTTCTCCCAGCCCAACAATTAATTTGAAGCCATCAAGCTCAGAGAAGTTGTGGATGTCCCGTCACTGGACGTGTTCAAACTTTGAGCAACCTGTTCTAGTGAAAGACATAGAATCATAGAATCGATTGGGTTGGAAAAGACCTCAGAGATCATCGAGTCCAACTCTACTTATGGCAAAGGGGTTGGACTAGATGGTCTTCAAAGGTTCCTTTCAACCCAAATCATTCCACGATTCGACACTAAAATAAAGATAAAAGGTTCCCATGGGACTGCTTGTCCTCCCCAGAGCCAAACACACTCCTCTTTTTGGGTGCTTACAGAGCCTAAACCCAGCAGAAGTCAAGCTCTGCCTGTCCCGAGTGCACAGAGCAGAAAGCAGCTCTGCAGCCACAGCTCTGGGTCTGGCACTCCACACAACAGGCAGTTCCACACAAAAGCTTTGCCAGAGTGGCTGAAAGTGGGGTCAGAACAGGGACCCCAACAGCTCTACAGCTACACACCAGCAGAACGGCTGCAGCTGAACCCTGCCAATGAGCACAGCTCTCCACTGCCCCTTTCCCTCTGGTTTTCCTGGCCTCAGAAGGCTCTGGCTGAGCCATACCCTTGGGAGACAAAATTCCATGCACAAAACCCTGCTTCCCCTTTCCCTGCAGGTGGGAGCAGGGGGAGAAGGACACTGCACTTAATGAAGAGACTCAAGTAGATGCCTTTGTGTAAGCCAGCAGCAGCAGCAGGCTGCAGACTGCATCACCCACAGGCTTCCCCTATTGATTGATACATTTATCTCCTCTGCTCTAATCCAAAGGCATTAGTGGAATCGATGCTGCAGACTTGCTGGGAGCCAGGCTGCCAGCTGAAGCTGAACAGGGAAAAAAAGACGTCAAATGAAAAATTACAAAGTTGTTCAGAGCAGGGAGGGCACAGGGTGTAGCTGGGGCTGTGCAGAGACAACACTTCCCCCTTTATTTCTCTGCAGTGCGTCCCTCTCCCAGAAACAGGCCTGGGTGAGGGCTGGGCTGCCAAACCAGAGATGGCTCCAAGTTCAATAAAACTCTATTAACTGGGTTGTGGTGGCTGAGAGAGCGAGGAGGGAGGGAGGCAGGGAGGAAAGGAGGGAGCAGGTAAAGGGAGCAGAGAAGCAGCCCTGATGTTGCAGAACTGAGGGCACCTGACGTGCCCAAAGTGCTGCGGGTGGCAGTCCAGCCCAGGGAGCTTTGTGCTGAGCACTGCAGAGTGGCTGCTGCAGCACTGCAGGGAGGGAATGCAGCCGTGTCCTTCAGCAGGAGACCCATGCTAGCAGCTCTGGGCTTGGATTTTTTCCTCTCTGCAATGCTCTTTTACTCCAGAACAGAAGGGAAAGAAACAGGCAGACAAACACCGAGTGAGCCAGGCACCTGGACTGACACCACCGAGCCAAGATGAGCAACATCCAGGCAAGAGATGCAAGAGCACCTTCCAAGGAACAGCACAGAAGTACACTCAGGGTGAGCTTGGTAGCTAACAGGACAGGAATACAAAAGGGATATTGTTGTTACAACAACCTGAGTATTGCTGCACTGAGCTGAAGTGGCCTTCAATTGCATCAATTCCAAATCTAGTGCCTTTTACCAAGAATCGGGATGGAAAGCTGGGTGCAATGTCCCCAGAGCTCTGCAGCACAAAAAGGTGGGGGATTCTGCCCCTGCTCCCAGATGAACTGCAGTTGGAACCTTTTCTTGGAAGCAGCAATACTACCTGGAAGTGAGTCAGTCTCTAGCACAGGAAGTGTAGGACAGTTCCTCTCTACTTCCAGAGAGCAACATAACATACGTTTTTTATTTCTGTACCAGCACTACCTTAAGGGCCACTTTCACATAATTAATGAACCTGCCAGTTCTCCCTCTCATTCATTCACCCTGAACACTCTGCACACTCTCCTCACCAACCTTTAGCATCCACAGTCTCCTTCAGGACAATTTCCACTCTTTCCACATGATGTCGGTTCCAAATCGGATCCAGAAACTGCCGGTTCTGATCTCGAAAAGGCAGGATATGGGCTACAGCCTGTGAAGGGAAAAAGTCAAGGATCCCAAAAAAACTCGCCAGACTCCCACAGTATCTCTGGCACAACATCTCTGCCCCATCCAGCACTGGGATGTGCCAGCAGACAGGCAGCACAGCAGAGAGCAGAGTGGGTCAGAGAAGAGAAAACCAGCAAGAGAGCCTGCAGGGATGCACAGTGGGGCTGCCAGACACTGTCCAGAGGAGACATTAAAGGTCTTTTTGAGGCATTTTGAGGTTTCTTGTGAAAAAAGGCTGAACTACAAACTGCAGGGCACTCAGTTTACACCCGTCAAAGGACAAAGGGCTGAGTCAGACCATCCTGGGACTAATGTGCACTTCCAAAGTGCTGAAATATATCCGTTCAGATGCTTATACCACTGAAGCCACCTGCTCTTTTTGGGACACAAACAAAAAAAGAAAAAAAACAACCGGAAAACAAAACAGAAGAAATAGCTCCTCTTAGTGGAGATGTTCTCCTTGCAGCTGGACATGCAGCAAAATCTGCCCACAGTGCCATGGCTGGAACAGGCTCCTTTCAAAATGTGGCATCACATTCCTGTGAAACAAGGATGGCATGTCCTTGGACACATTCCCTCTGGGACAACGCAGCTCCACATCCTGAGTTGTCCCTGCAGCAGACCAGAGTGGAGCACAGGGCAGGAAGAAACCTTCTCCTAAGCATCCCACAAAACTGACATCCCATCAGCTCCTTATCATATCGAATCAAAAACTGCTTCCAGAAGGCACAGCTAAGCAGAGAGGCCTGTGAGTAATGAGATGGCAGAACTGAGAGAGGGAAAGGGCACTGGCTACTCAGCGAAATCAAAGCCCTGACCTTGGTGAGAAGACCAGATAAACTCTGCCTCTCTACTTCAGGCCCACACAGAGTTCAACCCTACACCCTGGCCTCTCTCTGGAGAAGGGACCCTCATCACTCCAGCAAGAGAAAGCCCTGCATGTTTCCTCTGCTCTCTAAGAGGATGGACAGCAGCACAGGACAGAAGAGGCACAGTACAGGATTGCAGGAAACTTTGGATCACACTGAGAGGCTCTGCCTGAATTTGAGAGGGGAACGACACCCTCATTAGATGCAGAACTGACACCCAGCACCCTCCCAGCCAGCAAGCCCCCCAGCCTGGCTGTGCCCTGCCAGCTGCTCACCTGCTTGCCAAGGTAGTGGTCCACCCGGTACATCTCCTCCTCCCTGAAGAAGCCCCTCAGCTCTGCAGCCAACTGCTGGGCCGACTCCAGGTCATGGCCAAAGGGTTTCTCCAGCACCACCCTCAGCCAGGCCCCAGGGGGAGGCCTGCAGCTGCTGTTGATGTGGTGAGCGATCTCCGTGTAGGCAAACGGCGGCACTGAGAAGTAGAAGATCCTCCCAGCCTCCTTCAGCCCCTCCTGGTGCAGCAGGGCCTCAATCTCCCTGCTCAGGGCAGTGTAGTTTTCGGCAGTACTCAGCTGGTGGTACTGGCTCAGCTTCAGGAACTGGTCCTTGAGCACAGCACACCTGTTGGGAGCCTCGTCTGGGGGACAGGACAGTTTCTTCAGCACATCAAACATCAGCCTCTGCCCCGGCTCCAGAGCTGTCAGGGCGGCCCCGTGGAATGTGAAGCTGTGGCCACTGCTCACTTGGTCCATGTAGAGCTGGAACAGACCCTGCCACAAATACTTCTTGGCCAAATCACCTGTGGCTCCCAGCAGGACCACGGAGATGTGGCCCTGGGATGCCTTAGCCAGGGATTGCAAGGCTCCCACGAACAACACTGTACACAGGACCCTTCCCAGCATCTTGGGAGAGGAAGGGTAGACCCAGGAACACTAGAAGACAAGAACAGAAAAGAAAATGTGTCAATCCATGTTATAACACTGCAAAACACACAGCAAGACACCTGCTTTCCCGTGGCTGAAGAGACAGGGACTTCTGGCTGCACCCTCCACCCAACAGTCTCTGCCCCTCTCCGTGTTTTTGGTTCTTGAAGAGCCTGCAGCCTCCTTATGCACAGCAAGAAGTGGAAGGCAGTGTGTGCCCAAGGCCTTTGGGTAGCATGTGCATTGTTCCCACAGCTGAGTTAATGCAGGGGTGTCAGTGCCTTTAGACTGAAACTGGAGCCCATCTTAACACAAGTTTCAGAGCTGGCTACAAAGGAACACACGTGTCTGCACACTGAACACACGTGCCTGCCCTGCTTTCAACAGCCTCCTGGGTGGGACTTTGCTCAAACAGTGTTATTCTGCCTTGGCATGGCTTCATGTCAATATTGGGAGAGCAGCTCAGAGGCAAACACGACCACTGGCAGCCCCAGTGCACAGGCTCCTCTTCAGGGCACTGTTTAATGACTCATGTGCACCAGCCCTCTCGTGAACAGAGTTGAACGGGGTTCTGAGGAGCTGCTGGGAGACTGCTGTGATAAAACAACACAGGGGAAGAAGAAGTTTAGTCCATAAATTGAGTCTAGACATGAGCCAGTCTAGATGGTGCCTCATGACAGCTGTCATGGGGGGAATGTGGGGTTTGTGTTCTGCCTCCTTCACCCTCCCATCACTGAAGAGCAGGTCAGCACCTCCTCCACTCAGCGCCCATTCAAACCCCTGCAGACAGGGACCAGGGACAGCTGGAATCCCTGACCAAAAAGCCCTTTTGCTCATTCTTACTTATTCAAAATAAAGTTGCTTTTAAGAGAAAAGAAACATTTAGTGCTTATACCTAGAAACATGGCAATGACTCAACACCTCATGAGAGATAATCTGGAATGAGTGACTAAACCACTGTGAAGTTCTTGTTCCATCAGCAGTTATTTCAGAAGCTCTTGTGGCTATCTCACTCCCTTAGTTTCACTTTCTGAAGTCGTGTTTAGTTGGAGCAAAGCCTTCACAGCACAGGAGATAATTAACACCTTTAAAAACCTTTGGTTCTGGTCAATAAATATATATCTTTTAATTTTACCTGTGTAGGAAAACCAGCCAAATTTTGACAGTAAGAAGCTTTTTTTTGTGCTGGTGCAGTGGCAGTCTCACCAGGCTCTAGGATTAGACCATTTTAAAATGGCAGTTTCATGACCACACTATTGAGAAATGGATCTTGGGTATGAGAACGAACCTTCTGGGGGCAGATATGACTCTGAAAAGTGTCTCATCAGATTCACACATGCACAGTCAGCAAGTAAAACAGCCCTGGCTCCATCGCTCCAGTTTCAGCTGTACAGATGCCCCAGAACCAAAAGTTCTTTGCTTTTATCTGCCCAGGCTCACTCAGGATTGTCTTTCCTAGCCTGGAGCAAAAGGCCTGGTCTTTGCTCCCCCTGAATGGCAGAGGGATGAAGCACAGATGTCCGAGCTCTTCACTGGTTTTTCCCCATGGAAAGCTCCCAGAAAATCCACTGTTTCATCACTAAATCAACACAAGATCTAAAGTAGCTAAAGGATCTAAATTAGCTAAAGGATTAGCTAAAGGATAGGTTTTGCATAACAAGGAACACCTAAACATCTCTCCCTGTCTGCAGCTTGAACTGGTGTGTATAACTCTTGTGTTTCTCTGCCAACAGACTCACCTGTAACACAGGAGCTTTGGAGACCACAGTGGCAAGAGTAGCTGGAAATGTGTCTCCTCCCCAGTGCAGACCTCTCTCCTGCACGGACTGGTGTGGGGCAGAGTCTCTGATCAGTGGCTGGGTGAGCAGGAGAGATAAGGCAGGTTGTTCCCCTTCTGGTAAATGGGAGGAAAGACCTGATTACAGCAGAGAAAAAACGAATTGTGCCCGAGCCAGCAAGGTCCCAGCACACCCCAGCTCTCAGCCCACCCACGCTGGCTGGGCCAAACCTTCTGGATGCTGTTTGTGAGCTGGCAAAACACGGGCCTATGTGGCAATTCCTGCTCCCAGAGTCTCTTCCTGACTCCTCAACTTTGCACCTGAGCTCAGCTGGGTGCTGAAGGTCTCCAACTGATCCCAGTCCAGCTCTCAGAAGGAACAGTCCCAACACCACAACCCTGTGGCAGTGGGAAGGGGGCACCTTAGTGAGCCCTCCTAGGAGAGCAGGACAGCTCCTGTGCAGTGTTGTGCCTTCTGGGCACCCTGGCTTCCCTCTCAAAGATCAGTTTTCCTAGAAATTCCTTTGGCTTTCCCTTCCCTGTTTCCTGCATGGAGACAGGGCGGCTGAGCATCACTTTAGCTGACAACTGCAGCCCACTCTGCCCTGCCACTGTGCAAGGAAACAACCTCAGTGATCCCCACAGGCACATCAGTCCCTCAGGAGACAGCCCAGTACCCACTGCTCTCCTCCTTCAACAAGCTACACTGGGGGTTGCAAATTTAACTCCTATCATCTCTCCCCAGCCTTCTGCTGCCTCCCCTTCCTCCCTCCCTTCTCCCTGTGCTCTTTAACCCCATGTACTCACTTGAGGAATAAAGCAAACAGTGCTGGCAGCTGCAGAGGGGCAGAAATGTGGCTCCTAAAGGTTTTGCCTGCAGTTTTGGTTAATAACTATTTGGTTTTCCTTCCCCTGCTGTGGGGTTACAATTCAGATGGCAATGGGGCAGTATTTACACTTGTTTGAGCAACCTTTGTTCCAGGAACCAGGGACATGTGACACACTGCCCATTGCACCTTGGCAGGCTGCAGTCCCTGAGATGCTGCATGAGACCTCAGCAGGTCCCACTGTGGAGTGGGAAGGGTTTGGGTGGGTCAGGCTTTTCCAAAGGGAAGGAATGAATTAGCCAAGTAACTTCCTGGCAGATTCAGTCCTTCCACGCCAACTGAAAGCTGGTTTCACAACACTCCCAATTGCAAAATATTGAGCTACACTGCCCAGAAAAAGCACAGTAAACCCAGTAATGTCTGTTTACTGCTTTCATGTCAGCTAATCACCACTGTTCACATTAAAAAATAATACTCAAAAAATCCCCCCGCTGGCCAGAACAAAGTTGCTCAGTCAGGCTTCAGGAAAAGACTCCTGGGCCTTATACACACAAAACATGTAGGAGCTTAACTCAGCAGTTAAGACTGTGCATCTCCTCCACATTGACAGGAGCTCGATTCAGATCTTGTATGGAAAAAAAAAAAAAAAAAAAAAGATGTTTTGTTACTGTTGCATCCCCACTGAAAAATAATTCACAGATGCACAGCCAAAAGAGCTGGACTTTGATGATTCTTTTGGGTCCCTTCCGGCTCAGGGAAGCTGGTTCTATGATAAATGCAGTGTGGTTGGGCTCCCACAAGGCCATGCACAGGTAACACATGAAGGAAAGGGTTATGGGGTTAATGAGGAAAACCATACTGGCCTTCTGTATATCCCAACATTAGAGCAGGAATGGCCTCACCATCACCTCCCGGAACGGTCAGAGGCTTAACGTGGAGACTCACATTAAAAGCAAGCTGGGAGATGCACGAATTAGTGTTTGGCCCTTCTGGTTCTGGCACAGCCCCACTCCAGGTGCCCTGGTCCCAGCACCGGGACGGCAGCTCAGCGTCCCGAGCCCTGGAAAAGCAGGACAAGGTTACGGTGACAAAGTGCCCTGGGACGCGAGGGATGAGCTCACCTGTGACAGGTGCGTGTCACATCCCCCCCGCACCTCCCGCCGGAGCTTCCCCGGGACACACAGCGACACGCACGGCCAGGGTGAGCCGGGAAGGGCTGAGCCGGGAAGGGCTGAGCCCGGCGGGGACGCGGGTCCCGTGGGTGCGGGGGCAGGAGAACGAGCGGTGCCCACGCGGGACGGGGACGGACGGGGGGTCCCGCAAACACCTCTGCCCTGCTCGCCAGGGAACCTCGGGGACGGGACGGGGGTCGGTGGGGACCGGGAGCATCCCTGCATCTCCCTATCCCTGCATCCCTCCATCCCTCCCTCCCTCCCGCGGCCATGCGCGGCTCCCCGNCGCCCACCCGCGCCGCGCCGCGCCGGCGGGCCCGACACACAGCGCCCCGCCCACCGCGCGCTCCGCCCACCCGCCGCGCAGTCTTGTGGTTGGCGTCGGGTCTCGCCGCGCGACGCCGCGCGAGAGGGGGGGAAAAAAAATTGCAACGTGAAGGGGGGCTCTGGGGGCTCAGCCCCGGCTCGGGTGGGACACAAGCACCCACCCCCAGCCCTGGGACCGCGCCTGGGCACGGGGGTCGCACCCTTTCCACGCCTGGGGGGGCGTGTCCCTATGGGTGGGGGTGTGGTGCGGTCGCTTGTAGTTCCCTTTCTGGCTGCAGATGTTCTCACTGCACCATCACACCAAAGCCTGGAGCAAAGGCAGGAGCTTTGGTGGGAGTTTTGGTAACCTTCAGGGGCAGGTTGGATGGGGAATTGAGCAACCTGGTCTAGTGGAAGGTGTCCCTGCCCATGGTAGGGTGCTGGAAGATGAACTTTAAGGTCCCTTCCAACCCAAACCATCCTTAATTTTGTGATTCATTCACAAAGAAGTATCTCTTTTCCCCAGTTGCATTGGCTCTCTAATTTCATGAATACACACACACACACACACAAGTAGGTATATTTGTCTACAGACCTGGCACTGCTTTGTGTCCTGAAATGACTGTGACCCCAGCAAACCCCCTCCTCACCCCACATGTTCCTGTGTTTCCTAAACAACAGAACAGTTATGTGACCCTCCTGGTGTGTGATTCAGTTCAGCCTAATGCTGCTTTTAAACACATCAAGTTTTGGGGAGGCAGGTGGAGTGATGAGAGGCAGAGAGAAGAGAAGCAAAGGGAGAAAAGTGTCTTTGCAAGCGTGTATGGCAACAGCAGGGAGTTGTGAGGCAGACTTAGACTGCTAAACAGCTATAACTGCATCCCATAATATATGGCAACACTACACACCATTCCTGCTGTCTTTCTCACTCAAAGGTCTCCCAGTTATTTTACACAAGTAGAGACACTTTACCACCACTACTTTATGGGTGGGGAAAGGAGGAGTCACACTGGCAGAACTGAGCACAGAAGTGGGGTACCTTGCTGCTCAGGCTGGTAACCCAGAAATGAAATTATATATAAAACAAGCCTTGCACTATATTTTTATATATACATATATATATATATATATCAATCTTGTCTAGTGGAAGTTGTGTGTGCCCAGGGCGTGAGGGTGGAACAAGATGATCTTTAAGGTCCCTTCCAACCCAAACCATTCTGTGATTCCATGATACAACTTTGAATCGTATTTACTGTATAATTTCTTTATTCCATAACCTGCTCTGGAGGTTATTCCACCAGCCTGCTCTCACAAACACCCTGTGAGGTGTTGCAAAGCTATCAGAATGACACAGTATTAGCACCCAGGTTTGTCTGCAAGGATGTGGATCCAAATTTGGGAGGAGGGAGACTGCAGTGTGCCCTGCCTCACATTGCACAGTGCTTTGTGATTCCAACCATGTTGCTAATGCAGCTCTGGGCTGGGTGAGGCTCAGTGCCTCTGATTCTGAGCAGCTCCAGTCCTGAAACCCAGCGCAGGGACCATCACAAATAGTGGAATTTAGCAAATTAGACTTGCTGAGGGGGTAAATAACTCCTCTGAAAGAGCCAGCTGGACAAACAATCCAGAGATCTCCCCTTCCCGCTCTGTGTGATGTTACCACACAGTACACTCAGCAAGAAGCTCAGGGGGAAGCAGTGCTACATCCCACAGCTCTGTGTTTAACCCGTTAGCACCCTGAGGGCAAAACTTGCTGAGCTCTCAGGAGTTAACCTGGGTCTGTTTGGGTAGAGCAGCCCCTGAGCTGAGGGACGTGGGAGTCCCCTTCTGCAATCTGTGTTCTGTTCTGGGAGAAAAAGGGGGTTTGTCACCTACTTTAGCAGAAATCTCTGAAGTGCAAGTCTCCCTGCTGCATATTTCTGGCACGTGGAATGAGATGAACAGCTGAGGCCTTGGTCACTTGAGTTATTATCATGGATAATAACTCACTGTTATTATCATAGATAGATTTCAAAGTTGGGAGTAGCAGCAGTTGTTTAACATCTTCTGTTGAGAGACCATGTTTTCAGCTAAGTTATAGGATGCCAAACTTCAAACACTGAGGCTAAAATTGTAGTGGGGTGTTCATTTTATGCAGTCATTTTTTGGAAGAGTGAAAAAAAAAAATAGTGCAGCTATTTCTGAGCTGAAGGTCAGGAGATAAAATAGGTTTTCTGACCGTGTTAAAAATACCTCAGCTGTTTCATTAAGGATCTCATAATTTGGGGCAACTAAGATTTTATCAGGATGATGGTTTGGATCAGAATGTGCTTTTGGCAGAGCCTCTTTCAGACTTCCTCAGCTGCATGTGCCTTTAAGGGAAAAAGGTCCAGTGTGACAGACGAGACATGTGATGCCAATAAAGGGATAAAAGGTAGTTAGCAAGGGAAGGGGCATTAAGGAGACAGATGTTCTACAAGCAAATAAAAGCTCTCTAGGAACAAGAGCTGTTCTGGGTGGTGTTTAAAGATGGTGTTTCAGAGGAGGAAGCATTAAGCTGAAAGGAAGCAGCTTATCCATGGAGAGACTCCATAAACCCTGGATAAGGGCTGTGTTTTGGCATAGGAGTTGAAAGCTGTTCCACAGGAAGTGGTTCTTTATTTAGGAGTGGGGAAAACAATTTAAAAGGTGAGCTTGATGTAGTTGCCCTTTGGAGTTGCAGTTACAGGCTAGGTCAAGATGTGGAGAGGTGCAACTGGGGCAGGAAGGGGTTTGTAGTGCTCTGAAGAGGTGAATTGTGCTTCAGGAAGGCAAGCTTTCAATGAAGTAATCTTAGAGGAAACTTGCCTGATATCTGCCAAATTTATGAGCCTCTGCAAAGGCATCTGCTGCCAGTGCACTGTAGATGTGGCTGTGACTGAGTAATTTCTGTGGGTGCCTTATCATTCCTTGGTTCTTCTGTGTTGTTTCAGGAGCTGAGGGCCCTGTTTGGTCCTGCTGCTGCAGAGCTGGTGGAGCTCAGTCAGTGGCTGTGCTGGGGGGGACAAGCTTCCAGGAAAGCTCTGAAGTTCTAGGTTATCAAGGTCATGTGATTTTGTATAAGGATGTTAAGTTCTGCTGTGAAGCAATAAAGAACAGCTGTGCAGAAGCTGTGGGTTCTTAGAAAATAAAATTACTGTCTTGTGGTTGCTCGAAAACCAGACTGTAAAAATCATAACAGCAGTTCTTAAACTGGTGTGGGAGAGAACAAGAAAGAGGGGCTTTGTTATGGCTATTGGGGCAAGTCAATGACTTACCTGCTTAATGAGTTCTGGAACTGCAGTTGTGCTTGGAGTTGGTTCGTCGTTGAGGGCTCAGCCTTGAATGGGCCTGAACAGGGAAAAATCTCCAATCTAGTTCCAGAAGATAGGATTTAAATATTTAGGCCTGCTTGGCATTAAACAATTCCACCTCTGTGCATCCAGACAAACTGTTTAAAGGCTGGAAAGCTGATCCAAACCGAGCCCTGTGGTAGCGACGCTCCCAAGACCCCACAGCTCTGGTGTTCTGCCTGGACAGCTCTGTTCTTAAAGAGCTTAGCATCAAAGTACAGCTGAGACACTCCAAGGTGAGAGAGTATTAGAGTAATACTGCCTCTTAAGAGCTTTTGTTTCTATTGTTTGTTGACTTTGCTTTCTGAACTGTAGCTTTCAAGCTACAGAAATGGTGTCCAGGGAATGCCTCTCAGGTGTGCAACTGGAGTGGGGAGGGGAAGTGCCTCAACACAGCTGCCTTGCTGTGGAGCTCGAGTGCATGGCATTGTTGGCTAATGGCATTATCCCTCTGCTGCTATCCCAGTTATGGGACTAAAACAGGACTTAATGCCCGCTGTGAAATGCTGTCAGCAGGACCAGTGAGCCCTTCCCTGCACTGCTGCAGTGGGGACGCAGCTCTGCCACCCCGCAGCAACCAGGACCTGCAACACAAACGCTCCAGAAAAGCAGGGACAAGGGGGAAGGAGCCTCGGGGTGGGAGGAGGAGGGGAGCTAATCTTCACCAAGCACTCTGCTTGAATGAAGCAGAGCTGATCAGAGCTGTACCTGCTTTCTGCCTTTTGTTCTGAGGAAGTGATGCTCTCATCGGCTGCATCAGCAGATTAAAGGCAAAGTGCTGGCATCTTCCCCGGGTATTCCTGCCCTGGGACAAGCAGCCTTCTGTCTCCTTCTCAGTTTTGGGCTAGATGAAGATGAAAACAGAGGTTTCTTCATTGTACTGTCAGGAAGTATTCTCTTCCTCTTGACACGGGGACAGAGGAAGCCAGGCTTAGCTTTGCTTATCTTTGGGTCGCCAAAGACATTACTGTGGCTCCTGTGCTCTCAGAACATTAACAGAGTAAGTTGTACCTATCCTAGCTGAGAAAAAACACAAAGCAGTGACTGATTCCTATTGTTGTGGACAAAATACGTAGAAACAGACTAAAATCTGTCTGCTCAAGATAAGCAAAGGTACTTCACAGGTGAAGTGGTTGCCTCCTCCCTGCCAGGGGTGTTAAGAATAAACATCTTTCCTTGTTAGTTCTCTAACATGAACTGCTTGCAGTGTGGTCCAAACTGATTCAGAGCTTCAGCAGCTTTGGGTGTGTATCACAGTCTGATTTACTCCAGAAAGAAGCACAAGGTGGGTAACTTGTGTTGCTGCCTGGCTGCCTCTGACAGCTTTTGGGAGAAGTTACTTTTCTTGGGCTGTGGTGTAAGAGGTGGACAGAAGACAGGCATGTGGGGAGTACTGTCATTGTTGGGTCACTTGAAGTTCCCTCAAAATGTACTTGATTAGAGTTTAATAGTTACTAGATTAATAGTTAAATTTATCTTATATAAATATTGATTGATGAAGACTGACGTGCTGAATTTCTGAATTTAATGGGCATTGTGTTGGTAATCAATTTCCTGACTAATTAATATTGGATATGTTGCCCTAGATTAAAAAAAAAACTAAATAAACAAAACAACAATATATTATATATATACTTGTATGTAAGTAGCACACTTGTGAGAAAAAAAAACTTCAAATACATGGAGGCTTCCTAGTCTAGAAATGCCTTAGTTCTTGCTTTGACTTTCACACCCTCAGTCCAAGGTTTTTATCATTCTGAGTGGACAGTGCAACCCTGGATGCCAGTTGTCCACTTTTATATTGGATTCCTGTTGAGGGATGCAGGCTTAGCAATGCCAGTTGGGTTATTTCTTCCATCCAAGAAGTTTGGAAAACTCTAATAAAAGTAAAAGTAGCATCTCCCAACCCCCTTCGTGTTCTAATATAAGTAGAGGTCTGGGCAGTATCTGGTGGTGTAATACTGCAGGAGAGCTGTGTTCAACTCCGTGGCAGAAATCTGCTGCACTCCAGAACATTAAAGCAGCTGAGGAAAGTCAAAGGTTTTCTCTGAGCATCTGATGGCTGAATGGGAAGGCAAAGCTGGAAAGATTACCCCCCTGCTCCTATCTCTGTGTTATATTAAGCTTGGACTGGTTGACAAAGCTTAAACCCCAAATCCTACACAGTAACATCTTTGTTCTCCTATAACAAAGTGAAATGCACCAAAATGCATAATAACCATGTTACTATAAATGGACTGTGGTGCAGCAGGGAATTGGTGCAGAGTTTGGGATGGTACGTGTTGTTCAGTGCATTCCTTGGCATCCTGCACACAGACTGTGCTCTGGAGCTCCCCAGCACTCCAGTGGTGCTTTTCCTCATCTCCTCTAACACAGATTAACTACGTGTTTCTGCTTTATGGAGTGAGTGGCCTTGAAATATTGTGAAACACTTCAATAAATCAGTGTATCCTAAGCCTTGGCAAAGATATGTGCAATTTCACTGAAATTATTTTGACATTCAGGGGAGTCTCTTGCTGCTGCTTTCAGCCCACTTTCAGGTGTCACTGAAAGCCTTGCAGGGGTGGTGGGCTGAGAATATCCTGCCTCTGAGTGCTCACTCTGCCATGCAGCAGCTGCAGCAGTACAGGGCTGGTGGGAAGGCACAAGTAACTATAAATACAATACTGAGAACCCAGTTTTGTCTCTCTGTGCTCTTCTGTGGAGGTGCAAAACCAGAATTATTGAGCACATTGCCCTATGCAACAGGTATAGAGAAGTAAAAACCAACCCAGACCCCTGAATCCTAAGGCCAGACCTCTGCAGGATGGGTGGGGATGACTGGAGTGCTGGATGCAGATCTTCATCTCCATCTCACCAGGCAGAGAACGATTATCCTGCTGCATTTTGGGTTGTGGAACTGATGGGCAGGTGCAAGTGGCCCAGTCAAAAAACTAATCTCCAAATGGAAAAGCAGTGAAGGTGAAAGGGAAGAAAAGGCTTCCCAGGCAGCACCAGGGCTTTCTCACATGCAGATAATCAGCATATCTGAAAGCTTTCAAGGGTGGTACCAAAAGGCAATGATAAATTTAGATTGACCCTGGTGTACACTTGGCATTTTGCTGCGGTGCCTTGAAGGGTGCGGGTGAAAAATTAACATGTTTCAAAGCTTTGCAACTGTTGGTTCCAAAGGCAGCTTGTTGCAGAGCTCTTGTCCATGTGTTTTAAATATTGTGTGCCCCTGGAGATGTCCTTCAATAACCTTGAGCTTCAAGTGGTTCCCCTTCCTCAGTCTCACTGAAGACTAGTACAACAGGGCCAGAAATCTCTAATAACTTGTATTTCTGGGGTGTAAAGTCAAGTCTCTTCTCTGGACACTTGTTCCATGGTGCTGATTCCCACTTCCATGAGACAGAAGGAAAATGCACCAGTGCCTTTTGTCTGTCATGAAAATGGGCTGAATCCACCATGGAATACAGGGGTCTGTGCAGCATCACTTGCTGGAGCCTTCCAGTGGCTGAAGCCATGGAATAGTTGGGGATAAATTGTGCTTTCTCTCAAACTGAGAAGAGGCAGAAATCAAATGTACACAGGGCAAAAAGCTTTTTGAGGCCCGAGGTTCAAAACAACACAGAATTGCTGAAGTTAAAGACAGGTCTTTGGATCAGACTTTATACTGTTCTGTGTATCAGGGAAAAAAAATGGACCTGTCAAGTGCTTGGGGGATATGTGAGCTTTTTGTTTGGATTGTTTGTCTTCTTTTTTTCAAATTTATTATTTACACTTGCAGCTTCTGTCTGAATTCTTGATGTGGTTAAGCATACTGTTAGTAATACCATGGAGAATGAGATTTTTCTCCTGTTCTTTCTGTCACCCCCTGTCCTCACTATCAAAGTTAAAAGAGTGCATTCCCTGCATCTCTCTGGCTTCTGTTTGCTGGAGGAGCAACTGCTGACTCCTGAATAAGTCACAGCCTGCTCCCCAAATTTAGACCAGCTCAGGTGGGAGCAGAATACATTTGAGAGGCTTCTGCAGATTGTCTGATTTGCTTTTCATTCTTGCTCTTGCAAGAGCAACATCACCAGGTGAGAGAACCCAGCAGACAATCAAAGAGCTCAGTCTCCACCTTGCCGGGAAACCCGGCTGCTCAGCGAGCGAGTGCCGGCTTTTTAGACCCAATCCTATAGGATCAGGGTTCTTGCAGTGTCAGGGATTTAAGACTTTTTAACTCCCCCTCCCCCGTTGTTGATTTTTTTTTTTTTTCCCTTGCCTGTGTGAACAGCTCTGGGCTCTCCCGGCATCACTTCAGTGCGAGGACCCGTCTGACACTACTTCTGCCAGGTCCTGCCTCCCTCGCAGAGGAGCCGTCTGCAACTTTTGCTGCTCCAGACATCGCTCCATCCCCGAGGCAGCTGAGCTCCACAGAGTGGATTTGGGGTAAGAAGA
Organism: Pachyramphus minor; assembly: GCA_013397135.1. Taxonomy (NCBI): domain Eukaryota; kingdom Metazoa; phylum Chordata; class Aves; order Passeriformes; family Tyrannidae; genus Pachyramphus; species Pachyramphus minor. The sequence continues at coordinate 766,979 of VYXB01002641.1, forward strand.
GAGAACTTGGGAGGGAGGGAGGATTTCCTAACCTGGTTTAATGGAAGCTCTTCCCTTTGCATGCTCTTTTTGGAAGGGAGGCATTTTAAAGAGGCTGCAGCCCTCCCTCCTGCAGGGTTGTCTGTTATGATGGATAAAAGATTAAAAAGTGCAACTTGTGCCGGGTGCTTGCTAATTAAACTTCATCCACTTCATTTCCTTTCTGCCTTTTAAATTCTCCTTGGGGCCAATGTGAGGGAGGCTGAATCAATGAAATATATTTTATTCTGCTTATTTTAAAACAAGTCAACAAATGAAATAAATTTTTTTAAAAAAAAACCAAAACAAAACAAAAAAGCCAACCAACCCAGAACTAGACCCACTTAAACGCCTGGTCGGGAGCTGTGGTTTGGCATTATCGCTGGTGCTTTTGCAGGCGGGGTGGATGGTTTCCCGTGCCTGGATGCTGGTGCAGTTGTGCTGCAGTCCGAGCCCTGTGCTGGGCTGCGGAGCTTTGCAGGAGGTGCAGCAGGACGCGCTGCTGCTGCAGCACTCCAGGCACGGAAACTTCCTGCATCTCCCCTCCTTCCCCCTCTCCCTGGCACCGCTCAGCTCCTCTCCCCACTCTCCCTCCCTGGCATCCACCCCCCGCACCCTCAGCCCCAAGGACCCGGGGGTTGCGTGGCAGGAGAGAGGAGGGCGAAGGAGGAATTGGGCACTGCAGCTTTAAGAGTGCAGCAGTGCCAGAGCTTTTCTCCTTCAAGTGATCTGCAAAGCAGCAGCCTGAGCCAGGGATTCCCCTTTTCCGTGCTCGTCCGGAGCTGCCAGATGGAATCAGGCTTTTTGCAGCCCCAACTGACTTGCTTTTATCTCTGATTTCTAAGCAGTCAGTAAAAAAAAGAGAAAAAGCTGTTGTTTCCTGAAATGTCCAGACTCCCACCTCAGCTTCAGCACCCTTCTCCCAACAGAGGTGTCCTTGTACCTGCTGAACTGAGCTCCAAAAGTGTGTTTGATGAACCTGAGAAAAGCGTTCCCATGACCTCCAAGCTTTAGTACCTTGCTACAGTCCTCAAAAGTTGAATTTGCATGGGAATGTGCCAGCACAGCATCTTACTGCACAAGTTTAACTTGCATTTTCTGGAGATGTGTGCAGTCTGATTTGTTCATGGCACAGGGACTGATTTGTTGGGGTTTTTTTAAACTATAAAATAAAAAAAATTCACTTTGACATAAATGCCTGTTAGCAGCTTGCATTTTCCTAGTATAAAAATATCTATATTAATTGAAATGTAGCTTCTTTTTCAATTCCAGAGCCTTGGGAATTGTGTGAATGAATGGGGCAAGGGGAAAAATGCAGTTTGAGCAATTATCAATTCTGTTGAAATAGCAGTGAAGTCAGCTGTGCTGAAATCCCTGCAGATATGGATTTCATCTTCTGTGTCTGGGGGTAGGGGGGGAAGCTACTCAGCAGTCAGTTGTTACAGCACATACCAAGTTAGATCCTGGCTGCTGCTGTGGAGTTGATGCTGGATGACATCTGCAGCATCTGAAATGACTAAATATTTGACTTTCCCTTTTTTAGTGATGTGTCTTGACACCAGGCAGGGTGTTCTTGTCCCCGCTGAGGCTGAGGCAATTACTTGTGTCTGTGGCTTTATTTGAGAGTAGTGATGCATGTTTACATTGATTAGATCTGTAATTGTGGTGTTGGTTTTTTTTTATTTCACAAGGACTAAGAAAAGTCAGTCAGATCTGTAGGAAAGGTGAGTGTTACCCTCATCACGGAGGAGCTGGGGATGAAGTGTGATCTCTCAAGGTCACACAGTGCCAGCTGATGGCAGAGGCAACCCCTGGGCACCCTCAGATCCCATCTTCCTCTGAATTCAATGAAACTTTCATGTCTTCCATCAGAGATATCTCTGGCCCCAAGTCAGATGGCACAAGGGCAGTCACAGATGTAAGGGTGAAACCTTGAATTTTGTGTGATTTAATGCAGAGTTTATGTAGCCCACTAATGCTGTGTTACTTCTGTTCCTTTACATCATCATATTAATGAGCAAAGAGACTCAAATTCATTTGTAAAGTACAAATGCAGTGAGTTTATGGCATTTCATGAAGAACAAATCTAATTGGTAGGATAGGAACAAAATAAAAGTAACAGAGTTAACAGCAAGCTTGATGTAAATCACCAAAGGATAATGAATGTGACAGGGTGTTCCAACAGATGGGCATTGTGGAAGGGTAATCACTGTAAAAGAATATTGGTCTCTGCCTTGAGGAAAAAAACCCCACAACTGCTGTAAAATGGAACAGAACAGACTCACCAAGGGTGGTACAAGTGGTGGAAGCACAGGGGAAGTGCAGGGAAGCAGCCTCATTCCCAGGAGTTCTGCTCTCCAGAAGTGGGCACGAGAGCCTCTTCAAAGGGTTCTCCTCACGTCTCCTTGAAAACCTGGCGTGGTGACTGCCCAACAGCCAGAGAAAATAAGGATGACTGGGCCAAATCCAAGACTTGGTGTTTCAGATAGTCCCTGCATTGAAGTGTCATGGCACAGGGAGTCTGTCAGGTGTCACTATAAAGACAATAATGGCAAAGAACCCCTCAGTGCTGAGCAAGGGGAGGAAGAGTCCCAAAAGGCAAAATAACACCAGAGTGCAAGGGTTGGGGAGGGAGGATGTTGTGCCTCATGCTATTTATCCTCTCACATCCTCTGCTGCCCCAGCAGTCCTTGCTTTGCACACCTGGGAAGGCATCCTGAGTGCACATTAAATCTTAACAAGAATTCATAGCACCTCCAGTGCCACCTTAAGCTTCTGTGCTGTGCCTACAGCAACCCAACATGATAAATATCCAGACAGTGTGACTATAACATAAGCCAGGTACTGGAAAGCCTGAGTGCAGAGATTCAGTGCCTCTGACATCTCAACTTTGCTGTGCCTGATGAAAAGCCATATTTTAGCTGATTTCTTCCTTTAGTGCCAGTCTCTGCTCTGGAAAGCAGTGATCTTTCCCTGGCTGCCTTGCTGAATTTTAGAGCAAGTTTTAGCATTTTGGGCTGCCTGGGCTATTTGCTCCCACTAAAGTCTTCTATTTTAATAAGAGTAAGGTGTCTTGAGGAAGTACTGGCTTTATAAAATGTAAGGAGGTTTATTCCTAGTGCCTGCTCTTGGGGCTCATGAGCTGGCACAGAGAGATGCCACATGAAATTCTCTGTGGCAACAGCCAGCACTGCTACCAGAGCCTCAGATGAGTCTGCTTCACTGTGTGTTTAAGGAGTGTGACTTAAATAGTGGTTTGCTTGTTGCTACTTGACTTTTCAGTTGCTGTTTCCAGCGGCTGCTGTGGAAACATTTAAGGAAGATTGGGTCAAGTGGCAGCGTGTCTGTCTGGGAAGGTCGTGGGTTCTGTGCCTGCTGCCCCACTGCAAAAGGCAGATACCCATTAAAAATCTGGGTGTGTTAGTTTTAACTCTTGCCTTTGGTGCTGCTGAGGCAAATGCAGTGTAGTGCAGCAGCTTGGCTGGAGGGATGCAGCTTATTTTCAAGCCAAGATGTGCTGCTTGTTCCCCCTCTTAATTTACGACAGGCTCTGTGGGTAGTGACGAGCACTGCAGCAAACCCACATGCTCCAAGTTTCTTTCTTCCAAGAGGTCTGGTGCTACGAGGCAAGGAATGCAGAGGTGATGTGAGGAAGGGTCTGTAAGACAAAGTGGAACTTAAAAATTTTTGCTGGACCCCAGAGGGGGGTCACTGGTAACTCCTGTTCCTGTGGGCAATCAGGAGGATGCTCTTTGCCTTCCTGAATCATGGAAGGCAGTTTTGCCTTTGCTTTTCTCCAGACCTGAAACCTTTAGGCTGGGGCAAGGAGAGAAGCTGCTTCTTGCAAAAGCCCTGCAGATTCTTCCTTTGTTTTTTTTCACTGCAGGATCAGAGGGATCAGGAGTGTGAGGGGTGGGGGCATTTGTTGGCTCCCTGGTGTGATGTGATGCACCAAGGTATTAAAAAGCCTCACCAGCTGCTGTAAATTGCTTTCTGCCCATCCCTGTCTGACATGTGAACACATGAATTCCCATGTGCTGGGAATCTCAATGTTGGTTTGTTTTTTTTCTCCTACCCCATAAATGTCCTTAAGGTGTAATTTTTCCAGCTCAGCCTTCAGAATTTCTAATTATGCTGGGAGAGCTAAGCTGCAGCAGGAATGCCATCCTGCTGTCCTCGTGCCTTTCCCCTGCTTCTCAGAAAACTGGCCTTTGGAGAAGGGAGAGGCCCTGCTGCTGAGTGGAGAGCTACAATTTGGCAAAACTAAATGAATTTAAATTTGCGCCAAAATTCTGCAGCAAGTAACTTTGTACATTTGTAAATAGAGGGCAAACTTATCTGAGCCTACTTGTGATGGATAGGAAGTACTCTGTTGTTGTCTCAAAGAGCAAAATTCAGTGAGGGTGTAGTGCTTATGGAAGATGCCTTTCACTTGGTTTTAGCAGCAGAAGTTGTGTTGAATCCTGTGGAAACAAAATAAGGTCCCTGCCCCAGAAAGCTCAGAGACAAGAGACTATTACATTCAAGAAAAGCATGGAAATGGCCTTGAACTAGCTGGTGACCTTGAGTTGCTGGTGAAATCTTTAGGTTTAAAATATTGGTGTATTGCAATTGTCACAAGTCACAGGTTCTCTGCCAGTCCTGTCCTGCAAAAAAAAGTTTGGGTGCTTTGATTAAACAAAGGGAAATGATGTGCAGAGCCATTTTCAACTTCGGAGGTCACTGTCAGGCTGGGCAGAGCAGGGGAAAAGGTTACTTGTGGAGGTCATACCTCAGGTGCTGTGTTTGGGCTCCTGTGGAGCTCCCAGGCTCTGAAATCTTCCCCATCTGTCTTCTCCCAGGGGACACCCAAATGTGCCTTTACATATAGTCAAGAACATACTTTTTTTTTGTCAGAAATCACTGTGCTAATGCAGGGGCACTGACAGTGGCAGGACATGTGACTTCACCTGTGTCCCTTGTTTGCAGAAGTGCCTGAGAGTGCTGCTGTGCTTCAGAGAGCAGCCCTTGGCGTGCTCTAGGCAAAGAGGGGCCTGAGACAAAGGTCCTTGAAGAGAAGGGCAGGAGAAACTGGTCACTGAAGGCTGGTTTGGAGCTAACCTGGACTGGGGAAAACTGTCAGAACACTGGGCTACAGTCCTGAGGAGAGAGACCTTGGGCTGAACACCAGGAAATATTCCAAGCTCCAAGCCTGCCTTGCCTATGGAGCTGGTAAATCCATGTGCCACAGGGTAGAGGCAAAAGTGTTCTGCAGAGAAGCTGTGTAAGTGTGGTTATGGCACACAGAGGGTGAACTGGAGCACGAATTTTTGTACTCCCAGAGGAGTTTAAAGGAGGGGTGGTGCAAACCTGCTCCTCCTTGAAGGCTCAGTCCTGTGGGCAGGCTGGGCAGTCCCTCCCTGTCTGATTACTGAGTATCAGCTCCTGTGCCCAGGATGGAGGAGGAGAGGAGGGCACACTTTGTGGTCTGCTGGCAAGTCACCCGCTCTTTGATGCACTGCAGCAAAAGCCCTGTCTGAAAACTCTTCAGCAAAGAAGGACATTGCAGGGAAAGGGGAGGGGGGGGGACAATGGACACACAGGACTCAAAGATGCTGCTGCAAGCGCCGTGGCAGCCAACCCCGGGCTGGGCTGCTTCCCCTGCAGTCACTCCCTGAGAGTTGGCCAAGTCCAGTGCCTTGTGCCTGTGACAGGAGTGCAGTGTCCTTTCCCTGGATGCCCTTCAGCTGCAAGGAGGGTGCAGCCACGTCCCCAGGGGCTTGTTGTAGCAATTCAGGTGCCACCAGGATGAGGGAGGCTCCAGGAGGAGGAATGAACTTGGGTGAGGAGCCACCACTGCAGCACCCGCTCTGCAGTGGCCTCAGCCAGGAGTCTGTGGTGTTCCAGGGACTAAAATGACAGATGTAGCGCATTATGTAGCAGCAGTGCTGATGGGGAGGAAGTTGGAGACCAAAGGGATGGCTCACTCACTGCTGATGCACTGCAGGTGAGCCTTGGCTCCGTGTTGCAGCATGCGCAGGGTGCCCGGGCTGTGCCACGGGGCACTTCAGGCATCTTACCCACAGGGGATCAAAGCTCCTCAATTGGGAATAGCCCTTTGGGGCCACCAAAACATATGCTGTTGCTGCAGAGGAAGACTGCAACCTGCAGGTCGCCCTGTCAGGTGATGGGTTCTGCCCCTCTCGGGGGAATAACACCCACAGTGGCAACAAGGAGTGGAAGAAGACCCCACTGACCCACAGGGCTGCTGGCCACACTCTGCCAAGGACTCAGAGGAGTGCTCAGAAAGGTGGGCACCCTGCTACACTGCTTCCAAGCTGGATTTCTTGGCAGCATGACCCGCTAGCCAGGGCAGGATTTGGCCACCCGGCTCTGGAAGGAATTGCAAGAGCATGGTAAGGCTTTTTAACTTGGTGTCTCAAAATTAACCTGTTATCTTAACTCTTTGTACTACAATCAAAATACTGAGTTAGAGAAGAGGGGACACTTGCTTATGTTAAAATTTCTTCTGGTGCCAGTGAAGTGAGAGTTTAGCAGGGAAGAAGTAAAGTCTTCAGGAGACCTTGGAAGCAGAAAAAACTTGCAATGGTCAATTGTTTCTATTCTGGCAGTTCCTCTATAACACACAAATTGAATACATGCAATGAATGTATTTCTGTTGGCAGGTAGCATCCACAGTGTTCATGTTCAGCTGATGTTTATTTTCACTTTGTTTTAAGTGACTCAAATTTACACATGAGGGCTGTTTCTGGTAACCAAGCTCTTCACTTGGAGCACATTAGTGGTGATGTTGGTGTGTTTTGTTGTATAAACTTGTGTGACCAAATATCTAAACCAGCCACTTGAACTGAACATGGAACTGGCACCTTTGTGCTGTTGCAGGTAGATTTAAAGGTGGCCTTTCTTGCCACGTTCTCCTCATGTCCTGAAGAGCTGCAGCAGCAGCCAGGGGAGATGTGGAGATCTCTACATGTGTGTCTTCCAAAGCTTTGAATCCCTGCAGTTCTGTTCCTGATGCCTGCTCTGGGCAGTGCCACCTCCATGGGCTCAAAGCTGCTTTTCACAAGGCAGGAACGGGGCAGGCAGTTTGGAGAAGGATGGATTAGGGAAAGTATTTCTTTCCCTGGCTGTTATTTCAGGAGGAATCAAGGTGTTGTGGTGGAGGTGGAGGAAGTGTGTCCGGATCAACAGAGCTGTCAGTTTTCTGCTGGCCTTGCACTGTCCCTGGGTGCAAAGGCAGGTGCTGCTGCACAGGCTTCCCTCCCTGAGCACCTCTGCGTGTGAGGAACTGAACCTGACCCCTGTTCTTGCTGAGATCTCTGCTTGTTCCGCAGATGTGAAGCACGCAAGGAAATAAAAATACCTGCAGTCTGCTGGGGATGGGGGAGGAAACAGCTGCCAGAAAAAGGCCAGTTTTCTTACACTAATTCACAAAGAACTAGTCCTCCACCTGTGAACTGGCAGGGGAAAATGTGATGGGCTTCTCCCAGATGTCTCTGAAGGAGACTCCCCCATCTGTGCCCCTCCTACCTGCTGCAGCCCTGTCACCCTGGGTGCCTGCAGAGGCCCCTGGGAGATGTCCCCAGTAGGTTAGAGGAGGACAGGCCACCTAGTTCCCAGGACAAGGTGTCCCCTCTGCCTGGCTCCCAGCAGAGGGAGGCAGCAGCACACCAACCTCAGCTCCTCTGTGCTCTTCCAGCCTCGGTGTCACTAAAACCGAGCAAACAAAACCCCCTAACACCTCACCAAGTAAAGATTAATGTCTCTTGCTGCTCCACGGTAAAGCCCTTGAGTAGCAGGGAATTGCTACCTGTAATTGCAGCAGCTAATCCTACCAGCAAGCTCTGTCCTTCACCTTAGGTGCTATTCTTAGTTCAGTCCCCTGCTGGATTCCTGACAGAGCAAGTGCTGAGGCTTGGTGTGTGCCTTTGGATGCATCAGTTGAATGGGTGAATTGGGAAGCATCTTCTTTTATTAAACCATGCAAGAGATTAATGGAGACCCTGCTTTTCTGGGGGAGATAAGTCCAGTCCTGATGGACATGCTAAGAAAGGGGTGGAAATGCTGATGGATGAACTTGGTGGACTGTAGCTGGCCCTAACTCAGCCTGAGGGAGGAGATTGAATGACTTCAGTTTCTTGTGACTCTTTGCTCGGATGACGTTAGTCCAAAAATCTCTCTTTTGCCTTTTCTGATCTGAAGCTGGGTCTCCAGCTTGCTGCTGTCCATTTGTTCCACCAATTAAGAGGCAGAATCCCTGTGCCATCCAGGCCCTGCTCCTGTGACTGTGACCCTGGGGAGGAGTGATGCAGTCCAGGAGATGATCAGCTGTCTGAAGGAGTGTCTGCTTCCTAGAGCAGTAATGTGCTGCTGTGTCCTCAGTGGCATTTTTTTCTCCCACCCCAAGACTACAGGGCAGGTTTTTACATTGACATATTCCACTCCTTTTCTGCAAAGTGCCTCAACTTCAGGCTGTTGCAGCCTAGGGAACTTTGGTGTGTCTCAGTCCATCTGCAAGCCTGTTCTGACAGGGCAGGTACAAGTCATGGCAATGTGTTGAGGTGTCCCTGTACCTGGCAGCTGTGCCACCTCCTGTGCAGCATGAGGGTCTGGGGAAGGGGGGTGTCCTTGCACACACTTCTATCTGATCAGGAGGGAGGGAGAATCTTCCTAAGAAACAGAAATCCTCATCTTGAAACTGGTACATGTCTGAGCAAGACCAGACTATCAGAGTGAATGAGGCACTCGAGTTTGAGCAGTCAGATGTTTCAGTCATCACTGGGAACATGCTCAGCTGTCTGGAATATCACCCCTTGCTCTGTGCTTGAATTAGTTCAGTTCCTCATGCTGCTTGCTCTGCTTCTGTTCCCTGTTTCTGCAAAAAGGGGAAATGTTCACAGGCTGTTCTACCCACAGAGTGCTTTGGGAAAGCATTTGCCAGTGGTGTTGGAGCTCACTGATGCTGCTCTGTGCTTAAAGCTGTGCAACTGAAGAGACTTTGTGCCCATCTCATCAGCTGTAATTAGCATCTACAAAGTGTGCTTGTACAGGCACGTCTGTCTGCAGCCAGAGGACAGTGGAGGGAGAAGGTTTCTGCAGAGGAGCTGAGGAGAGCTGGGCCTGCGTGTGAGTTTTCAAGTCACTGAGTTCATGACAGCTCGTGTTCCTCTAGCAGCCTGAGAACTTCTCTTGAGCTGATGTTCAAGTTCCAGCTGGTTAATGTGTCTTAGTCACCAGCCCTTGTCCATCTCCTTGCTGCAAGTAAAAGCTTCAGCAGAGAGCCAGCTGCAGGAGTGGAGCAATGACAGGCTTAGACTCGTGGTGTTTCAAGGTAAGTCAGTAGGTGACATGTGCCTCTGTGCTCTCACACCACGGCTGCTGATTGAGGCAAATATTCCCTCAGTGTGAGCTGGTATTTGTGGTGTTAACTCATGTTAACACAGGCTGTGAGCCTGCACACACAGCCAGTGAATCCAGCCCTGCTGGAGCGTGGCACTGCTCCCAGCTCAGCTCAGGGAACTCGCTCAGGCATATGGCCCTGCAGTTGGATGCCTTCCACACTCACCTGCTGCTGAAGTTTCCCAACCTGGGTGCCACCAGGGGTGTTTGTGCAGTGGAAGATGCAGAACAGGTTATTGAGGTCTGTCAGGTTTGTGTGAAGACCTTGGGCTATGCTTCAGCCTCCGAGGAACACTCGTCATACAAAGTGAAAGGGCCTGCTGAGTAGGCACCAAGCCATTTATGTCATAAATACAGCCATGAACACAGGAACTGGTGTCATACATATATTTCTGTTTGTCTTAACAGGCCACTTTGCTGTAATTAAGGTACCTGGATCCTCTGGTCATTCCAGGTGCACAGATGCAAAGTCCTCAGCTTATCTGCCCTTACAAAGGAGGTCTGAAAACATGTACTTTGGGGAAAGCCTGATTTATTTATTGTTTTCCCTCCTGTTTATCGAGAATTTTTTCATCTATATATTAAAATGATGGTTTTTGGGGGGAGAGAAGTCATGTATTAGTGACTTGTGACTGACAGTTTGCATGAGTGTTCATGAACCTGCCTCCATAGTGGTACCATGGAGGGAACAAAGTTGGAATGGATGAGGAGGAGTTTGGAACTTAAAGGAGACACTGAAACTGCTGTTTTCCTCCATGTTATTTGGGAACACTCTTTTCCCCGTGGTAGCTGCAGTGGTAACTTGGTGTTGAACTCTATTAAGGTTTACATTAAGGGGTGGGAGTTGTGAAGGGTGCTGGGAGGGGAAATGATGGGATTTTCTGGGCTGCAGAGGGCTCTCTGCTGCCTCACATGGAAAAGAAAGGCTGCTCAGAAGTCTGGTTTTTATTGTTTTATTTGGGAGCTGTCAGTTTAGAAGTTTGAGGAAGGTGGAAACCTCAGTTTGAAGTAGGAGATCCCTGATGAACTGTCTGAACAAGTGCAGAATTGGCCCTTTTTGCTGCCTGTTGCTGTTAACACTGTTCAACACCTCATACTCCTTTCCAGGAGGACCCTGCTCTTCATCCTTCCTATATGGGATGAAGGGAGTGAAGGACTCATGCCCTTGTAGTTCAAGCTTAGGGAAGTCTGTGCATAAGGCTACTTTATTATTAAAATAAGTTTGTAGAAATTATTTTAAAAAATAAATGCTTTGGAGCTGTCGGATATCCCACTCACCCCTGTCACACCACAAATCCTGAGCTCCTCTTCTTCCCCCAGCTGCATCTTCACGTGGTGGGTGGGAAGCAAGGGCACCTGGAGGTAATTGTGGAGTCACCCACTAAGTCTGGTGCTGTGCTCAAATCTGAATCTGGCCCCGCAGCTTCCTTAAGGAAAATAAATGTGACCACTCACTGACACAAAGGGGAGGGAAAATATCTGCATTGTGTGTGGGGAGGAGGCTGCTGCAGCTCTGCCTCTGAAGGGCTCGTTATTAATTAGCTGTGTGCACACTAAGTGCTCCTCTGGAGAATGAGCAGGGAGGTGAAGGCACCTCGTTCAACCTGCCATGTGTCACCATAAGTGTTGGGGGGAGAAGGGGGAGCGGATCTGGGGATCTGGGAGATGAGTGTCCTCAAGCTGCAGCATAAGATCCCCCTGAGCCCGTGGGGTGAGTTTGGGGTGTGCATTCCACACCTGGGTCCTGCACCCCTGGGGCTCTGCTGTCCTTGTGGCTCTGAGCTCCCAGCTCCCTTTTTCCACTCACTGAAGCCTCTGCTGGGATTGCAAAGTTGTGGGTTACATTCCTTTGCCAGGAAGGATCCCGGAGAAACCTCGCATCCTTCCTGGTGTGGGCCCGTCGGTGCAGTAGGTTCAGTTCAGCCACAAGCGTGGGGAAGGTGCAGCACTCCTGTGCTTCAGCTTCCCTGGAATCACTGATGTTGTAGCAGCAGGAATTGGGTCCTGTGTCCCGGTCTGATGTGTGCTGGGCTGTCCTCGGGCTGCAGGAGGTACCTCGCTGTGACACCCCGAGGGCTGGCTTTGCCTCTGACCGGGCAGGCTCAGGAAGAGGCTTTATTTGGGCTTGTCTGGGCTTGTTCAGGCCTGAGCCTGCCTTTGTCTGTGCGATCCCAGGGATCGCAGTGGATCAGAGAGGATCTGTCTCTGCGATTTGCAGCTGCTCTGGAGCCCTCCCTGCGAGCCCCCGGCAGCACCCGCTGAGCTGGAGCCTCTGGGACCCTGTCAGTGCCCAGGTAAGTGCAGCCCTTGTGTGTTTGCCCTCTTGCCTGCACATGTCCTGTGTGGATCTGCCTGTCTTACACCTTCCTGCACAGCCTGGGGGTGTCTGGGGGGCTCTGGAAGGTGGTGGTGGTCTGTGCAGATGCACACCTGGAAAGGCTTTCAGAGGTCTTGAAATCACGTAGGGGAATGTTACAGTAATTGCTCTCTCCAGTCTGTTATGTTAGGGCAAAGAATGCTTCCTTTTCTTTTTTCTTTTCCCCCTTTCCTCTTCTGAAACCCCTCTTCCTTCAAGCCCTTCATACACAAATATACTTTAGGATGCTGGTGAATGTCTCATTTTTGAGGGATCCCAGAAAGTAACAGCACCCAAAGAGCAGCTGTGTGGGTCACGCTTCTGAACGTGCTGCAGCTGCACAGGGAGAGCTGAGGGTGCCACTGGAGTGAGGAGCAGTAAGTGATTCTGAGGAGTTCCTTGTCTGGCTGCTACATCCAGGAGACACAAGGCACCTGAACTGATGTGGAATTAGCCACTCTGTGATTCATTGTCATGTCGAGCGTTTACATAGGGGGAACACAAAGCTGGATGCTTAATTATTTGCAAAGAGCTGGCAGCTATTCCCCTCTTCTGCTGCACTTGGCACAAACTGTCCTCTCCATCCTATTTCCAGGGCTGTTACCTGGCTCAACAGTGTTGCCTCCACATTGTGTTTGTAATGGAAAGGATAAATAATACAGTTCAAATGCTCACATGGGGGAGGAGAGCTTTGTTGTGCCGTGTTTGGCTTTGTTCCCCACTGCCCTGTTGAGTCTTCCTGAACACTGGCAGAGTGAAGCTGGGCTTTACCTGCATCTGGGTGCCCTGTGCATCGCTCACCTGCTTATCAGGAGGTTTCAGGTGTCTGCAAAGGCCACATAAGAGAGGGGCCTTCCCATGACTTAGGGCTGCCTCGGGTAAGAGTTGGAAAAGACATGAGGAGTTGTTCCAGATCAGAGGTAAATACCAGCCCATCAGAGCTCACTGTCAACACCAGCACAGATCCAGCCTCAGGGTTTGGTTATTTCCCTTCTCACCTTTCAGGTGCATATCACAGAGGGTGGGGTGAAAGGATACGAAGGTTTGGCTTATATTTTGAAGACACACGTACTTCATATCTCTGATATAAAGTATATTCAATTGTAATCAACCTACCTCTCATCTGTACAGTCTGTTTGCTATTTTATTAGCTGTATATACACCAGGGTGGTTTGGAGCTCCCACATACTGGGGGTGAGTTTGCTTGATTAGTATTTGCTTTATTAGTATTATATTTATATATATAATATTTATTAGTATTTTCAAGTGCTGTGAGGTGGTTTTTTTGTTTAGTTTGGTAGACTAGAGATGTTAAGGGATTTTTATTTTTTTTTCCTGGGACCTGAAAGTAAAGATGTAATATTTGGTTCTGATGAATTCTGTTCTCTGAACACTTTGCATCTACCACTGCTGGTTTTGCAGGCAGTAATATTCAAGGTGCACCCTTCCAGCAATGCTTTATGTTTGTGCATGAATTTCCATCTGCAGACATCTGCAGGGAGTTTCAGGCTGGGCTTTAACCCTGTCCCACTGACAGCTGCAGGGGGCACACTGGTCAAACTGCAGCTCTTCCATTCCCTGAAAAATTGCACTCTGACAAAATCGTGTCTCTTGTGGATGGGGTTGCATCCAGGGCTCTGCTGCAGGCCTGATGAGAGCAGCAAAGCCTTGGGCACAAGTGGAGTTGTGGGCTCTGTGAAATGACCTACTCAGCCTCAATTCCCAACAGGGTAAGAGGGACAGGATTCTTCCATAATGAGGCTCCTTTTCCCTTCTCTTCCACTTACAGCCCTGTGCACCCAGCCCAAGGATGCTGAGTACAGGCAGTTCTGGTGGCCACGCTTCTGTCTTGTCACCTCACACTGTGTTTTGTCCCCTGAGGAAGTTAATTGACCTATTTTAAGTAGCTTCGGAAAACTGAGGCACCAAAAAAAAAATATTTTGGGTATACAATGAAACTTATGAGTCCATTTTGTAGGGCACTCTGTGCTTCCCTGTGCTCTGAAGGTAAAACACCAGTAATCTTCCAGTGACTGGTACAGATCATCTCTTAATGCAAATGGAGAGAAGTTAATAACACATGAGCCATTGTTTTGTTTCCAAAGAGAGGCTCAGCTGAAGGGGCTTATTACAACTGTAGGATTCTTATTCAAGCTTTCAGTTTTATGTATTTTTTTGTTTGTTTGTTTTCATCTGAATGTATTGTAGAAGTGACCAGGCATCCAACCCATGTCCAGCCTGTCTGAAGCTGCCTTCTCCCTGAAGCAAGAATCCTGCACCCAGTGGACAAGAGAAGGCTTTGGTAAGATGAATTAGAGTAAGAAAAAAACCTTTATACTACTTAAAATGGAGCTTGAATCTTTTCTCTGGAGTCTTCCTTTAAATGTTCTCCCCGGTGATGGGAGTCTGCTGTTACACCTCTGCACAAGGGAAGCAGCTGATGTGTGAGACCCTGACCTTGTGTGGAATATTGCAGTGCACTCGTGGTGAACTGATCAAAGGCATCCTACAAGGGGTGGCAGCCCTGTTGTGTAAAGTAGGTACAGCCCGTGTCAGGCTGGGGAGGAAGATGCACTTCAGGGGAGCATCCCAGGGTAACAAATGTACAAATCAGTGGGTCTGGCCTTGGGAAAGAAGGAGAGAGGCATGTCCTGAAGGAGGTTCTATACGGATACTTCAAACCCCTGATGGAGGAGGAGCCTGAGATGGATAAGGAGGGAAGGACAGAATTGCTGTGACTGTAAAATCTCTGCTCTGGATCAGCCTGGCAGCGTCTTCTGTCCCAGCAGACTCAACTGCGGGGCCAGGTCAGGAACTTCTGGGGTTGGATAAAGTTGTCTTTCCCAGCTTTATCTAGGCTGTAGACCCACAGGTTTCTGTTTGGCCTGAGGAGCTGGAGTAGAGAAGGCTCCTTGCAGCTCTCTGGGTTTGTGATCGATGAGTAATTCCTGCGCATTGCCGGGCTAATGAGTCACGGGCTGACGTGTGGCTCAGTCCTCCCGACTCTGCAATGCCCTGGACTCTGCCCAGGCCTCTCCCAAGGTACTGAATCAGCAGAATCCCTCAGTCTGGTGTCCTCAGCTTGCACTGGCTGCTGCAGAGTGGAGCTGGCTGGGAAAAGGGGCAGCCCTGCTTCCAGGAGCTCTGGCAGCACCGCAGCCTTGGATGGGGCCATCACCAGGCTCCACTGCACAACTCGTTGCTGGGAAGTGATTTTATCTGGGGCAATTCCACACAGAAATTAATGGCACTTATTCAGCTGCAGGTAGAGCTGTGAGCTGTCTGTGCAAGCTCCAAAATGACAATTCCTCAAAGACCTTCTCTAGATGCTGTAGGGGGAGAACTGGTGTTTAGGGTTATTTGACAAATGCCCACAGAGCAGGTTTAACAGAACATTTTGGCTCCTGCTGAAACCTTTGGGTTCAGTCTGTGTGTTTTATTTCAGATAAGGTGTGGGGAGGGAATTGTGCAAAAGGAAAGGGGTAACATGCAACAAGTTTGATGTGTGAACTACACCAGTGCATCAGCTTTGTGGGTAACACAAGTGCAGCTGTTCTTCTGCCCACTGAGACTGGGCTGCTGTAAGGAGCCTGCAGTCCAAGTTTAAGATGTTCCTGTTGGACAGCTCTGCTCTCATTTGGGAGAACAGGGTGGAAAAAGGTAATGAAAGCTCCATTATTCATTGTTGCAAAGGGAAGAACAGAATTGCCTTGAGTACAGAAAGCAGAGGGCTTTTTTGTTTGTCTTCATGTAAAAAGGAAATCTAAAAGAAAGGAAGAAGTTGCCCTGAATCTGGCAAAGAATGAATTGTTTAACTCTGCTGTGGGAGAAGGTCTAAGTCTGGAGTGCTGTGTGAGCATGTTCCTCCCAGCAGGGTATGTGGAGAAATTCAGTAAGTGGTGTGTGTATTGATTCCACGGCTTCATCTTGTTTTGATGTGGGGATTTAATATTGCCTAAGCCAGTGATATTAGTCAGGCTCAGTGAGATCCCAAACGAGGATTCACTTGGGTGAGAGGTGATAGATTTTCAATATGATGCCTTTTAAGGGGTGGGAGGAGACTGTTGCTCTAGATTTTCTTCACAGTGTCCTTAACTGTGCCATGTTTTATGGAGCTTTTGTGCCTGTATTTCCTGGAGTAGGTGCCTGAGTGACAGACACAGCTGTCCTGCAGGTCTTGGGTGATGCAGTAACCTGAGCTTCTTACTGGATGTTCCCCCTTATATCTGAGAGCTTTTGAGCTTCTCAGAGTACAGAAAAGCTTGTGGGAAGAGGCTACTGGGGGCAGATCTGGCTTCCATCAGCAATGTCATCCCAGAGCCTACAAAACTGCTGCTGCTGTTTCCCTGTCACCTGCAGTAAGACAGGGCAGCCTGTTGTGTCCCCCTGAGCTGAGGGACCAGCTGGAAATCAGGCAGGTTTGGAATGCAGGCCCTACAGGTACAAACACTGGCCAGTGCCACACAGGACCCGTTTCCCTTGTTGTTCTGTCACCTGTCTGACACAGTTTTTGCTCTCTGCAAAACACAGCAAGGCAATTGCTGGTACTGGCTGAGCTTTTCTCAGTTCTGCTCTGTTTTCAGTGGCCTGTGACTCAGTGCAAAGGTATTGTCCCATTTCCTCCCAAGCCTGAGCTTGGCCCATGGGAGTGGTGGCCGTGTGTGTGTGTGGGGAGGAGTCCTGGCTCTGTCCAGAAAGCCGGAACTGTCTGGGTTTGCTGTGAGTCTGGAGCAGGTGTCTGCACCTCTCTGGAGCCTCTGCTCACCTTCCCTGTCCTGTATGAGGCCCAGGAGCTGGAAGATGGGATCACCTGGGTGTTTAGATGGACCTCAGGTCCTGCTGGCAGCGGGATCAGCTCCTACCACAGAACCCCAAGGAACAGGTAAATCTCTTTGCTGTCTGGGGAGGTGTCAACTCAACTCATAAGCAAAGTTTTCTGCTGTGTGATTAATTAAGAAAAGGCAAACAGGAGTTGTTAAGCAGCTTCTGTCCTGTATTTGGGGAATCAGGATGCTACAGGGAATTTGGAGGGGAAGAAAGTGGCGGGAGAAATATGATAATAACAGTGTTTAATGAGCATTGCCAAGAGTCATAGCCCAGAACCATTTTCTGGATGGCTCAGCATATTGCAGGAGTTGCAGTAGAAGGTGGGATAATACAGCACTAGCCTGAAAACTTTTGGGGACACTAGCCTGAAACTCAGGATCCCACATATTGTGGGATTTCTATTAAATCAATCAGAATATATCAAATGTGTTCTTATCTGAAGAGGGGAAGCCTGTCTGGAAGGTTGAAAGTCGGGAAAACTGACTGTAGTTGGAGAAGCAAGACCCTTCCTCTCCTGTGTGGAGGTTCATAATAGCAAAGACTGACACCTTCTTTGGGAAAAAGGAGAGAATTTGTTCTCATTCTGCAGCCACCACTAGTGGTTTGGTGTAGAATCATGGAATTTCTTAGGTTTAAGCTCCTTTTTCTCTGGGGTGACAGTTTATCCTAGTGAGAATATGACTCAGACACCCTTTCTAATTCCATGGTTTAGA
Source organism: Pachyramphus minor (assembly GCA_013397135.1). Taxonomy (NCBI): domain Eukaryota; kingdom Metazoa; phylum Chordata; class Aves; order Passeriformes; family Tyrannidae; genus Pachyramphus; species Pachyramphus minor. The sequence goes on from VYXB01002641.1 coordinate 784,292, forward strand.
AGGAGACTGGGCTGATTAAAACAACCCCTATCAAAGATATTGAGCACCCTGAGGTAATTTTGAAGTCAGCTCTGTTTAGAACAGGCAGCTGAACCATCTGACACCAGGAGTCTCTTCCAACCTAAACCTTTCTGAAAGGTGAGAACTGTAGCTTCATCTTTTTCATTCCAACTTTCTCTCTCCTGTTGCTGGGTTTCATCCACAAATTTCCCAGATGAGAATTCAGCTTTGCTTGGCCTTGCAACAGGAATTAGCTGAAGAGGCAGAGGATCTATTTACCTCAGGCTGGAATTCAGCAGGAATTGCTCAAATCTTTAGTGAAACCCTGCAATTCTTCAGTTCCCAGCTCGTGACTGGGTCAGCCACAGCACAAAACTGCACTTGTTGACAAGAGCAGGATGACACAATGCTGGGAATGAACCTGAAATAAGTGTGATTAATTAAATGAAGCTTGTGGTATCACATATTTCAGTGCTGACAAAGTGATCGCTGCAGATCTCACCTGACAAGGCTTTTTTACCTTTCTTGGAATGCAGTATTTCTGTAACAGGAGAGTATTTCCACATTCCACACCCCTCAGCTTGTTGTTTTATAGTGGTGATTTCTTCACAGGCTGATTCCTTGGGCTGTTACATCATCCACCAAGCAGTTTTTTCCTGCTGCTTTGTCACCCATTCAGTGAGATTTAGCTCAAGTTTGGCATCCAAACTTGAGTTTTCAAACTGGGCTTGTAAAACTTGAAGGGTCCTTGCCTGGCTGCCAACTTGTTTGGGCTCCACATGATGGTAAATCCCATTCACAGCTGTGGAAGAGGCTTGGGAATTTCTTATTTGTGGGAAAATACCCCTTCTCTCTTGCCCCAGGCTCGTGTAATTAAAAACTTTGAGTAGCAGCCTGTAGGTTCTCTCCAGGACATCACTGGGAAGGGTGTGGAAGGGTGCTGATAACACCTGCCTGTGAAGGGATTTCAGTTATATTTCTTTAATATCATGCAGATTTTCTAAGATGACTCTGCAGTGACTGGGGAGAAAGGATTAATGTCTTGTGCAACACAGTTATTTTGGTGCAGAATAAACTCTTCAGGGGTAGGGATGCATTCTTCTTTTTTTTGGCTGCCCTTTCTGTGAGATTTTAGTACAAGGATGGTTTTGCTGCTCCCTGTTCTCCCTCAGGACTGACCAAGAGGGAGATCAAGAGAGAAACATCCAGTTTCAGCTGCATGACTTGTCTCCTCCTTTCCCAAAGCACCAGGGATTCTTATGGGTAGCAAGCAGCAGAGGGGAGCTAAAATGGTTTGAAAAATGAAAAGCAGGATCATTATTTTCTGGGTGACTCAGCAGATTGCAGGAGTTGCAGTAGAAGGTGGGGTAATACAGCACTAGTCTGAAAACTTTTGGGGACACTTAACCTGAAGATAGAAGGTTGTTCACCAAAACATCTTTTCCTGGCCCTGTGGTGCTTGATTTTTAGTGGCTCAAAGGCAAATTTTACAGTTCCCAGACTCTGCCATCCTGTATGTCCCCTGAGGAGGATGAAAGATGAAGTAGTATCTTCCTCCTCTGTACCAGACTGTTTTGCTCTCCTGTAGCTGTGCTTGTCCCTGACCTGTTAATTGCCTTTGAGATAGTCTGGTTTGTTCTGATCCTGGTGGGAAATGTTGGAGGGATGATCAGGTCGTTCAAACAAAACAGTTCCTTCCAGAGTGGGACACATTTGCAGGAAAAGGAGGTGGGTACTGCTGTCAAGTCTTGATTTTGATGTTTTGGAATTGTTTGCTTTTTCCCTCAGGGTGAAAAGGTTGCAGTCAAGAAGTGGTTTGTTAATTGATTGGTGCTGTCTCCTGGGACACAGGGAGTGGAGCCTCTGTTCTGTCATCACGATGCCTGGTGGGTATGACTGTTCTCAGCTGTCCTGGTTGGTTTGATGTGCAGCTACAGCACTTCATTTCACCTTTGTCAGCCTCCTTTGATATGACACTGAGGGCATGAGCTTTTCCCATCACCTGCACTGCCACCCTGTGTGATAGGAGCCACTGGAATTTGTCATGGCTTGATGCATGCAATAAACCCAACAGTGCATGTCTTTTGTAAGAACTTGCTCCCCAGTGCTGGCCATCCTGGGGACTTGGTGGAAGCAGGATTTTGGGGCTGTAACATCTGCCTTTCAGTCTGCAGTGTTTCCAGTCCTTGCCTTTCTCTGCAGGGATGGCAGGGCTCTGGAAACTTGTTGGAAGATGAAGTGTAATTTTCACTGAACAAAACAGGGCGAGGGCAAGAAGCAACCAAGAGTCTCAGCTCGCTCTGTCTCAGTATCCAAACACAAATCAAACTGTGGTGTTTGTAACTGGTAACCTGGTGCATTAGGAGGGGAAATAGAAGTTTAGAAGTCTCAGAATATACAGATGTGGTGTTGCCAGTGAATCACTGAAAGGCTTTAGAGGCTGGTGAAGGCCAGTGAGCTCCTTGGACCTTTACACTCCAGGGTTGTGCAAGAGGCCCTCGAGCAATAACCTGCTCGAGGCTGTGCTGCAAGAGTTAAGGAGCTGCTTTGTCCTGAAGGTTGTTTTCTCACATGTCCATGTGTTTGCAGGGACTGAGGATTGCAGGAATGCTGGATTACACCATTTGTTGTGTCTCTCAGGCTGTTCCACATGTAAAACAGGAAAGCCCACTGGCTTTAGTACAGGTGAGTGTTGGTGCTTTTTTCCCTCATGTCCCCAGTGAGTTCTCTTTCTGTCTGACACTCCATGTGTGTGACCCCAGGCAGAGCTGTGCAGTCAGGTGAACCCACCAGCAGCTTGAACAAGTTTGTGTCTTTAAACAGTTTCCAGATGCTTGGTGAGTTTTGTTCCACTTGCCTCAGTGGTGGTGTGTGAAATGTGGGACCTCATTGCAGTAAAAATGGATTGCAGGCAAGTAAGCTGGGCTTATCTTGGTAATATTTGTAATTCTCAGAGGCCATAACCAAGATCTGGGGGTAAGGGACAGGGGAACTGTCACTTTATGGGTTTGAGCCTCCTCTCTCTTGAAAGCTGATTTCTTCAGTACTACTGCAGCTGCTTCACTGACTCTCTGTTTGTCCCCAGACTCTGTGGATGAGAAGAGGAGAATTTCAAACAACCTGCCATCCTTGTGTGATGCCAGCTGTGAGTGTTTCTTTGGCAGTGTCTTAGCTGGTTGTTGTGATCAATAGTCAAGGAAGCAATCAGCAAGTATACTGCCCTAGAAGTGCTGCACATTGTTGGGCCTGTCTCACCTCCCTGGCTTGAGGTGCACGGGGATCCAGGCTGGGAAGCTGCCCATGTGTTCTGTGTTGAGCTGGAGCTCAGGGTGCTGATGTGAGAAGTGCCACGGGATGTTTGATGTCACTGCGGTGGAGAGGAGACAAAGGAAAGAGGAGACGAACACGTTGCAAGTTTTGTTCTTTCTTTGTCCTTCCCACGTGCCTGGTCCTGAGTGTAAAACGTGTAAAATGCCAGCTGTGGTTGGTAACACTGCAAAATGCAGCACCAGGCACTGGGGGAATAGGAAGAATCCATCTGAACCCAACCTCAGAGAAGTTAACTTGACTTTGAAGCTGCCACGGGAGCAACTCCCTTGTACTCACTGTTTCTCCTGGGTGCTGGTCAGCAGCTTGCACTGCAAATACATGGGGTCAGTGGCTAAAAACTTAGCTGATCTTTCTGGGAAAGAATCAGGGTTTAACTACACAATGAGACATTGCTTCTTACTTTGTCTGGGTAAGAGGGAGGCAAGGAGGATTTATGCAAAGGGCAAACCCACACTGTGCAAGAGCATCTCAGCACTGGGAGAAGGAAAGGCCTTGCCTGAATCTTGTTTAAGTTTTCAGTAATCACACAGAGGGTAAGAGCTTACATTTAATTTAGACCAACCGAGTTGCTCTTATCTTATTCCTGTCTCTCACTGTGACCATCAGTTCCAGGCTTTTTGTGGGAAGAAAGAGGGTGGGTTGTTATAGGGCATGAGAATGGCTAAAAAAATCATTGGTAGGTGGCCACTGCAGAAAGTACCACCTTGTATTATGTGGAAATGCCCTTTCTGGTGCCCTTTCCCAGCTTGGCTCTGCTCTGTACTTGAGCCTGAGCTGGGTGTTGGCTGACTGGGACTGATGCAATGACTGGAATGTGGTTGGGGTGACAAACGTGTGGGGCTGGACCTGTCTCACCGTGTTATTGCTGAGCAACTTCCTCTGTGTTAATAAAGGCAGTTTGGGTTTGAATTCCAGGTTATAAGAGAATGTTCTGCTCTCTGAGTTTCCTGTACAGAGCTTGGCAAAGGGTGAGAAGTGTTTTAAAACCCCTTTTCAGGGTCATGTTTGGGTTTTGGACTGTCAATGTTGTGTCCTTGTGTCAATGGAAGGGGGAACAGTCTCCTGAGCTGTGTTACACCCTTTCCCTTCAGTAAAGTTGTCTGTTTGCTGCTTTGCTCTCCATCTGTTCCAAATAACCTGTGTGAAATAAGTTGAGTGAGGCTTGAGCTCAGTAGCCAGGGAAGATGATCTGCATCATGACTCCCTGCTTCAGGCTCTCATTATTGGCTTTTACATTCCTACCTCGTCTGTGTTAAAACCACAGGCTGGAGGAAGCCCTCTCTGCTGCAAAGTGGGCACCTCCAGGTCAATTTACAGGAAAAATTGCACCCCAGAAATCCCACAGTTGGGCCTATTTTCTGACTACTAATTATAGGAGGTGCAGTCCATACATTGAGAGGGTGCCCCGAAGATCACTGCAGAGACAGCCCCTTTGTATTCTGTGTAAATCCCCCTTCTAGTGCCCTTTCCCAAAGTGCCACCCACCTTTCCATGCTTGGGTCTGAGCTGGGTGACCTTACAACCAGCTCTGAAATGCAATATCTTGTGTTTGGTCATGGCATGCCCTGTTTCATTGTGAATGCTCAGCATCAATACCTTTATTTTTCTCCACACAGCCGCAGCATGAAGGAATATCCCGTGTTAATCCCCTAATTTAAATTTGAAATTAAAACCTATCACAACACTTGGAGCATCCTTTAATTCATTGATTGTCACTGGCTTCGTTCCAGCACTGTAACTAATTACATTCTGCCTGCAAAAAATTCTCAGTGCTGGTGGCTTTGCTTTATCTTTTGTTGTCGTTTTTTTTGTTGGTTTTTTTTGAGAGCTGCTGGCTTGAATTCTTGTGCCATCTCTGCAGCCTGACTACACATTTTTATGCTAATGGAACTGTGTAAAATGACTAAGCATCTCTGCTGGCTGGAGGGATGCAGTGTAGTGCTCTGCAGTAGGTGATGAGGGTGTCCTGCTTCAGCAGCTGTGTACAAACACTCTGCTCTGGGGTCTGCTGGAGATGGAAAAGGAAAGTCTGTGGTAAATCCCAAGTCAGCCTGACCCAGCAGGTTTTTCAGGTTTTTACAGGGTCATGTTTGCCTCAGGGCCACAAGATTGTCCCCATGCTGAGCCTGCCAACTGCTGCAAATGTGTTACTCCACCAGTTGTGGTGTGTTGGTCTGGTTCAAGGGGACTGAGTGTTCCAGTCTCTAAGGAATCCCACAGGAGCCAGGCTGGAGCAGCAGTTAACAGGCCAAACTTAGTACTCAGGCCCTGGAAGCAGCTTGGAGGGCACAGTGCTCTTACTGCTGAAGAGCAGAGGGGTGGGAAGCAGGAGGAAGGGGGTATTAACCTGCAGGTAGCAGCAGTAGAGAAAGTCAGGGTGTTTGCTCTTGCATGACCAAGATAAAACAGGAATTCATACAGCAGTTGGTAATTCCAGAGGACTTGGAATGAACTAAAACTAGTTTTGACTGAACTTATTTTCAGTTGTTGTAATGGCATGAGGGCACCTTGGGTGGTACTTTGGCTCTTGTTGTGTGACCCATCTGGTCCCTGGAGGAGAGTGGGAGCTGTTGGTGTTGACATTTGATGTGACATCTGCACCTTTTTGACTGACTTGCTGCTTGGTATTCTTAGGAGACATGTAGGGAATGTATTTCCTCATGGTTTTTTTTTTACTTGACCCTTCTAAATCTGTGTGAGGAAGGTTGTTGTCTGGAGAGGGGCAGCTAATGAGAGACTGTTATAAAGGTTCTGAGTGATCACTGGAATTTTTTGAGCAGCCCTCAATGTCTTTCAGCAGTGCTGTATCAAAAGCTGTGTTAGTGTCTGTCCAAAAATGGAACAGATGGGGTTAATGAAGTCAAGGATTAGGTCCCTAATCAGTGCCAGGACTGCTAGAAATGTAGGGGTTTTTTTGGTCACATGCTAGAAAAAGCAACAAAGGATAAGCATGAGGATTTTCACCTCTCTCAGAAGCCTTCTCTTAACTGTGCTTCCCTGGCTTTCCTTTCAGCTGGTGCAGTGAACCCAAGGATCAGGTGATGACTTTAAAAAATGGTCCCATTCTCCTGGAAGTGAAGAGCTCAGGTGCTGGTAAAACTGTTGGCTGGCTTTGTTTGGTTTTTTTTTAATTGTTTTACAATTCCTGAGTTAGGTTTCTCTTTCCAGAGACTGGTTTAACTCCTGGCTGGGTGTTCTGCCTGGGGTCTGTGTCAGGGGAAGGTTGTGCAGGATGCATTTAATTTGGCATTCCTCTCAGGAGGGTGGGAGTTGGGTGTCTGATTGCTCCCAGGCTGAACCCTGAGAAGCTGATGGGTATAAGAAACAGCTGTATGGTGGTTTGAAAACTAAAGCATTAAACAGTTCTGGTTATTTCAGTACTCTTTTTTTTGTTGTTGTTTGTGTGCAATGAAACTGCACTCAACCTTTTTTTTTCCAGGTTCCTAATTGAAAGTACTGTCTAAGCTGTGGGCAGGGATGGGAAAAGGTGAACCAAGGTCCATGTGCTGGTGTCAGAGGCATCTGCCTTTATGAAGAGCTTGTTAGATCAGGACAGTGGTGATGGGAGAAAACACTGCTGCCTGGACCAGCAGTGACCTCTTGTGGGTAGAGGGGCTGCTGGGGGTGCTGGGAGCTGGCACTTGCAGTCAGAGGGTGTTATTTTATCTGTGGCATTGAAGTGGATGTGGTGAAGGGAACTCGGATTCCCTTGGCTTAAATATCAGAAACAAACAGCTGTAAGTGGTGCAAAGTCTCTTTTCTTCCTCACACGTGTGTGCTCAGGACTGGGATGTGAATTGGTGCCTTGGTGGTTCAGGAGGAGCTCAGGCTCCTGTCCCTGCTGAACCCAGGGCTTTGAGCATATCAGGGGAGTAAAACAGAGCAAGAGCAGAACTTCTGCTCATGTGCTTTTTCTGTGGAGTGTCTGTATCTCTGATAAAAAGCTGTTTCACTGATCTGGCACTAAACCCAGGAGATGCCACAGTGCTGTGAAGACAGGCCTTTGTCTGTGATATGCAGAGGTGCTGTGGGGTCTCAGCTCCTAATAATCACTTAAAAGTCCTAAGGCATGTGACCAGGTTCCCAGTTGATGGAGAACTGTCTCAGCCCAGCTTCCTACCAGCTGCAGGGGCAAAGTAAAAACTTCTTGTGGAAGCCAGCTTAAAAAAAAAATAATAATAATTTAAAGGTTATGTCTGTACATTCTGTCTCACAGTGGAGGTAAATTTATGCAGCTACAGCTCAGCCAGTGCCTCATAAGATGCAGAGTGTAGCCTGTGTATCAGAAAGCTCTTTTAGTGGTTGGTGAGATTAATTCAAGTCAGGAAAAAAAAAAGATTTTTTTGTCTTTTCACCAAACACTTCGTTGCTTCATCTCCCTGTGCCTTAAAAAGCATCTGAAAGTAAAGTTCTCAAAGGAGATTTTTTTTTCATTGTGTGTTGCTTTACAACAAGCTACTTGCTTAGATTTTTTTTTTTACTTCTGAGCTACAGACAATGCTGCCTTTGAGTTGACATGTATCTTTGGGCAGTTTTTAAATATTTCTGTTCTCTGGACAACTGCAGATTCCTCGGGAGTGAAGGTAGGAATGTGGATTTGGGCAGCTGCACTGCTCCCCTGCAGCTGGAAGGTAACAACCTCAAAATGCCAGGAGTGCCATGGAATGCTGGGTGTCTTGGCTGTGGAGATGTCAAGAAAATGAAAGGTGGTAGGAATCCTTAGTAAGAAGTTATTTACCTTTTATTACTCAGTTTTAAAGCACAAATTCTTTGTGTGTGCCCTGCTCCAGAGTGGTGACTTCTGTGTGTAAAACTATTTTGGAGAACAGGGAGAGACTCAGCAGAAAATCCTCTGCCCTTATCCTATTTCTGACTGCTAAGACAAAGACACATTTGTTTTATTCCTGCAACATATGATGACCTGACAAACTGTTTTTTTGAAAGCAAGGAGAAGGGAATATCTGAATTACAGCCACAGAGTTAGGGAAATGCAAATTCTGAGTTTATTTTGATTCACTGTCTGGCAAGGCCTAATTAAGCTGTGTTGTGGAGCCACATCCAACACCCAGAATAAAAACAACACTCAAAAGCCAGGATGTTTGATGATGTGGTTTGTTTGGATGTTTGTGATAGTTGGGGGAGTGTCTTGTGCTATAAAAGTGGGGAAAGGGGAAACCAAACAACAAGGAAGAAGCCAAGAATGTGTAAGAGCAACAGCTGGGAATGCAGCCTTGACAAACCTTTGTCTTGTGGGGCTTTTGGGGTGGGTCAGATGGTAGCTAAAGAAAGGCTGGAATGATGATAAGTTAAGAAAAGTTATTAGTGTCAAATTGTGTTCAAGGGAAATGCAAGTTGCTGCAACTTCCTTTTCCTATAAAGAACATGTAGAGGGCATCAGGCTCCAAAATAAACTTCTAAAAGTGAAAGCCTGCTTGGCTGAATTTTAACTGAGTGGCAGTAAAGGGCAAAAAAGGTAAATTGAAAGCCAGTCTTGTTTCCAAAGGAAGATGGGAATGTAAAACTGAAAGGGCACCGTGGCCAAAAGTGACATGAATACATGAAATAATTTTTAAGGGGTTTCCACCAGGTGTGTTTTCTGGGGTGTGTTAGGTGGCTTCAGGGTGCTGGGAGAAGCTTGAGTGGGGGCAGCTGGTTTTACAGGTCCGAATAAACCTTGGTAAAACCTGAGTTCAGCAGGGATCCTTCATGGCTGGGAAATGATTAAACTGTTTGAGGGAACAAGACACCTGAAGCAGCAACGCCCTTTGAAAATGGAGTGCATCTACATCAAAGGTATAAAGTATGAGTTGTCTGCGTGGAAGCCAGTGAAGGATCAGGCAAACAAGGACGTGCATTCAACCTGTGAGTTCTTTGAAGGAGAAGCGGGGTGGGGGGAAGCTCTTTCTTATCGACAGAGCTGTAAAATCCGTTTAACACCGGGAGTGAACGCTCTGTTGTGTCTCCTGAGGCTTTTCCGCTCCACAGGTTGCAGGATGCTCCGAATCAGCGCTGGAATGTGGAAGGTGAAGGTAACACTGGTGTCACCTGGCGAAGGTGAGGGACCAGTGGTGTGTTGCTGCTCTGATAAACCTTTCTTCAGCGCATCTGAACGTGTCCCAGTGTGCCCCCGAGTGTACGTATATATGTGCAAACACCGGCAGATCTGGCTCGGAAGGAGCAGGCGAATCGAAATCGGGAAGAAATCCCAATAGTAAAAGCAAGGAGTCACCAGTAAAAATGAGGAGACGACGGTAGAACAAGCGTTTATTTCTGACCCGTGCTGTGGCGGCGGGGTTTCTTTCAGTCTGAAGGACGGGGGTGCTCTCGGGGCCGCAGCCGCTCCGCTCCCAGCGGCTCCCGGTGCCGCTCCCCGGGGATTCCCTCGGGATGCAGGCGGGGAGCGGGGGGGGCCGGGCCGGGCTCACATGACGGCGGGGGCGGGTCGGGCACCGCCGCTGCCGATCCAGCCCCGGCTCCTGCCTCTCCTGCCCTCCCCATCCCATCCCATCCCGTCCCGGCGCTCCCGTCCCACCGCGGCTCCTCCATCCCTCGCCGCTGCCGGGAGCGCTGCGATGCCCGCCCCGCTGCCCCCGACGGAGCTGCTGGGCTCGGAGCGGGCCGTGGTGCTCGTGTCCTGTGTCCTGTCCTGCGTGGGCTCCTCGCTCCTGCTCTGCTCCCACGCTCTGTGGCCGGAGCTGCGGACGCGGCCGCGGCAGCTCCTGCTCTACCTGTCTCTGGCCGACCTGCTCTCGGCGCTCTCCTACTTCTACGGGGTGCTGCAGGACTTCGACAGGACCTCCTGGGACTGCGTCCTGCAGGGCGCCCTGTCCACCTTCGCCAACACCAGCTCCTTCTTCTGGACCATGGCCATCGCCCTCTACCTCTACCTCACCATCGTCAGGGGCTCGCCCACGGGCACGGGCTTGTTGTGCTGCTTCCATGGCGTGAGGTGGGTGCTGCCTGCTGCTCCTGGGAGCTGGGGACCCCCCGACAGCCACCCCGTGGCCAGGAGTCCCCGCTGCTCTGTGCCGCACGCTCCTCTCCGCGATGGAGCGCTTGGATGGCCGCTGGAATCACCTGTGCCTCTCTTAAGGACCGTGTCGGTGTCCCCCTCTCAAATTCCTTTTAAACACGGATTTTGCTGTCTTTTAATCAGCCAACCCTGCTGGTTCCTACCCCCCCCC
>VYXB01002641.1:794829-838512 GCA_013397135.1 Pachyramphus minor
CCCCCCCCTTCCCAAGTGAAGAACTGGAGACGTGGGAAAAGTTAAAAATGTTTTTGCTCAAGGTCATGCAGAAAAATCTCTGTCAAGTTATAACAACTCTGAAAATCCTGGCTTCTGCCCTGACATCCTGGAAATAATATCCTAAAACTTGTGTTTGCAATACCTGTCTGCTGTTGCCAAAACTCCCGTGTTTGGGATCTGTTCCCATGGGTCCCTGACTTCCCTGGTGTGTGGATCCTTCCCCTTTCCCCAGACAGGTTGCTGTAATTCAATACTCACAGTAGAATGTTGTCTGCAAGTGATGAGGCTGCTAGGAAAGCATTCTGAAGGTTGTTTTGGCATGTTTGATTGAAAGCAAGATGAACCAGACCACAGTGTAGCTTTCTGTCTCAGTCTCTCTTATTTAGGGAGCTGATTTTCCACAGCATGTTTAGTAAAAGCTTTCATTATGCAATTGGAGCTTGTGGAATCATGTGCTACGTCCACGCTGAGCAAAACAGTGATCCTTTAGTCCTCCTTCTTGCCAAGCTTTTGCAATAAATTATAAGAAGAATGATCTGGTTTAAAAGGGGAAAAAAATAAGGTAATTGGGACAAACACCAAATTTTCTTTGGTTTCTTAGTCAAATATTTGTTGCCTTTTAGTTTCAAACAGCATCAGCTGGGAGATGATTAGAGTGAGTCCAGGTCAGGATGTGCCACAGAAAGACTTTGAGGCTGAGTGTGAATCAGGGAGGAACTTGAGTTCCTGCCCTACCTGTTCTAATTGCTGCTTGACAGCAAAGTCTGCATGTGAGGAAGCCTGAGGTGACTGGAAACACCATGTTGGTGGTGGGGAAGCTGAAATAAGATGCAGTGAGACAGTGGAGGAGCTTTTTAGGTTATTTAATCTCAAGTGAATAGAGAGCTCTGAGAGCTGGGGAGAGGATGCAGTGCCAGTAAAGAGCCACAAGTTCCTTAATGGACAGAAAACAGAAGTCTGACTCCCTCCTGGCCATGCTGGCTCTGCCAGGAGACATCAAAGAGTTGAGGCAAATCAGGCCTATTTGTAATTTTCTTCTCTGCTAATTGCTTGTGTGGCTTTTGCCTGTATTTGTTTCTCCATCTGGTTTAATGCCCCTCTGCCTTGTTGGCTACAAAGAGCACAAAGGAACAGGCAGAGTCACTGGACCAGTGTTGGCTGTAACCTGTGCACCCTTTAAAACCTGTAAAAGCCCTGAAAAATTGCTCTGCTTTGTGACACAAACTGAGCTGCCTTTGGGTGAATCTGTAGGTTTATTTTTAGTTCTTTACAAAGAAAATAAAAAGCCATCTTCTGCCCTTGGGGTGGATCAGGCAAGAACCTGAGGTGTTTTTTTCCCCCCTCCTTGCTTTGTACTTTGCCAGCACAGACCACTGTGTGAAGAGTCACCCCAAGACACCTTTGGAAGGGGATCCAAGGCAGGATGGAGTTTTGTCAGGAGTGTTTCCAGTTCTTCACGAGCAGCTGCTCACGAGGGGCAAGTGTTTGTAAAGACAAGTGCTTTGTTGATGTTGGGTATGACCAGAGACTTCATTCTTTAGCTGAGTGGAGCTGACTAAATATATGTTGGGAAGTCAGTACCTGACAGTCTCCACAGGGGAATTAGGATGTCACACTGGAGCAAACCTGTCAAACGGGTTTCATGTGGTAACACATCCACCTCTGGCTGCAGCCTCTGGTTGGGTTTTAAACTTGTCCAGCTCAGAGGAGCTGTGAAAACAAGCTTACACTTAGCTTTGGAGATATTTATGCAGTTGTAAAATGTGAGTTCTGGTGTCCAGAGTGGAAAGGACCAGGCTGCCTCATGTTCTGAACTTCTAAATATCAAGTGTCATCTAGCTGGGTAATGACATCTCTGTTGTGAGAGCAGCTGATCCAAACTCAGGGTGAGGAGTGGACCAGACAGACAGAACCCACCTTGGGATTGGTTTTTTTTTTTCCTTGGCTTTTGACAGTAATTGCTGAAAACCTTTGAAGTATTTTTACTTCATGATCAGCCAATGCATGTAAGCATATATATGCTTTATTTGTATCATTAACAAATAATTAATATTTAATCATTATAAGCATATATATGCCTTATTTATATTTATATATACCTATAAATGTGTGTGTGTTTATATACACATTTTTACCATGCTTATATACATGTCCATGGAGTACTTGGGGTCCTTTCCTGTACTACTGTACTGTTCATCTCAGTCCTTGCTGGGCTGCCTCCTGCATGCTTAAATTAGGGCAGATTTGCTCTGGAGTTCTGCTTGCAAGGTGTACTCAGAGCTCTTTTCTTGGAATATTGGCTGGGAGATCCAGAAGACTGATTTTTCTTTCTCTGCAGAGGATAAATTCCTGTCCCCAGAAGGAATTGCCTGCAGGCCTGCTGGCAGGATGGCTTGTTGTCTGACCTGTGCAGGCAGGTGACAGCAAATCACCTCTTGTGAGAGCCTCTAGGGAGGAAAAAAAAGCAGCTGTGCAGCATAAATCAGAATGTGGTTGTTAAACAACCTGACCCAGGCACACTGAGGACCAGAAAACCAGGACAAGTCAAGCTGAAGGCAGCTGGAGTTTAGGGGTCCTTGTCTTGCCTTGTTGTGTTGTTAATGTGCAAGGATAATAGTGGGTTTTATGTTTTTTTAGTAATCCATTGCCAGGAGCTGTATTAGGGGAATAAAAAGTGTTGTGTCTGCCTTGAAGATGGGATCTCCAGCCTTCCTACAGAGATGCAAGGAGTTGCCATCTTCCCCTTCTCTCCCACTCTGGTTGTATTTACATCCAAGTGTGCTTTTGAGAGGCCCAGCCTACATAATTGCTCGTGGAGGCTCAGAGGAACATTTCTGCCTCTCTGTTATCTTGGATCCTTTTCATTCCACTCTTTACAAACGCCTTGGGTGGTGAATCCTGGGTCTTCAGTTCCTCCATTCCTCCAGCTGGGTGTAAAGCTTTGGCATTTTGCAGTCCTCATGAACCTGTTATTTAGGAGTTCTTATGAACAACCAAATCACCAGTCTCAGTTCTCCTTTCCAGTTTTCTAAAACGAAGCTGAAGTTCACTGAAATGTCTGATTACTTTCTAGATCCTCTCTGACTTCACTTCGAGCTGGTAATCCTTTGTCCCTAGTGTTAGTTGTATATATCCATCTGATCCCAACATGCTATTCCAATGAAAATTGACTGCCTGCTGTGCAGCAGTTTTCTTCCACATTCTTCCTTTTACCACTTATATACTGAAGATTTTTTTAAGTCTCTTGCCTTGGGGTCTGTTATTTCCTACTGTGGCTTCTCTGGCTGTGTCTGTGTGGACTTGGGCTGTTTTACATCCACACACCAGTAATTTAACCTGCTTTTATCTTAATTCTCTTTCAGTTTCAGGTCACTGTTGAGATGGTTATTTAGAGAAATTAGTTTCTTAGTTCACTTCCTTTTTCTTGGTACTTGTGTGCCTTAACATGGTTTCTCTAAGGAAATGCCAGTTCTCTTGAATTCTTTACCTTGGTGCTCAGTTCTTTCAAGTGAGCTGAAAAGGGAATGTCTTGGCTCATGGAATTGTTTTCAGAGAAACCACCACTTTTACCAGAATGAATCTTGAATTGTGTGGAAACTGTCAGGGTGGTGGTGACGTTTGGGATGTTTTTAGAAAGCCTGGTCTGATAACAGTGTGGGGAGAGCTTCCTGCAGCACCACTGTCCTTAAATAACAGCCCTGGCTTGGATCAGCACTGCCTGTTCTGAACTGAACACTGAAACACAGTGTCCTAAACATGCTGAAGAGTTGACTCTGACATTTTTTACAGTGTTATAGTCACACTTGTTTGTTTTGTGAGCAAGTGAACCCGGACATTATTTAAGAGTGGGAAATGGGGTATTTTTGAAATCTAATATCACGGAGTTATCTCTGATTCTTCAGCTGGAATTTCAGACAATCTGGTCAAGGCAACTGCTGTTTGCCTACATAGTCTGGTGCCTGTGAAACCCATTTTTGGGAGGAAGATCCTTTCCATGCTCTCTGCAGCTGCTCCAGGCTGTCAGTGGAAGACAAGCGTGGACCAGGAAGGTGCCGAGAGCAGGACAGTCATGGATTTGTTCTCTCTGCACCTGGGAAGCCCAGGAGGGTTGTGATGGGAGCTCAGTCTGAGCACTCTCAAGCATTTATGGCATTTATTGAATGTCCCTTGTCCCTCTTCAGGTTCCACCTGAAAACCTCAGGGTTTTTCCCTGAGGATGGTTGTGGGAAGGGCAGGTGATGCATTCAGCTGGATGCAGGGCACTGTTTCAGCCATGGTGTAATTTTTATGTTTCTGTGGGCTCATGGAATTTTTCTCTTCTTCCTCGTGGCTTCTTGTGGGCAGCCCAAGCTGCTGAGTGACAATGCATGTGTGTCACCACAGTTGTTTTTCTTCTAAATGCTTCCTTATATTTGCCTCTGCTGTCAAGAGAGAAGCCAAAGTCACAGCTCCAAATTACAAGAATATGGCTCCTTTTGGTATTCTTAGCTTTCTGCTGTTACTGCCAGTACTTTTCCTTGGGAAGAAACTTGCTCTTTGCCCTTCAGAAATTATACTTTTGCTCCCAAAATATTGCCTGTGCCTCCACTTAAAAGCAAAGCAAACCAAAGCACTGATGGAATAAAGTTGTGGATTTCTTTGTGTGCTGGTCCAAAGTGTCACTTTGGAATCAGAGTGTGGGATTTGGCTGCTTTTGCTCTGAAAGCCTTGAGTGAGGTGGCTGAGCCCTGCAGGACAGTCACACTGTACAGTGCTTTGGACCTGTCAAATCCTCAGCCTCACCTGTATCCAGGGGAGAGGGGGAGTAGGTGGGAAAGTGGGATGTCTCCTGTCCACCCTGAGTGTGCTGTGCAGCCAGGTCAGAGTGTAGCACATCATTATACATCTGTCCTTCAGGACAGGGGATCCCAATCCCTAAAATGGGTCCTCAGGAAGTGGATTTGCAGCCACTTCCCTCCAGCCTGACACAGGAGTGCTGATGTCTGGAACACTTATTGGCGTCCTGGCTGATGAAGGATCCCTGAGCTGTCACCCATTTCCCGAGGTGTGGGGGGCACTAAACCGAGGATGTTCTTGGCTTCACCTTGCTCCTTGTGTTCCCTCCCCAGCTGGGGTGTCCCCCTTGGCATCACGGTGGCGGCTGTTGCTCTGAAGAAGATTGGCTACGACGCCTCCAACGTTTCT
The DNA here is from genome assembly GCA_013397135.1 of Pachyramphus minor. Classification (NCBI taxonomy): domain Eukaryota; kingdom Metazoa; phylum Chordata; class Aves; order Passeriformes; family Tyrannidae; genus Pachyramphus; species Pachyramphus minor. The sequence goes on from VYXB01002641.1 coordinate 800,035, forward strand.
GTGGGCTGGTGTTGGGTCAACCTGGATGCTGAGGATCGTGTCTTGTGGATGCTGCTAACGGGGAAAGCTTGGGAGATCCTGGCCTACATCACCCTGCCAGTGCTCTACATCCTCATCAAGAAGCACATTAACAGAGCAGTGAGTACTGTGCTGTGTTCAGCTGGGCTTGCACACTTGCTCTGTGGTCCTACACCTCCCATGCTCTGCAGTTTTTGGGCCACATTTGGCAGCTGCACGGGCAGGAATTGCTTCACAACGCTGCAATGTCCCCACCCCTGGGAGCAGCAGTGCCCCTGCAGCAATCACCTCACAGTGACTTAGCACAAGGATGTAAAAGCCTTTTGAGAACATAACAGGGGTTATGGGATGTTCATGAGGGAAATGCTCAGTCCTACAGTAAGAATTGAAACAGGGTGTGAAGGACAAAATTCTGCTTTAATCAGTGCTCTGCAGTTCCACTTGTACCCAGCCTGAGACTGGACCTATCTAAGCTCAGTCTTTGCAGAATCAATCAGGATAGTTTGTGTTTATGAATGTTTTGTACTGGCAGCATAAAGCACTGTTTGGGAGTCTGGGCACTATATGGCCATAGGCACCACACACACACTGCAGAGGAGATACCGTGACCAGGCAAGGTTTTGGAATTCAGAGCTTTACTTGTTGCTCTTCCTTGGGAACACAAAGAATTATAGCATCTAGGACAGCATTTGCATAACAGAGACATCTAGATTGAGAGTGGCAGAAGGAACTGCATTCAGGGATTCCTTTTTCCCTCTAAGTTGTATTAGAGTTAAAAAAACCCTCCCACATGTGGATAGGTGTCCTTCTGGAAAATGCTACCACTGCACTTGTGGTGCAGCTGTGGCAGTTGTAGGAAGGGATAAACACAAACCTGGTTAGGGCAGAGCTGGAAGAACAGGGTAGTTTTAAGCAGCCCTGAGTGTCCTGGGAAAGGGGAGTTGGGAAGGGTTTGCTCGTGCCTGTCAGCACCACCTGACGTAACCCCGGCAGGACACAGTGTCCCAGCCACTGTCAAAGATAGAAGTGTGACCTCCTGGAAACCTGACCCCCCCAAAAAGGCTGGGCTACTGCTCCTGCTCTGCCAGGAATTCCTGGGAACTCTGCTCTCCCTCCCCACTCCAGCCCTGAGCTCATCCCGGGAGCAGGGCTGAGGGCAGGCGGCCGTCACTGCTCTCACATGGGGGTCTGAGGGTCTGGAGCAGCAGCTCATGGAGCCTTCTGGGCTGGAGCACCTCTCCTCATCCCGGGGACTTTGGCAGGCCTGGAGCTGCTGGCTGAGCTCCTGAACTGGCAGGGAGTCTCCCACTTCCAAGGGAGAGCAATATGCAACCAGAGCAGGGCCTGGGCTGTGTTTTGGCTGAAGGGAGTGTGGCAGGAGTGGCTCCTGCACAGTCAGAGGCAGGAGAAATTCTGGAAGTAGCTGTTGTGGGGGACACACAACAGGGCGTGTGCTGAGGGCTTTCCAAAGGGAAAAGACTTCATGGGAGTGAGGGGGAAGCTGCACTGAAAGCCCTCAGTGGGACTGGGCTCAGCCCATTGTGCAGTGTGGTCACACAGCTCCGTCCTGTTGGGAATAAGGTGTGGGGACTGGGAGTACTGGAGCGAAGCAGAGCCCTGAGCATCAAAGCTGTGTGTGCTCAGTAACCCTAATGGCCAGAGGAATAGTTTCCTGCAGGTCAGCTCTCCAGAGATTCACCCTGATTCAGGGCACAGATCCCATTTTTTTTCCCTACATGTGCTGGTATAGAGAGGTTTGTCCAAATCCACAGGAGCCTGTTGCTGACAGTACATGATCAGAAATCAGGCAGCAGGTTCTACACAAATATATAATATATATATATATATATTTCTAGATGTGTATATTATTTTTATATATATGTATGGCAAGAGGCCTTCACAAGGCCAAATTCTTGGCCCCCTGCATATACAAAGTCCTGGTCAGCAGCACTTCCCCACAAAACTATTTTGTGGGGGACCATGTTTTTATTTATATTCTTCTGATCTGGTCTCTTATGACCTGTCTCAAACAACACCCAGAGGTGTTTGCAAGTGTAAAGCTTTCATGGCACTCTGATAAGGGTTTATTTGTCACTCCCTGGCTTCAGCAGGAATGTTTGTGCCCGCAAAGGCAGAGTGTGGCCAGTGCTCAGAGCTGTGAAATTCCTGCAGGATGCAGAGATTTAGCTTGCTCTGGAAAGAATCCCTGGAGCTGAATGTCCAAGGTGTGTAGGTTTTTGTTGATGTTTGCTCTCTCTGCCCCTCCCTGGAAGCACGCAGCTCTCTCAGAGTACCGCCCCATCCTCTCAGGAGCACCTGCATTCCAGCCCCGCACTTCCATAGCGGACAAGAAGCTGATTCTCATCCCTGTCATCTTCATCTTCCTCCGCATCTGGAGCACTGTGAGGTTCATCCTGACCCTCTGCAACTCCCCTGCTGTGCAAAACTCAATCCTGGTTGTCCTGCATGTGAGTATTCGCCGGCAAATGCATCAGAAGGAGGATGTGGGAGGGAGATGAGGTGCTCTTAGTGTCCCTTCTCTTGGCAGGATGCTGTGTTGTGAGAACACTTGCTCCCTACTGGCAGGTGCTGCCCGGGATGCTCAGCCACAGCAATGATTCCAGCAAGGGCAGTGATTCCAGCAAGAGCTGTTTCAGCAGCACCTAGTGGCTGCAGAATAAAGCTGCAGTGGGGAGGGATGGACAGTGCCAGCTGCCTGTAGAAGCAGCTCAGACCAGGAATGTTGGCTGTCTGTCCCTCAGGAGGGCTCAGCCTGCTCCTGCCCCACACCAGGCTGCAGCAGTGCCAGCCCACAGCAACTCTCTGCTCTGCTTTTTGGGTGCTTTTCCTGGGAGAAAAAAAAAAAAAAGCTTTATTTTTCTGAATTTGTCTTTCTCGCTGAGGTGAAGTTGGTGACTGTCACGCAGCTGGTCTGACACGAGGTTGTCTCTTCTCTGGGTGGGTGCCTGGAGGAGCAGCACTGGTTCATTCCTTTCTTGCCCTCACAGGGAATTGGTAACACGTTCCAAGGAGGTGCCAACTGCATCATGTTTGTGCTCTGCACTCGGGTGGTCCGGACTCGGCTGCTTTCCTTCATCTGCTGCTGCAAACACGACGAGTTGGATTGGCCTTGGCAAAGATCAAACAGCTCCTGGCAGCGCCCAGAACCCCACAAGGATGTGCCAGGCCCCGAGCAGACAAAGCCACTGCTTTCCAGCACCTGAGCTGCCTCTGCCTCAGTGTTGAGTCCTTCTTTCATGGTAAAAAATCCAGTGTGAGTTTTTCCTCCTACCCTGCCTGTTCTTCATGGGCTGAGGGGTGGGGACAGCTGTGGGTGAGCAGCTGGCAGAGGGGGGTTTCTGCTGCTGCTTGGGGGGGGGTTCCCTGTCTGACTTTGCAGGTCCTAAACCACTTATAGAACTGCTCCACCCCCCTTTGCCCTGAGCTGGGGTGTAGCTGTTACTGGAGCCTGTAAAATGAGGAACTAGACTGCAGGGCTGTCTGGCCCTCAAAGACAGGACACCAGTGCAAACTGAAGAAGAGGAATTAGTGGCTCTTTTTGATGTAAAGTACCACGTGCACACACATTTCGCCAGCACTGCACAGTTCAGATGTTCAGTGCCCCAAGTTTTCCTCATGAGGGAACGCAATCCCTGCTGCCAGTCATCATGAAAGGAAAAAGGAGGGGAAGTGATTCATCCAAGCTTGCCTAGAAAGTCTCTAGAAGCAATAATTTGACAGACACTCTTAATTTCAGGCACAAGATGGGGCACTGATGTCCTTGCATTGCTGTGTAAGCACCTGGTTCCCTTGTGCTTGACCTCCTGAGTGATAGTTGCAGAATTTATAGGGGTGTCAAACTGAGTCCATTGCAGAGCACCTGGGCCAGGGGGCTGTGTGGGTCTCTGTCTGTGAAGCAGGTATTGAGAGAGCTCTCCCCAGGGACTGAGAGTGCAGCTGAGGGAGGTAAAACCTGGAGCAGCTGTCCTGACTGCTGAGATAAATGTGCTGGGATGTGCTGCCTCTTCAGGGAGAGTATGAAACCATCTGTGCTTCTGCAGTTGTACTTCCCCTGCAGGTCACACTCAGTCCAAAGGGCTGAGCCTGACAGGGATGTGGGGGTGGCAGGGGATGAGCATCCTGGGGGGAAGGAGCTCTTGGGTACAGCAGGGCTCTGAGGGGACCTCTCTTGCATATACATCTCTTTCTTCTCCTCCCAGACCACACAGCCCCCAAAAAAACCCACAAAGGGCTCATGATATTTTCAATCAGTTGACATTTTTAATCGGTAGACCAGGTTTTTGCAAACAGAACAGGAGCCTTGTGAGCTGTGTGGGGAGGCAGGGCAGCTGTCGGGCTCCTGCCTCTCTGGGCACACGGCTGCTCCCAAGCTGCCCTTATTAGTTTTATTTTAGTCACATTAACAGCAAGCACAACAGTTACATGATCCAGAGCTCTTAGGGGACTGTAGGCACAGGCAGGTCCTGTTATTTCCTGAAGCCTTGGCATTAGCTTTATTATTGTATTAGTATATTTAAGCCCTGTGGTGCACAGGCTGTGTAAACACAGGGAGGTGGAGCCCTCAAGAGCTCATGAGCCCATTTAAAGGGGGTGTAGAAGGGCTCTGCTCTTTACATCCCTGGAGTCTTTGAAAGGTAGATAGAAACATCTTATCTTTGCCATAGATGACTTCAAGAGGGTTTTTTTTCCTCCTTTCAAAAGGCTTTTTTAAACTTCTAAAAGCTAAATAGCAACGTGGGTAGCTCCACTTTGTGTTAGTCCCGTGAGGCCTGGAAAGAGGAGCTGTGTTAAACTTCTTGTAGAAAGGCAGGATAGTAATTTTTGAATTTTATGAGACTTAGTGTTATGCTGTGTTCTGGTTTTTTTGGAGCCAGCCCTGAAGAGAGAAAGTAAAATTGTCACCAAATTGGCTTAAGGGAAAACAAAGCAAAACATACATACACACAAAAACCCAACCCAAATAAATAATCAAAACTGATTCCGTGTTCTCAGTTTGCCTTTTTCCATTACAGAGCTCTGAGATATGCTTTTGAAGGAATGTGCAGCTCACCAGAATTACTTTTCCAGCTCCAGGGGTTTCAGGGAAGCACGCTGGGTTGTGAACACCAGCGACAGGCCACAGTGGAAATTCTGTGACATCTCTGACACCCTCGTGTCAGCAAGGGCAGAGAAAGAAAAACAGCCAACAGAGAACCTCTTAGGAATGCCTGAGGTTCCTGAAGCTGAGGGTGGCCTAAATATGAAGGGAGATGGGATGATAGGGGAGGTGATGTGTGAAGTGCCTGGCTACTCCTGGCAGGGGCCCCTCAGTCTCTGGATGAGGTGTGAGTGCAGGGCAGGCACCTCAGCTGGCTGTGGAGATGGCTCTGACCTCTCCCCCATCAGGCATGGACTGGAGAATTCCAGCTCAGGTGTTTCTGGAGGTGGCTGAGGTGGTGGTGCCAGGCTGGGCTTTAGGAATGGGTCCATCACGCCTGTTCCAGCTGCTCCGAGGTGACATCCCTGGGGCTTGAGCTGCAGCAAAGCCTGTTCTCCTGGCTTGGGGCAAACCTGGCACAGGCTGGGCCAGGCTCTGTGCACAGGCTGCAGGGTGGGGGGACAGTCCTGGGCTGTAACTGTGCTTTGTTCTGTGCAGGTGTGGGATCATCCCGGAGTCCCACAGAGGGAGCTAAAGCCCGGGGAAAGGCGCCGCTGGAGAGGCTGAGCAGATGGAAAGGTCCCACTCCTCCTTGCACTCACATACCGAAGCCTTTGGTCTTCAACTTTGCTCAGGATCCTCTGGAAGAGACTGTTTGACTGTACTCCAGTTTCCTGGTTTCCTGCCCTTATTCCCCTCACCCTGCGCTATAAATCTTAAAAATCGGTTTGGGGTTTTGCTTTTCTGTCTGACAAGGCAAATTGTGTGGTGAGTTCTGAGGTGAGCAAGTATCATGGGGACAGGAAAACTTCAGTAGCTGCTGAATAGGACTATGCTGGGCATGGATTTCAGCCCTGGTGTGTGAATCTCCCCAGGAGCTCCAGGCTGGCTCCTGTTCTTCACTTGAACACGGACAACAATGTGCAAACAAATGTGTTTGGGTGGTGGTGGTGGTGGAGGGTTCCTCTGGGTGGCTTATTCCTCCTCCTGGATGGTTGGGGGCCATCCAGGTGCTCAGGGATGTTCCCCAGAGCCTTCAGCTCAGGCCAGTGCTCTGAGCTCCAGAGGTCCTGTGCTGAAGGCTGCAGTCTGTTCTTGCTTTGGGAGTGTTGCATCAGACCCGGGGAGGGGCCGGGTTTTGTTTGCTATTTGGAGATAATGTTTTACCTTATTTATAGCTCCTCTGTTGCCTGGTTTTAAAATATCTCTCCAACTTGTACAAAATAAAGTTTCATTTCTTTACCAGGACACTGCCCAACATTGCCTTTGTGCAGAGAAAATAGGATCTTGTTTGCTTCTTGTTTCCAGAGCTCCACGTCTGCTGCTGTTCCCTGCAGTGTCCTTGATCCAGCATCCCTTTCCTATTCCTGGGGGATCAGACTGCCAGATCTACCTCTTGCTTACTAGACTGGAAGCCTTTTATGCAGTTGATAAAGCAGTGTGTGCATATGACTTATTTCCAGGCAAATAATTTAATTCTTGAATCATTGCTTCACCTTGAGGCCCCAGTTGTAGCTCAGCACCCCAGGTTATGCTCAGGACTGAGCCTTGACTGAACATGCAATTCCTTCCCAAAATGCAGGTGGAAAGGCTGCTGATGTCACTCTCTTGCTGTGGGATGTCTCCTAACAAGCCTCCTCAGGGCAGGCATTGCAGTGAGCACACTCTGCAGCACGTCTGGCTGCCAGCTCCTAATCTAACCAGCACTATTCTAGAGCTCACCACTAAAGTTCTCCAGCAGATTTAATGTCCTGAAAACTAAGCTTCCCCTCTTAATTTATTTTTTTCCCCTCCAAAGATACCAGGGTTTCATAGGATCCAGCTTTTAGTATAGGCAGTTGGGCTGAGCATAAATAAATCCCCACACAAGTGCTTGGGAACTCCTGCCACGTGGTGGGCAAGTGCTTGTAAAATCGGCTCTTTGCTTCTTCCTGCCCCTGTCCTATGCCCAAGTCCAACAGGATCTCAAGTGCTGAAGGTGTTACACCCCTGCAATTGCTTTGAAAGTCCATTCACTGCCCTGTCTCCCTTCATCCATCTCTTCCAAGGTCATCCCAGTGCCAATTGCTACATTAGGGATGTTATCAGACTCCTGCTGTGTTTGGCAAATCTTCAAACTGTTCTGCTGCCATAAGCAAACGTTTACTCGGATGTGGGATTTCTGGTGACAAATCTACATGTTCTCTTTGATTTCTGTACCTTTCAAGATTATTTCTTCAGGAAAAGAGTTTAAAGACCATGACAGAGAATTTTTCTTTCTTACAATTACATCAGAGCTGTTGTCATTCTGCCAAGAGCTCCCAGCAAAATGATGCTGTCTTTAAAGAACAGTAATTCTATGAAAGAAAATTGTCCTTTTTTTTTTTTTTTTTTTGAGTTTTTCCCACCCCTGGGGCAGAATTTTCCCTCTTGGCTAAAGATCTGTGGGGGTGAGAACACCATCAGTTGCTGAGTGAGCTGTGACACAGGAGGGTTCTTAAGGTGTGATCCACCATCAGGTATCTCAGGGAGCTGTGTCCTTGGGGTTATTCACTTATAACAAATGTAATAAAAGATAAATTACAAGAAGTCTGGGGACTAAGTTCCACTACTCTAAAAGTAGCAGGGCTCTGTCCCTTCTACCTGGAGGAAGGGAGGCTGCAGCACTTACAGAACACGTGCAGGACACATGGAAAAGAGCTGTTGGTCAAGACACCCAGTTATAAAGAACACATGCAGGACACATGGAAAAGAGCAGTTTGTCAAGACACCCAGTTATAAAGAACACATGCAGGACACATGGAAAAGAGCAGTTTGTCAAGACACCCAGTTATAAAGAACACATGCAGGACACGTGGAAAAGAGCTGTTGCTCAAGAAGATGCTTTTTTTTTAAAGCTGGCTGTTAAAGATAGATGGACCAATAAATAGGAGGCTTGGTTTTTCTCCAGCTGCTGAGGACATCTGTGAACTTTGCATTTCTCTGCTAAACTCTATAAATTGTAGTTGACTATTAACCAAGTCCTGGGCTGTTCCAAGCAGTCTCACAAGGTAGGAGGTTAATACCAAGCCAGCAGCACATGGTGCACTTCTTGCACGTGCAGGGAAAGGAACATAAAGTGCTGGTGGAAAACCTGTGTGCTGTCAAACCCACAGCTCTGAGAGGATGAACCTGCCCTCTGTGAACTGCAGAAGTGCCTGAGCAAGGTAAGACAAGGAGCAGTATTTGGGGCCAAGGGCAGGGGTGATTTGTGGCTGCAGGGGGGGTGATGTGGTTCCCTGTGGCATATGGCAAACACCCTCTCTGTTGTTGGGGCTGCTCCCACAGAATGCCCTGTTGTTTCCCTGAATTCCACAGTTGCTGGGCAACATCTCCAGCTGTGCCATCCACAGCTGTCCATGGGCTGTGGTGGGGAAGGAGCAGCAGCTCTGTGCTGTAGATTCACCTCCTCCATGTCTATGAACCAGCTCATTTAGCAGCTTTGGCAATAAATCTGCCCCTTCCTGCTGGAGATGAGCCTGTTTCCCTTTTAACTGGCAGCAGGTCTGTTTGAAACAGGTTCTGGTGACTGAAATCCGAGCCCAGGGTGACAGGCTCGAGCAAGGGAAAGAAACTGAAGAATGATCAGGAAGGGAATGACCAGGCAACAAGGACTTACCCCAGCTGATAGAGCCTGTCTTTGATTGGATGTGTTTGGAAGAGTCACAGAGGGGGATTTTCTGCCTGGGGCGTTTCCATCCCCTGCCTTGGCTGTTTGGGCTGTGAAAACCTACACTGCAAGAACTGCATCTGGGATTCAAACACCAAAATGAAGCTGAAAGGAGGGGAGCAGGAGAGCTCTGACAGCAATGCAGCTGCAAAGGGGGTGAGTATGTTGACTCTCTGCTTCCAGCTTGAGCCTCCCACAAAGATACAGAACAAACTTTTTGAAAGCTGTGGATACTGATAGAGAAAGGAGAAGACCATGATCTTTTGAGCTGACACATCCACAGGGAGGGCAGAGACAAGTACATTCCTGAGCCCTGTTTACATCTACCTGCAGTGCAGTGTTGCACTGAGTGCTGTGATTTTCTCTCTGTCTGCAGCTCACCAGCCCTGTAACTTCTCTGTGACTTCCCCCTTCTGTGTGTGTGTTTTCTTTCCTATTGTCTAATCAGTTTTAGGCTGCAGTTTTGGTTTTCTGGATGGGGGCTGCCTTTCACAGCAGTGTTTGTGGAGTCTTGCACAACACAACGCTCGTGTGTGCCAGAGGTTTTCCTAAAAGTGCTGAATGTGAATAATTAGCACCAGTGGCTCTTTTGAGCTTCTGGGATTCGGTTAATGAGAGCAAAGCAGCTGCTTTTCATCACCAGTGTGAGGATGTCATCAGTCTACTCCTAGAAAATGGAGCTGGAAGCCTCAACTTCCTCCTGATCCTTACTCTGGGATCCGGTTGAATTTTGATCTCCTGCAATGCCTTAGATGAGCTCCTGGAGATTCTGAGGAATAGAAAGAAGCACCGGGAAGTATTTGGACAAATGTTCAGCTGGGGAAGTGACAGATCCCTCATGTGGGACCTGAGCTGAGAGTTGGGATGTAAAACCTTGCAGACATTCAGGCTGGAGGAGATGGAGACACTGAATTAGTGCATCTCAATGGAAAATTACTTTATTGGTGTAGCAGCAATGAGATGCATTAGTGAGCTATAAAAACCAACCAAACAAAAACCCAACAACCCAGCTCTGTCAAAACAGCCCAGGGCTGAACAGCAACCAAATTGTTGTGAAAAGCAAGTTGTTTGTCACCCTGAGCACTGTGTACCCTCTCCAGATGGCAATTTCACTCTGCTGGTTACCTGCAAAGTGCAGCTCTTGTGCCCCACAACCAAACCCTCACTGAGCCTCTTGGATAAGTTCTAATTGGCTTCAGTGACAACCAATTAGATCTATAAAAAGCTTGGTCCCGAAATGTGGGAGGCAGACAAAATTAACAGGAAATGGATTTTGCCACTTGATGCAAAATCACTTCTTTTTAAAGCTTTCCTGCACCAATATCCTGTGTCATTTCCCCACCCAATTTACATGTTGGAAAAAGAATAATTGCTTACAACCTTTTTCCCCGTGGGGTGGTATTTTAAGGAGGATAGCTTCAAAAAAAATTTAATCATCCAAATGATTCATCAATAGCAGCAAAGCACAGAGTGAATTACTGTAATGACCATGTGCAAATCAAGCAGAACAAAATGAGTTGTAATGAAAACAACCCACTGGGCTTTTATATGCAGTAAAATTAAGGGGAAAAACCTAAGACTTTGGTTTGAGGTGTTTGTTTGTTTGTTTTCTTTCCCCTCTACAGAAGATGACAATTCCCCTTGCCCTGGTGGCTCTGATATCTGGCTTTGGATCTTCTTTCCAGTACGGCTACAACGTGTCTGTGATCAACTCTCCAGCCCCGGTAGGTTGGGCTGTGGAGTGGCCCATGACTTGGGAGTGGGTTTGCAAACACACTTAGGAGGAGGTTTACAAACAAAACAAGTGTAACAGTTCATTACAGGGGGTTTGTGGGCAGGTGCTTGTACTCTGTGCTCAGGAGAGATGAACCGTGAGAAACGCCTCCCCCTCTGGGAACCAGGCACAGCCTGGAACTCAGAGTCACTTGTAGTAACAATTATCTAGTCCAGGCTTCTCTGTCCCTCTCTTGCACTCATTTTCCCACTCCCTCATTCTGGTTTTTCATGGAGACATTTGTTTTAAGCTTTTGTTGTTAATTGGCTTTTACAGCACGAAAACTGCTCTTACTGTGCTAAACATGCTCTGTGTTTCATTCCAGTACATGCAGGACTTTTACAACCAAACCTACTTGGACAGGACTGGGGTGCCCATGAACAGCGGCTTCCAGACCCTGCTCTGGTCTCTTACCGTGTCCATGTTCCCTCTGGGTGGTTTTTTTGGGTCGCTGCTGGTGTGGCCTATGGTCAACAATTGTGGCAGGTACGTGGCAGCCGTGTCTGACTGAGATCCTTCACCCCCAGTTTGCTGGGCTCGGAGAAGACTTGTCTCACTGGTCACTCCAGCTTGCCCAGCCCAGCAGGAAGATGAATTTCCCACACACACCTTGGCAGTAAAGCAGATGGGATGGGGATGAGTTGCTGGGCTCAGCTACACTTGTTGTCTCCCCAGGGTGAAGGAATTTTTATGGTTTCAGGATGGTCAAGGCCAGGCTTGTGTGCTGGGCACTGAGCCAGGCAGAGAGCAGTGATGCAAGTGCTGGGCTGAGATCAGGCCCAGCAGCTCCTGCTGCTCAGGGTTCCTGAGGAACTTCAGTTCTCTCTGGAAGCCCTCATTCCCTGCAGGAAAAATGGGACAATTGGCACTTTGATCAGTCTTTGGGATGATGAGTCATTCGGGTTCAGGACAGAATTGCACCTGAGGCCTTAAAAAACCAAACTGAATGTCTCCTTCTCTGTTACTTTGCAGAAAGGGCACTTTGCTGATAAATAACTTCTTCTCCATCTCTGCTGCAATCCTCATGGGAACCTCAGAGCTTGCAAAAACCTTTGAAGCCATCATCATTTCCCGTTTTATCATGGGAATATATGCTGGTAAGTGGATGGTAAAGGGAGAGCCATAAATATTTTCTTGGCTGTGTAAAGGTGTTTCATCCTCTCAACAGATGCTCTCACAGGTAGCACATTTTAGCATCTGCATAACAATGCTGTGCTTCAGCACTGGTCATCTGCATATTTTTTTTGTACTAAAGATCTCCTGGAGATAAGGGCCCTGAGAGTGGAATTTAAGATGTACAGAGGAGATGTGTGCCTGTAGGTGAACCTCTCCCCTGCAATAAACATCTTCTAAGCACTGCAGCTCCCACAGCCAGGAAACCTGCAGCTGATAATCTCTTTTCCCAGATGACTTAAAGCAGGTAGTCTATTTTTTTTTTTTTTTCCTTTTTAACATAATCAGAATAATCCATCAAAGTCATTGGAGTCAGTGCCAGATCCAATAATCCAGTCCTGGAACTGACTGTTCTTCCTGCAGGAGAAAAGAACTGTTAAAAGGGAGAACAAAGAGCTCAGAGACACTGGATTTACTGCAAAGACAGTGGGAAGCCAAGGATATAAATGTGTTGCTGGAGTAAATGGCTATTTTAGAGCTGCAGTAACAGGGAACAAACAGAATCCTGGAATTCTGGGTACCCCGTGCAGGGCTGGGCAGAGCCAGGTCTAGAAGGGTCCTAAGAGCATTTAGGCTCAATTAATTGGCTTTGGGCTGGCGAGACTCACGTGCTCCACAATTTATTAGTGAGTTGGGATATCCTGCAAGGACAAATTTCCTGCCTTAGCTCAGTGACTGTAATTGCTGCACGTTACAGATCGAGTTGCTTTCCTTGGGCAGTTTCTTGTTTTCCAGTTTGTCTCCTCCAGTGGTTTTACTTTGGCTTTTGACTCACCTAAACCTGGCAGCTGCTCTTAGCATTGGAGCTCGGAATAAATGCTGAGGGATCTGTTCAGTGTGATCCCTCCTTCCAGTTATTTATAACTGACAAAGGAATCTGGACTGCCTGTCCTGACCTGTCCTTTGCAGCTTGACCTCACTAGAACTGTGGATGTTTTTCCTGGGGAGGGAAGCTGCTGAGCCCAGCCAGGCTGCCTTGGGATCTGGGAGGATCCAAGTGTCACTCTTCCAGCACTGGTGACATTTGTTTCCATGCCTTTTAGCTTTCAGATATCAGCTTGATCACCTCTGTAACCCCAAGCTCCTGAAGCCCAGGACCTCTAGAAATGTCAGATAAGAGCCTCATGTGGCCATTTGACTCCAGGAGTTTGGGGTTTGCGTGCCAGGATTTACGGCGTAAGCAGGGAGCTGGCAGCTCGCTGGGGTTACCGTGGGTAGGCATGTAATGTTCCTCAAAATAACCCATGCCCTCAGTGTCCTGATTGGATTAGAAATCCCTGTTCCAACATTCCATCTGCAAGACATCTCAGACCAGCAAAGCTCACTGCAAAGCTTTGCTGAGCAGCGAGTTTTTAAGAGCCAGCACAAAGTCGTTTCCTTCCACCCTCACATCAGCTTGATTGGGTACTGATTTCTTTTCTTGGTTTAGGGGAAGTAGAAGTTCCTCCCTTACACGATTTTCCTCTGTGTGTCTTGTGCTGAAGTAGCTGCTGGGAGAAAGCTGCTTTTAGGAAGGTGAACACAGAGCCCTCCAATAATCTGCTGGCTCTGTGGGCAAGGCAGGCTACTGCTCACCCTCTGACTCCTAAAATGTTTTAGTGCTGAGCATTTAATATTCCCAACACTCAGAGCACCAGGAGATGGGCAGGTTGCACTCCAGAGCCAGACCCTCTGAGGGCACCAGCTGCAGGGATGGATGTTGTACCTCTTGACGTACTGAGTGACCCAGTGCCACGTGTTTTTTGTCTCCTCTTCCACTGAGAGAGAGGAAAACATGCACAGCCTACTCACTGGCCAGAAGGTGACAAATCTTCAGCTGAAGCAGAAAGGTTTGAGTGTGAAGTCCCATGTGATTCATAGTTCATCATGAATCTCTTTTGCACCACGGGAAAACAGCATCTTGCTGAAGATTGTGAGCTTGCTGACACCAGGCGTGTCTAACACTGTTCTCTCACCACCAGGTCTGGCTTCCAATGTGGTTCCCATGTTCCTGGGAGAAATGTCCCCCAGAAATCTCAGGGGTGCTGTTGGGATAGTCCCACAGCTCTTCATCACCGTCGGGATCCTCGTAGCTCAGATCCTTGGTCTCAACAGCATCCTGGGGAAAGCTGAAGGTAAAGCTCTGGCTGGGGACTTTGCTGTGGGCTCCACAGGGGGAGGATTTCTCACAGCTCTTCTCCTGTCTCCCTGCTTGCAGGCTGGCCTGTGCTGCTGGGGCTCACGGGGATCCCATCGCTGATCCAGCTCCTGACACTGCCCTTTTTCCCCGAGAGTCCCAGGTACCTGCTGCTCCAAAAGGGCAACGAAGAGCAGGCACGACAAGGTACAGTGTCACCCTTTAATGAGAGGTGAAATGGGATGGATCTGACTGGGGATGGATCTGACAGCAGAGTGTGAAATTCCTCACTGGTGGTGAAGGTGGAATTCTTGCAATATTGCTCCTTTCTCTGCATATGTGGATCCCCAGCTTCCCACCACGGAAGCACTGCTGCCCAGCATCACATGTTGTTCTGTCTTGATTTGAAGCAGGAGAGCTCACTGTAAAACTCACTTTCCTCTCCCAACCAGCCTTGCAGAGGCTGAGAGGCTGCGATGACGTGGATGACGAGATAGAAGAAATGTTCCAAGAGGGCCAGTCAGAAAAGGAAGAAGGGCAGTTCTCTGTGCTCAGCCTGTGCACCTTCAGAGGCTTGAGGTGGCAGCTCATCTCCATCATCGTCATGATGATGGGCCAGCAGCTCTCCGGGGTTAATGGGGTGAGTGGGAAGTGGGAAAGGCAGTGGGGTAGAAAGGAAGGGATGGATGAAGCTGATGATGTGGGGCAGTGCTGACACAGGAGATAAAACCCAGGACACAAGAGTACCCCTTCATCCAGGACACTGATTCATATTGTGATGGGTTGACCCTGGCCAGTACCAAATCCAGCTCAGACAGGTACAAGGTGAGGGTCATATACAGATGCAGGACCAAGCTGTCCTGTTAAGGGTAATTTGGATGTTTTTAGGGTGCTTAGGGCCAGATCCAAACTACAATGCCTCCAGAAATAAAATAATTCAGTCCTCAGGGTTCAGTGCACCAGTGACAGGATATAAAGCAGCCAAAATGGGATTCCCACGTTCTGCCCTTGGCCACATACAAACACAGCTATGGTTTTGCTGCAGGTCTTCTACTATGCCAACAGAATCTTTGAGTCAGCAGGTGTGGACAGCAACAGCATCCAGTATGTCACTGTGTCCATAGGTGCCATCAACGTCGTCATGACTTTGCTTGCTGTGAGTTTCTGTCGGGGCTCTCTGAGCTCTGACTTGTCCAGTCTCCCCTGTCTGTGTCTGTTTAATTTATATTCATCAAACCAGAGAATCCCAGAACGATTTGTGTTGGAAGTGACCTAAAAGATCATCTCGTTCCAACCCTCTGCCCTGGGCAGGGAAACCTCCCACTACAATGTTACTGGAATGGTGGGAGGTGCTTTGCATGATACATGTGGTGTGGTGCCTCTTGGTTGAAGGCACCTGGAATAAGAGACTCCAGGCGTTGGGTCTCTCACCCTCTCTTCTCTTCCAGGTTTTCATTGTGGAATCCCTGGGGAGGAGGATCCTTCTCCTCGCTGGCTTTGTGTTGTGCTGTGCTTCCTGTGCCATCTTAACCTTGGCCCTCAACCTCCAGGTGAGTACAAATGGCTCAGATGATGCTCCCCAGGCATTTCTGGACTTCCCAGGGAGCAGGCCAGGGGGATATTTTGAATCACATCTTGAAAAGCTGTGATTGAAAGACAAACAGCTTGAAAAGCTGCTTGTCTGAACACTGCTTCCAGTATGTCACCTTCCTAATACCCACTGCATCTGTTTGTTGGCAGCAAGGGTCATCCCCAGGCTGTGATTTTGTGGCTAATTATGGACATATCTGGCATTGCAGGGTGACACTGGCTTTAGAATGCCTTCAAATCTTACTACAAATAGTGCCTTGAATGTGTTGGGGGTGTTCAGATGGGAACCACATCTAACCTGTGATTCAATCCTTCACAGACCACTGTGTCCTGGATGTCCTATCTCAGCATAGGGTGTGTCATTATTTACATCATTGGGCATGCCCTGGGACCCAGTAAGTATGCACAGCCTGTCCAGTCTGCTCCACAAGCTGGCTGAAACCAAGGGTTACGTTGCATTTCAACCCAAAACCTCTGTGGAGCTCATCCATGGACACAATTTCATCTCTTGTGGCCACGCACCATGCAAGTCATTTAATTGCTCTGGGTTTTTGTTTGTTTACTTGGGTTTATTTTTCTTTTTATTTAATCCTTATTTGATTTATTGGGTGCTCCTAAACACTTGGTAGTTAGAAACCATTATCTGCCACTGAAATGGTTGGAATATGTTTTTCTGAACATTTCAAACAAACGGTTGAAATGAATGAAAAACAAACCAGTGTAATTAAGAATTCAGAGTGGAGGAGCTGCCCTTGGGATTTCCAAATGTCCAACTGCCTTCCAGGTCCAGTTCCCTCTGTCATGATCACTGAGATGTTCCTGCAGTCGTCCCGGCCTGCAGCCTTCATGGTGGGAGGGTCTGTGCACTGGCTGAGCAACTTCACCGTGGGCCTTGTGTTCCTCTACATGGAGGTGAGATACAACCCCACAACGGGGCAAAACTTCAGCTTAAAATTAATCCCTTCACCCCTGTTTAATCCCAAAAGGTGTAAATGCCCCTGTTGGTTCCCAGTACCTGTATGTAGGATTGTATGTTAAGGGCAAGAAACTGATGTTCAATCAGCATTTTCTTACCACACTTCTCTGCTGCACAGGCTTTAAAAGAAAGCAGCTACTTTGCCAGGTGAGTGTCTCATCCTGAACACAGGAGCATGGAAAAGATGGCAAACTCCCCATCTTCCCCTGGGGGATGGAGGCAGGTGTGTGTCTCAGGGACCCAATTTTAATTTTGATCTCTGGGTCCCCTGGTTCAAACTGATCCCCAGCACTGAACCACAAACTGCAGCAGGTGCTGACTTTAGCCTGTGCAAAGGGAGCTGGTGAGTTTAGTCTGATTTAGCTTGATTCACCCTCCTTTTCCAGCAAATTCATGGTGTTTTCAATAAACCTGTGGTGGTGGTGGTATGAGAAGACAGAATCTAGAACCACCCCCAGCTTCTAGATGTTCAGCTCAAAATATGAGCACACCACTGTGGCTGCATGTTTTATAGGCAATGCAGGGTGCACCATGTCCAAGCCATGTAACTGCCCACCTGGAATGCTTCCCTGATCCCTGCTCTCTCCTGTCCTTGCCCTAGGCTGGGCTGGGGCCCTACAGCTTCCTCATCTTCTGTGCCATCTGCCTGGCCACTGCACTTTACATCTTCTTCATCGTTCCCGAGACCAAGAACAAAACCTTCATGGAAATCAACAGGATCATGGCCAAGAGGAACAAAGTGGAGATTCAGGAAAACAAAGAAGAGCTGAAGGATTTCTGCACTGGCCCGGGCAGGATGGTAGAGAGGACAATGATCTCCAGCAGTCAGCTGTGACCCAGCCCAGTGTCTGGCCTGGCAGGGACATCCCTCAGGATCTGTTCAGTGGGAAAACAAATACATTGATTCATCACTTGATACTGCTCTGAGAATCACAGAATCCTTAAGGCTGGAAAAGACCTTTAAGATCGAGTCCAGCTGCAAACCTAACGCTGCCAATTCCACCTCTTGTCACCAGGACAGGACAATGTCCTCAGCCAGCTCAGTTCCTGTCACCAAATGTCCCTGATGTCCTGACTGACACACCTTGGGAGATGCAAGCCAGCCCTTGGGCTGGGTTTGGGTCAGTCATGTGCAAGGAGTGCACCACACTCCTCTGAGGAACTGTCACTCACATATTTGAGGGTCCAGCATGGGGAAACTCAATTTAATTTTTTATCTAAGGGTGCTGCCCTCTGTTTTGAAAAAAAGCAGAATTGTTGAACAGCCTGGCATGGATTTGGTGGTGTTGATGGAGAGTCCTTCACATGGTTTACTTTAACCTTAGAAGATTAGTTTTATACCTGCCCTCAAATTTGTGAAATATGTGTTGAAAAAGAAATTATTTTCATGTTCTGTCTCTACACCCATTACAGAAGAGAAGGCAAAGGGCTGTCCCTGGCCAAGGCACAAGGATTGCATAGGAGCTGCTCTACATCCCCTTTCCGATGGGATGCATCTGCAGGGGAAGGGTGGTGAGTTGATGGTGATAAACAGAAGGAAAAACATATGCAGGGAGGATGGTGAGAAAGTGAGACTGGGTGAAGGGTGGGACAGAAATTTTATTTGAGAGAGTGGTTCCTTTGACCAAGGAAAGCAGCTCTTTGGCGTGAAGGATCTATGGGATCTAAAGTTCCTGTGAGGGGTGTGGCAGCCCAAGGTGCTGGACTATGCCTCAAGTTCTGCTGTTCTTTGCCTCTATCCCACTGATGGAGGCTTTGCTCTCTTGGACAGACACCTGGAGCAGCAGCAGGTACATGGTGAGCCCACACAAAGCAGAAGGACAAAGCCAATAATCTCAACTCTTCTCAGTTTCCCCAGCAGGCAGTTCAGATTCATCTGATGCCTTAAATAAAAAAATGCCAGCAGTTGGGATCACTGGCAGCTGGTGTCAGCCTCCAGAACCACCCCCCCAAGGAGGGCCATGGGGGTTTGTCCCCAGGCTACAACATCCCCCTTCAGCTGCCCCGCTTTGCACAGCGCAAGCGCCCGAACGTCCGCGGGACTGAGAACGTGGCTCCACAGGTTCACCTGAGTCATCCACCCTGCAAAACCGTTGGAGAATGTCCCGAGGAGAGTGTTTCTGTCTTTTCCAAGGACCAGCATCCCTCCAGCCTGGCTCACATACCCCTTCTGGACGCTCAACGCTTTGCCGGCTGCTCCGTTGAGCCACACGGTCGCCGTTCCTGGCTGGGAGGCCCACGCCAGGCAGTAGTGCAGCCAGTCCTGTGCCTTGTGGTGCAGGGGGAAGCTGATGGAATGGCCTCCTATCCACAGTCCCACCTCTGTGCCCAGGGTCACCACCAGCTCGTTGTCCCTCTCCCGTGTGGAGTAGGACAGGACTGTCTGGCTCCCGGAGTGCTGGGATCTGGCCCAGAAACACAAGGTGAAGGCTTGGAGAGACATGTCACGGAGGGGATGGACATCCACGAAGCTCTCGATGTTTTCCACAGGGAAGTAGAAAGCTGGAAAAGTGCTGGGTTTAATACCTGAAAGAATCAAAAAGCCACTGGTTACATTTCCTGCCCTGCCTATAAATAAGCCCAAATCCTGAAGAATTGCACCCATGGTCTGAGCTGTCTCGAGCCACAGTTACTGGTGTGTGTTGTGCCAACAGGGAAAGGCCTTGAAATGATTAAAAACTGAGCTCCCCCACCCAACTGTTTGGGAAAATTGCTTTTTCCCCCTCCTTTTTTTCTCATGTTGCATAAAACAGAGGTGATGATTATTTATCCTGGGGGAACTGTGAGCTTAAATGTGTCACTGTTTGTAAAAATGTGCTGACATGTTGCAGGAGAAAGCTGCAGTTGCTGTGAGAGTATCTAGCTCAGGGCTGGCCACAACAAGAATTGAAGAATTCCCATCAGCAGGCCTAGATATGGGACAAAACTCTGCCTGCACCCATCAGTACCAAACCTGTCAATGATTTAGGCCACCAAGGTCAGCAGGGCATGGGCTCTTCATCCTGCCAGGGTAAGCTGGACCCAACAGATGTGTGTTTCTTACCTGTGTGGCTCACTCTGTTCAACAGCTCTGTCTTCATGTCTTGGAGCTGCGCCTGGATTTGATCCAGTCTGAGGGTGAATTCTTCTGGATGGCATTGTGCTAGAGCAATCAGACAGCTGAATTTACAGAAGGCCAGGACATCTACACACAGTAGATCTTCTAGTCTGGGGGGAAACCTTTGTTTTAAAATGCAGCATCTCTCCTCTGTGTGGTGCCTGGCTGCTCACACACCTCACACACCTGGGCGCAGACACACCTGAGCTGAGGACCCTTATGTGGTGCCACGTAGCACCAGGTACCCTGGAGATGTGTGTGGCAGTCAAAACTGCCCAAAACTGCCAAAATACAGGCTGGCACACACCCTGCAGCCACCACTGCACCTTTAGAAGCAAAGTGTGTTGGCAGGGAAAGAGGAGGCGCGTGGGGACATCTCCACCCGCGCGGGGACACTGCTGCTCCTGGGAAAGCTGATCTCCAGCACACCTAAACTCACAGCTGAGCACCTTCCACGCAGGTTTCTTGCCCCTGCCCAGGTAAGCCCAAGTGCTGCCTGCTGAGCCCTTACCTTGGGGGGGTCTGGCTCTGAAGGAGGACTCCACCACCCTCCCGTGGAGGGGCTGGGCGTGCCGGTAGTCGTTGCGCAGGGTCCTGTTCTCCCAGTCCAGCAAGGTGTTCTCCAGGAGCCTGATCTGGCAGGAATACAGACACCTTGAGAAGGGCAGTGGGAAGGACTGTTGTGCCTAAAAAGTGCAGGGCAAAATCCTGCAGCTCAGGATTAAACCCAGCAACTTGTTCCAGAGGGATCCTCAGGGCCTCTCGCTGGGTCTCAGAAAGGGAAAGGAATAGAACATGAGGGCTCTTATCAGCTAATTCATGGTAAAGATATTTTGCCTAAGGGAAGTTCTGAACACCTGATGGTAATGCATGGCATGGAGATTTTGCTGCTGTGCTGTAGCTTTCTCACAAGTGCCTTCCAGCCTTCCCCCTGCCAGAAAGAGTGTTTCTTTTTCAAACAGAACACAGTGATCCTCTGCTGCTGTAGTCTCAATTTTATCTTGCTCTTCTCCTAAAAGAAAATGTTTCTGATGGTCCTTTATTGACTTAAAAGCATTACTTTCAATGTAAGTCTTGACAAGGAAAAACCCTGAAATACTCTATAAAAACATGCCAATTATTGTGTAATTATTTTAATGGTATAAATGGCTCTGTTATGGTTGTTTTGGGTTTTTTTGGGGGGGACTCTCTTACAGTACTTTTTGCCTTGTGGATTCTGACTGGTCTCTTCCTTTTTATAGTGCTTCAGGGTGAGCTTAACAGAGCAGAGAGCTTTGTTCTCAGTCACCAGACCTCAGGTAACCTGCTGCTCTCCAGCACCTGGCCCTTGCTGTGATGTGGCACCACAGTGTCATCACAGCCACCTGTAATTCCAGTTGCTTAGAAATCTATCCCAAAAGTTCTGTATGAGAGGTGCCACGTTATCTCATCTGTCAGGCTGTTCCCAAAATCACTGGAGGACAGAAAAGGAAAGGTGAAGCACGGAGGAAAGAGCAGCTGGTGACAGCTACCACTTACCTGTGTGTGTGACAAGACAATTGGAGAGTGGAAGATGGTCCAGATCACACTCTCAGAGCAGGGTGGGGTTGTCAGGGAGCCCTGGTACCTGTAGAAGTGTGAGAGGTTTTCTGGCAGCATGGCTTGGACATCCAGAGAGCTGAGCTTGGTTGATTGACCTCAAAAGGGAGCAGAGAGGCAACATTAGCAATTAATGGAGAGTGAAGAGAGAGGTGGAAGCGCTGTTAGAGCTGGGGTTGGCAAAGCTCTCTGCCCAGAGCACTGCTTTATGAGGCCTTTGGCAGAATGGCTGGAGATGGAGAGGAAGGAATGGCCCTTTCAGTGGGTCTGTGGTCTGCCATTTGGAGGTACCTGGGTCCTGGGGGTGGTGGGCACCTGTACCCCAGTGCTCTGCCAGTACCTGTTGGTCCTCCCAGGAAGCAGAGAGTATTAGTGGGTGTAGAGACCACAGGGAGCTGGTGTTTGGTGCTGCAGACCTACCAGGAGTTTATTTATTGCTGCCTTGAGCACTGTCCCCCCCACCCTGCTGCTGTTGGAGCCACGTGGGCAGGGATGGTGTGGAGCTGGGCATGGCTGAGGATGCTGAGCCATGGGACTGCCAGCAAAGCAGAGGGAAAATAGCTGTCCCCAGACCCAGCACCTACACAGAGGCTTTGAGAATATCAGGGGTGGAGAAAGGCATTTCCAGGTCTTACCTGCAAACCTGATTCTTGCCAGTTTGGAGATGAATTCACTGTAGTAGGTGTTCTCAAAGTGCCCATCCTAAACACAGCAGAGAAACCTTGATCAAAAGCTTTGTGACCTGCCCATCCTTCTGCTCTGCTAATCAGCTGGGGGGGACTAATTGATGCCCAGGTGTCGTGGGTTACCCAGAGAGATCTCAGGTAGAAGAGGGATAACAGTCCTGCTGCAGCACAGCTCCCCAAACTGGTGGCAGACACCATCCCTTAGGATGGACGTACAAACCCAGCACAGGCTGCTTGTGTCTGGACCGAGGTTTTAGCACAGACACTGATCCCTGGGCATCAAACCTACCTCATAGAGGAAGGCCAGCACAGCCAGCCCGTTGGGTTTGTCTTTGGCTTCCTCAAAGCTTGAGTAGTCAGCAGAGTTGTAATGGACAATGTGCAGCTGTCAGGAGAGAGAAGCTCATTCAGCAACGAGTGATGAGTGGCTTTCTGGGTGCTTTAGAGGGCCCAGGGCAGACTGCAGGGAAAGCCACCATCCCAATTCCTGCTGCTTGTGCCTCGCAGCACGGCCAAGAGACCTTTGGTTTAACAGGTGTGTGATGAATGTGGGGGGAAATCTCCAGGTCTGAAGGACATCAGTGCTCTCGCAGTGGCTTTTCTCACAGTCCTTCTGTGCCAGCACCATCAGACTCAGCCCTCCTGCACTCGTGGGAGCCCTGTCCTTCCCCCTTGCCTCTGCATTGCTTCCTGCAGGCTCTGTGGGCTGCAGCTCCCAATTTGCCAGCTGGCAGAGGTGCAGAGCCCCCTCCCTCCAGCCCACCCTGCTCACCTACCTCTGCAAAGTACCTCATCCCGTCTATGGTGTGCTCAGAGCCACTGGTCTCCAGGTCCAGGCCCCCCCAGTGCAGGTGCATCTGGACAGCTGTGTAGAGGCCTGGGAGCCCTCTGGAGATGTTCATGGTGGGTGGCAAATCGATCTGAACTGAAAAAAAAACCATCAGGATTGGAGCCAGAGCTGGGTGCAGCCAACCCATTGCTGTAGATCCCCTGACAGTGCCTGGTGCTCCCTGCAGTAGCATTTCCCTCTGAAATGAGCAGGCACATCTGGGGAACCCACTCCAGTGTGGAAGGGAAAACACTGAGCCTAAAGCTGGATGTGCCTAAAATCCTTCCTGGCCTCAGGCTTGTGCCCCACACAGCTCCCACCAGGGGCAGTGGCTGTGTCTGCAGACTCTTCTTCCATCTGAGCAGATCTGGCTTTGTCATGAGGCCCTAATAAAAGTGTTTTAGTGATCAGCCCTTGCACAGCACATCACTTCTCCCAGGGCTCTGCACAAATTTAACTACTTCTTTTCCGAGGAAGAAAAGGGGAATATAGAAATCAACGAAGTGATTGGCCTCATCTAACCTGTTGTCCTAATTCCCAGTGTTCTGGACTCTGCATTTTCTAGCAACAGCCATACTGGGGGAGCCCTGTACATTTGAAAAGGCTGTTTATTTCTTGAAGGATTTGTGGAGACAAATCTCTTTCCTTCTCCTTACCAAGGAGTACTTAGCAAGAAGCTACAAACCATTCATCTTCCTGCTAATTCCCTGCCACAAATCATATCTTATGTTAATAAATATGCCAAATCTAGGAGTGCAAATGGAGATTTGCCTCATCTAAATAAAAGCCCACAGCATGTTATAAAAACTGGCAACTATGCTTGCAAAGTGCAGCACACCCTATTATTCATTAGTCATAGTTTGGGTTTCTTGGAAGTTTCTTTTGTTTGTGAACTGTTTATAGACAGACAAGATGAAAGCATGTTTCCTTGTAATATCCCAAAGGGTCTAGAGTGAAGGGGGGGAAAAAAAAATCTACCATTTTTCATAAGATCCCTGCTGCCTGCCTTCCATAATTAAGGTTATTTACATCAAGTACCTGTGGTTTCTGCTTTCCACAAAACACAGCCAGGGAATTGTGTTCTGATTTTATAACAAGTTTAAGATATATAAGATATTCTAAGCATATATTTGCTGAAAGCATGGAGGCAGCTAATAGCCTGGTTTGCTTCTACCTTTCACCAGTGTGGAGTGTGAGTGGAAAGTGGGATTGCCCTGAGCTGGAAGAGCTTTGCTCCTGCTTTGCTCTGGCTTTGCCAGGCAGTGGAAGATCAGCTGGGGTTGCACAGTGTGGATCTGAGTGCAGCTGAGCCCTTCTCCAGCATTTCTGCTCTGCAGTTTAGACTCTGCCTGTTACTGCCCAGCCTCTCTGCCCTCTGAGGAGGTTGAGATGATGAAGGGCACACTTGAGGTCCCAGTTGTAGGAGAAATCTGTTCCTGCAGGAAGATGCACACAGCCTGCATGGATGACATTTTAACCTTGCAGAGCTGTGCTTGCCCTCACTACCTGCTAGAGGATCAGCCCTCTTTAAAACAGGAAGAAAGGTCCAAATGCAAAGGGTTTCACTGACCCAAGGTTATCTGAGTGAGTGTGTCTGCACACAGAGTGTGCACTACTGCAAAAAGGCTTCATCAGGTGGGATTTAGCCTGGTGATAATACAGCTACAGAGAAAATGTGTCTGGTTTCTTAGGGGAGACATTTGAGTTTGTCTCCTGAGAGCCTGCAAGGAGAGTCCTGCTGATAAATCCATCTCCTGTCCCTTTCAGAAGTGCTGAGTGTTCTCCCTGAGAGATTCTGCTGCCCTGTCCCCTCTCACTGAAGCCGGTAGAAAACCCCAGCCTGACTGACAGGAGCTGTGAATGGGGACAGCAGATTTGTCCCTGTGCTTTAGGAAACTGCCCTGCATCGGAAAATCATTGTTGGGAAGTTCACAAAAGAACAGGCAAATACACACAGGCTGTCAGAAAAGCTAAACCTGCAAGAATTAATGTATGGGCAGGCAGGGCAGCAGTGCTGACACGAGCTGAACGCTGAGTTCGTGTGGGCCACAAACAGGAGGTGCAGTTTTCAGACACACCATCTTCCTCTGAAGGCACTTTATCTCTCATCACCTCATCTCCTTGCCCTCACACCGTATTTCTCTCTCTCTGTTACAGAGAGGAAGAAAGGACTGACGTGCAGGATTAAAGAGCTACAAGTTTTATGTTCCAAGCACCTTCCCAAACCCACTCATTCTCTCCCCACTGCAGCCCTCGGAAAATCCTCACATTGGTCATCTGTAGTCCAAAAGCATTATCCCAACAGTACCAGCTGATGAATTATTTAGACAGTGAATTACAGATTGCAGCAGGGGAATCTGGGATCTCCTAAATTACAAGCCTTGCTCTGAAACTGTGTGGCCAAAGGCCAGGCTTTTAACCTGTGCTGTGCTTCATTTTCCCTTCCTGAGACCCAAGATACCAATCCTCTGGCTGTGAGGGAGGATCCTCTGTGATGTACTTTGTGTGACCTACATCTAAATGAAACTGGGGTGCAAAGGTTTCCATTCCTGTCACTTCTTACTAATGCACAGGGCCAAAAGATGCATTTTTTTAATGCAGAGAGGAGTCAGAAAGCCCCAAATACCACACACTGCTGTAGTCCTGTTGTCTTGTAGCATGTTAAAAGAAAGGGTGAATCTAGAATGCTCTGGCTGCCTTTTATGCCCTTTTGAGGTCTGACAGGGAAAATATCTTGCAGAAACCTAACTGCCTTTTATTTGTCTGGTTTATATATGTATTTCTGGAGAGCTTTCCTGGGTGATTGGGGAAAACAGCAAAACTAGGGGAGGGGAACGAAGTGAGATGGCAAAGTAAGGTGAGTTTAAAAAGATAAATAAAAATAGGGCATTGTCTGTGAATAGCATTTCCATCAGTTAAAATGAGAAGTATTCCTGCACTGCCATGAGCCTGACAACCCCCCCAGCCTTACCAGAATGACCATTGTTGGTCATCTTGAAATCCCCCTGCAAAGGCCCATCGTAACCATTCAGCTCCAGCTCCAGCAGCAGGGGGTTGTACCTCACTTTTTTCCTCTGGATGTCAATTGGAGATTGGTGCTCACCAGCACAGTCTGGAAAGTGCTTCCCCCAGTGCTCTTCATCCAGCTCTCCTTCTGTGAGGAGAGGAAGCAAGGTGAGGTTACAGGGATGTGGTGAGGAGTGCTGTCAGTCAGGGGTGGGACAACTCCCATTTGCCAGCAGGAAATGTCCATCTAATTATTGTAACTCCAGGAGCTGCAGCTGTGAAAAGGTTGCTTTGCCTTCCCTAGAGTGAAAATACACATTATTCTGTCTGCAGGACAACTGTGCTGCAAAGTAAGAAACCTGCATTGCAGCAACAGCTTAGTGATCGCTGGAGACTGAGCCCCCACCGAAAGGGGAGCAGTGTTTATATGGAAATGGGGATTTAAATGGGGCTCAACTGCCAAAGGTGTGGAAGTGGCTTCTCGACCAGAGTGAGTGAATAAGATCAGGGAAATAGGCAGGAAGACTCAACTTAGGATCAGGAACTGGCAGCAATTTGCTATTTTTAACTGGGGAAAGAGCAATTGCAATACTGAAACTATTCAACAATATCCTTTGTTTCAGCTTAATTACCAGCCCACCGCAGATCATAAAAGGATTAACATTTACTTCAGTGAGCCCTGCCATCAACCCCCTGAAACAAATGCAACTGTGATAAAATTTCACAAAAAAATATAAATACCTAAATAAAGACTTCTTAGTGCTCTGGACTGCCTGGAACGTGACAATAAAATAAGAAGTAGGCAGTATTTAAAGCTTTTCCTTCCAGGATCATCCAAAGGGCAGCTTTTCCTCTAACACAAGTAAAGATTTCCCCCATTGTTTGAATCTCGTTGTGCTGCCAACCCTGACAATGTATCCTATCCACACAAAGGAGTAAAAAGGGGTGACATTGAAGAGAATCACTTTCAAGACACAGAGGCATCAATAAAGTGGAATAAATTAGCTGTTCTGTGATCATTCACTAAGGGAGAGTCAAGCTGAGTGTTGCTTCTGCAGCACAAAAGAGAAGGGAGCGTCTTTGGCAGCAGCAAACCCAAATCAACCTAATTTTTCCTTACCTTTGTAAGTCCAGTGCACCAGGTGAGAGCAGCTCAGGGGCAGCAGGAGCTGGAAGAAGGCAGCTCGGAGCCACATGTCTCTGGCTGCACCTGCAGTGAGAACCAAGGTGGGGAGTGCTTTAAAAACCCTCAGGAGGCAAAAATACCCATTTTCTCCAGGTCTGGCCTCTCCAACACCCACCCTGCCCTTCTCCTCACCCAGCCAAAACAATGGACAGTCAGCTTTATTAACTAAGCTGTGCCTGCAAACAGGACAGATTCCCCCCCTCCCCACGATG
This sequence comes from Pachyramphus minor, assembly GCA_013397135.1. Taxonomy (NCBI): domain Eukaryota; kingdom Metazoa; phylum Chordata; class Aves; order Passeriformes; family Tyrannidae; genus Pachyramphus; species Pachyramphus minor. The sequence goes on from VYXB01002641.1 coordinate 827,122, forward strand.
GCCAGCGCTGATCCGAGTCGCTGTCTGACCACTTTTGCTGTCCATTCATTCCTGATGAATGGGTTGGAAAGCTTCGCTGCAAGTATCGGTAAAACAGTGCTTTGTAAGCAAAAAAACCAAACCAGCACGGACCTCAAACACTGTCCTGAGACAGCCAGCTGTTTCCTTACACAGAGGTAGAAGGCATTTAAGGGAGCGTTTGCAATCTTATTAGAAATCCAAACTGCAGACACTGAGCCCCTGTGAAAATCGGACTTTTGAGGCCAGGTTTAAAAGCACTCCGCACCCCCAAGCTTTTAGAAGTCAAAGCATTTTGCTTTCAACACCTTCCCTCCTCTCTGCAAATCTAGTTTTGAATGGGAGGGATTTGCAACCTTTGAAAAATTCAGAGCTCTCAAAAAAACCCATTTAGACTGTTGAAAGATACAGGCGTGAAGCGCTGATGGCTTTCTAAAAAACATACAGGAATTCAAATAAAAACTAGCAGGTGACAGATGTCTAAATGGTCCCATGGACTTCAGTAGATGCTCTGTGCATCTTCAGACATTTGATTTCCTTAAAAACGTGTCCCAAGCAAATACAGTCCAGTAAAAAAGTCACTAGGCAGAACAGGGAACAGCCCATGGATCCTCTGCCTGACTTTTTGTATCCTGTTACTAAGCAAATGCCATTCCCTCTGAAAAACCTTCTCTTCCCTCCAGGAATGACATACCACCAGGAACCCTTCCTGCCCAGCTTTACAACCCATAAAGCCATAAAAACCCATGGCTTTACAACAAAAGGGAAGCAGAAATCTCCCCTCCCACCCCCGGGAATGGAATTTTCACCTGGCACTGAGAAGAGCTACAGCTTCCCCCAAAGTCAGCACAGCTTTGCTATTGGTTTCGGGTGGCAGACAGTGATATCAAACATTTGGCAGGAAAGCAAACTCAGATCAGTGGAACCTCAGCACTTCTGTTCACAACGTCCCTGCCACTTGCAATAAGGTTTGCAATTGTTTTCAGGAACGAGGTGAGGGATTTTCAGGAGTGAGGAGGTTTTCACTCGGTCAGAGGTGGCTGCAGTGGGGTAAGTCCAGGGCTGAGGGTCAGACTGAGCTGTGCAGGGAGGTTCCTGAGCTCAGGGACAGCTGAGTGGCAGTTTGGGTGGCAGTTTGGGCAGGTAGGGTGCTGAGGTGCTGCAGTTGCTCAGTTTGCTGGTCGTTACCCTTTGCTGAGAGAGCTCAAATGTGGTGCCTGCCCCCAGCGTGGGGACAAGTCCTCTAAACTCCTCCAAAAAGATGCAGTGACCCAAAGGGAGCTCCCAAAAAAACATGCAGAAAACTCCCCATGTAGCTGTCCAGGCTGGAGGCTGCAGGGAGTGCCTGAGCTTCCCAGGGGGTTGGAGCAGGGATGGCAGCAGCAGATGTGACAGGGTGGACAACTGGCTCCGCCTGCAGCAGAGTTCTAAGATGAAGTAGAAAGGGCTGAGAAGCATCAGAGAAACAGAGAGGGACACTGAGAGGTGAGACCATGCTCTGGCCTCCCTAAGAGGGCATCCACAACTTCCCTGGGCAACCTGTGCCAGCGCCTCATCACCCTCCCAGGACCAGCCACCAGAGACAATTAAAGATCCAGGGAATCATCTATCCATCCCCCAGCAAGGAGCAATTCAGCAGTAAGAGCCACAGGGAGAATCCAGATTGCAGGGGAACTCAGATTTCCAGGATTAGGTTGAGCTGAAGGACAGAAGCAGGTTTTTTAATTCATCTTTGCAAGCGAATTGTTAATGTGAAAAGGCCTTTCCTGGTCTGCTGGTTTGTGCAGTGCATGTTTAATCTTTGGGAACTGCTGAAATATGGAGTTGATTAACCAAATGTGGTTTTTTTCCTGTTCTCCTCTGAAGAAGTCATTTATTCTGACAGTTGCACTGAACTGTGTAAGGACTAAACTAAGCAAACATGCCCTGCAATGCACTTCTTAATCCTTGTGTATCCAGTTGGGTAAAGAGGCTTTGAAATTAGCTGAGGGAGAAATTTTGGGGGGGGTTATACCTCTTTACGCTTCAGGATTCCACACAGCAGCACAGGAGGGTGTGAAGAAGAGTCAAGCACAGGAGGTCACCTCTGCACTGCAGCATCCCTCCTGTCACCTCTCTGGGTGCAGCAGGAGAGTGGAAATGGATGGCACATAGTGACAGGCAGTTTCCCTTGCCTGTGCTTTATTGATCAGCCAGCCCAGCCCGCACAAAGGATTTGGAATAAAGCCCAGTCGGGAATGTACCACTGCCAGGAAACTGGAGACGACAGTGAATTAATTTTTAATGGAGCTTTTGTGACATTCTACTTGACATCAACGGGAGCTGTGGGTGCTCAGCACATCCTAAAACCACATCTCTGTTAGCTCGAGTTAGCTTCCCCCAAATTAGTGCCTGCTTTGGAAGGTCAGGTTGGATGGGACCCTGAGAAACCTGGTCCAGGGGAAGGTGTCCCTGCCCATGGCAGGGGGTTGGAACTGGGTGATCTTTAGGTCCCTTCCAACCCAAACCATTCTGTGATCCTATGAAGACACAGCAACCTGGGCAGAGGATTTGCTAAGGGCACAAAGTATGGATTTCTTTTGGAGTTAGGACAGAGCAACGATTTTAATTAAGTTCTTCAAATGTATTTGGATATTAAGCTTCTAAGTACAAGCTGAATATTATGGAAGTCCTTCCCCTGTATAAAGCATTGCACACATCAACCACTGCTTCTTGGTTCTTGGAGCCTTTTTAGTGTGTGTGGAGTTAAACCTGGCTGGGCTGAGCCTTGTCTTAGTCAGCTCCTTTGCCACCCCAAAATAATTGCTAGGGAGAAATATGGACATAGTGCTCAGGAACTCCAGATAGCACAGCAGGACCATGCTTGAGATAAACTGCTGGTTTACAGGTGAAGACTGTGGGTCCAACAGCACCCAGACTTAGCCAGTGAGAAAACCTAAAGCTGTGTATCTCAGCCATGAATATTCTTGGCACTGTTTCTTCCCAAAGGCAGGCTGCTTTCACACAGACTTCAGCCTCCCCCCTCTCGCCCCGACTACAGTAGGAAATAAGCCTTTTATCCCACATCATTGGCTTCCATGCACTTCACTTTTATCTCTACAGTTTTCCCTGACTCTTTGCCATCTTTTAAATCCTGCTTCTCACAGGCTATTCTCCTCACTGGCCTTAAAGCTCAGCTCAAGACTGACATTCTGAGTATTGGGAGACACATTAAAACCTTGACATGGCATTGAAGTAGCTGGCTCAAAACCTCAGTGCTCCTTTGACCCAGAACTTGAAAGGGTTAACTCCTTTCCCTCTGAATCAGCAGGAATTTCGTCAGGAATCTCAGTAATAGCTGCATCACTCCCCAGTCCAGCAAACATTTGAGCAGGCACAGGCTGTTTGATGTGAGGTGGACAGACTGCCTTCAGTCAGGCTATCTGGGTTTTCCTAAGTGAGTCTAAAGCCTCTTCAAACAGAGATCTGCCTGCTGAGGTCGTGCTGGATGAGTGAAAGTATCCAGAGCCTACATAAGTTTTATGAAAGACCAAAATCAGCCAGTGCAGGCAGGCCCAGACCCATGAGTAAAGCTGGCAATAGCTGTGCAGATTGAAACAGGAGATTCTTTCATGCAGCAATTCCTGTAATGTTTTCACATCTTCCTTCCAAAACTTGCCCTCATTTCTGTGAAATTTTTCATGTGGGTTTTTTTCCCCCTCCCTCTTTTTGTTTTCAAGTATGTACAGAGATCACAGGGGTAGAAAAGTGTGGAATTCATTTCTCCAGTTCACACAATCCCTTTCAACCTCCTTCATCCTAGATAGTATTTTGATGTGTTTGACTAAATTTAGTCACAGAATCACAGACTGGTTAGGGTTGGAAGGGACCTTAAAGATCATCTAGTCCAGCCCTCTGCCATGAGCAGGGACACCTTCTTACCTTCTACTGCATAAATTCTGACACACTTAGTGACTCTACCGAAGCTTTGTGGTAGAAATGGGCTTTGAGGCAGTCAGAGACAGACACCAGAGATTTACACCAGTGCTCCTGAAAGCAGGATTTGCCCATTTTGAAGCAGAGAGGTTCCCTCTGCGGATTCCATTTCACGGTCTAACAGATCCCAGCATTATCCACCTGCAGTTCTTTGTCAACCTAAAATTTTCTTTTGCTCAGTTTCAGGCAATTACTCTTAGTTATAGCAATAACCTTTGGGTTATCTTAAAATAGTTTTCCCTTTTTAATGTTCACATCACTTCTGGGGTGGTTCTCACCTCACTGCTCCGTGGGCATGAGCAGCTTTTCACTCACTGTTTCCCCAAGGTGGAGAAAAGGACAATGTGATGTTATAAAAGGCAGAGAACATGGTCAAATAATCCCTCTTCATTTTCATTTCCAGGAAATGTAATTACAGTTCTTGTGATGTCTCTATAGGGCTGCTCTATGGACTTGGCTGCAAGTGGCTTCATGTTCTGGATCTCTGCTTGAGACTTTGAAAAAGAAAACCCCAAACTGTGAAGGGAGGATTAGGAAGGAGAGGTCAAAGTTCCCTCTGCATTTAGTGTGAGGAACATAGGAACGTGGCCTGAACCTGGAGATTGAAGGAATACTGTAGAGAAGGAGCCTTGAGGAAATTTTTCCATCATTCCAAGGCTCTGTGCTGTGCACTGCATAGTGGTGGGATAGAAAGGGAATAATTCAGTGAAAAAGCAGCTTGTCTGAATGCAAATACCTGTTGACCTTCCCTGTGCTGTTAGTGTTTTATGCATATCTGCATCTCCTCCCATAAAAACACCCATTTTGCTCCTGACCTCCCAGTGGAATGACAGGCACAGGAAGCACAGTTGCTGCTCAGTCTCTCTGAAAATCAGCATTAGCAGGGCACAAACAGAGCAGAAGCCCCCGAGCCCCTTGACAAACAAATGCTGTGCAAGTAAAGGCTCTGGAAATTGCTGTTGCCCATTGCTGGGTAAGCACTTTTCCTTTCTGCCTTCAGCTGCATTGTGTGTTGAGCAGCTGTGACATCCAGTGGCCAAACACAATAAGGTTGGGTCTGGTACAGACCTCTTCATACATGGTAACAATAACAGAGCCCTGCCATGGCACTTTTCATCTTCAAAGAGCTGTATAAGCACGAATTCATTAACCCCTACCCGGCTCAGTGGGGCAGAGAGGTGTAGTGATCCCAAAAGTGCACGTGAGAGGGGGATACCACTGTCCAAGCTCTCCAAAAGCACAGGAATCAGCTCTCTGGGGAGGTGGAGAGCCTGCTGTAGGACCAGGATGCAGGTCCTTCACCCAGCAGTGCAAAGAGAAGCTGCTGAGAGATAAGGGATCAGAAAGGTGCAACTCATTCAGCACCTGATGAGGAGGCCACGTCTGAGGGAAGGGTTGTGCTCCTTTTCCCAACAGCAAGAAAATCCATGGTAAGGGATTAGGGAAAGCTGGATGAGGGGACACAGGAGCAGGGCTGGTTTTGGATGAGACCCTTTGTTAGAGGCCTGGCCTGAGGTGAAAGCTTCTGCAGAGATTTTCTGAACATGTCAGAGGACTTTGCTGATAGATGAGGAAGGTAGGGAAGGCAGCACAAACATGGATTTGGATTAAGAAATACAGTGGTGGACCCAAAGAAATGTGACTGTAACGAGATCCCAGTGGTTCACTGTGATTCTCTGTCGTGTCAGGTAAATTGGAAGATAGAGAAACCAAGGAAACAAATCATGGAAAAGAGGAGCTGGGTCTCCCCCATGGAACAGGGCACCCCAGATTGGCATTAGCAACATCTGTTCCTCGGAGAAAGACAGAAATGGACCAAGAGATGGGTTTTCACAGCCCATGTTTAGGGAGGAGCAGTGGGTACAAAGCCTCTGACCGGTTTAATGGTACTTTTGGTGCATCTGCTGTGTTTCAGACTTTGCTCAACCCTTTGCCTGTTCGAGACATATGCTGAGTGGATGGGCCAGGGTGTGTTTGCTGAGCTGCTCACGGTCTGGGCACTTGTCAGTGAGGGACAGAAGTGCAATATCCACATCCCAAAGTGTGTAAGCTCCAAGAAGACATGTAACAGTTCTAGTCTAGGTGCAAGTTTGCCACCTTAAGCTTCCCTTCTAACCCATGCTGAGAAACAGCCTTTTTACAGATGCTTTTTACAGATGCTGTGTTTTATATGGGTGTCTTTGATGTCAGCCCAGACTGTGCCTGTTTCCTTTTGATTATAAAAACAGACTTGAAGGACTCAGAGATCCAAACTAGGGACAGATGCATCCAGTTTCAGAGATCAAGAAACCAGTCCTCGCTTTCCTCAGGTCATCAATGCCCCAGTGTTTGCTGGCTCAGCCCTGCAGTGGTTTTTCCCTGCAGGCAGAGTCCTTGCAGGGACACTCAGCAGGAGCAAAGTGCCCACAGTCCCTCCTCTCCCAGTGGCTCCTCACCAGTGCACTCTGCCAGCTCAGGAGAGCAGGAAGATGACAGGAGCTAAAAGTCATTCCCATGAGAATGAGGTCGATTTTTAAGACAACATGAAGGAGATTTAAATCCTCCTGTCTGTGTTGTACCTGTTCTCTGGCAAGAGAATCCTGCTTGATAACTCCTGTGGTTTACATAAGTATTTTGCACTAGTTAAGAAAACAAATGAGTTGTTATTGGGTTACTCATACTGGGGTTTTTTTCAGGTTTCCATTAAAAAAAACCTGAATACCAAATATAATTTCTTGATGGTTCATCAATCCCTGATCAGCAAGGAGCCTCAAACACCCTGTAAGAGGCAGTGCAAAACTTGCACACTGGCCTCTATAGAGGATATTGCTTAATGGTTTCACCAGGGTTGGAACAAGCATCTACGGCATTTGGATCCACAATTCCTGGCAATTAATATCCAGCTGGTTTAAAAGCTTTCAGTCTCACTTCAAATCACCCTATCAGACCATCAGCTGCTGGGAAATGTCCTCCCTGGTATTAGCACTCTGCTTTGTGCATTGGTTGCCTTCCAAATAACCCTTCCCCAGCACCTGGAAGCAGATGTAGTAGCTGTATATGTAGGTTGGAATTTACAGTAGTTAAAAAGCAGTAGATATTTTTCCTATTTGAGCCATCTTACCTGCTCTTCTTTTGTTTTTGTTGTTGTCACGGTGGTTGTGCGTGAATGTTCCACTTTACATAAAATATGTTCAAAATATTCTGCCCTTATTTGCTCATGGAGGCTGGTGATTGACCCATGGACTAACCAGCCCATCTCTAAAAACCCTGGAGAGCAGAATTAAGAGAAGTGCTGGAAATTAAAAGCATTATGGAAACCATAAGGTCTGTCACCTGCAGCCATTTCACTATTCATGTGCCTAAAACCCATTGCAGAGAGGAGCTGTAGGACAAAGGCATGATAGAAAAGAGGGATGAGAAGGGAGAGAGAAGGATGTAAAGCCAGAGGAATTTTGAATGCCTGGAAGAAAACACCTTAAACAGTCATCCAGCAATTTAATAGACACCCAGAAACAGCATTAGTCAGAGTCTACCCTTACCTTTCCAATGGATGTTCCTTAAAATACCAGGATCTGCAGAGTCAGTGAAGAGGAGAAATGTGAGTGACAGAGTGCTGAGTTCTGCATCCAACAGCTTTCCCTTGGAGATCTTCACTTGGCTGTGGTGATGTGGGAAGCCTCGTTCCCTAAGGTGCAGGGCTGCTTTTCCAGGGATCCTGCTCCAAACCCCAACAGGCTGGCACTTGTCGGATGGAGAGGGCGAGGGTGGTGCACACACAGCGACCCAGACACATGTTCTTCAGGTGTTCTGTGAGGCACTGTGAGGGAAAAGAGGAGTCCCTGAGTATTCAGGAAGTGCTTTCAAGGTGCTACAAAAGCTCACACCCTGGAATGTGCCCTGTGCTGCTAATGGGCATTAAGCATATTAATGCACTGGCAAACAAGTCCTGATCTGTGGTGGTTCTGCTCCCTGCCTTGGCATCCTCAGCTGCTTGAACCAGTGATTTCACACTCTGCAGAGCTCACAACCTGCTTTAAACAGGGAAGGGAAAGCCTGGCCCAGTCAGCTGCTGTGCTCACCTGCATGCTACGAGCAAGCAAAAAACTTACACAATCCCACTTGGGGTTTTACCTGTAGAGCACAGGGAACCACCAGGCCTTGCAGCAGAGGGGATTCTGATCGTGAGAGTTGTTCTCCTTCTCTGGGTGGTGGATGCCTGTAAGCCAGACCTGTGTCAGTGTTTCTCCTCCATCTGCTCCGTCAGCAGTTACACTGCTGTGTTGGTGTTCCTGCGTGGGCTGTCAAACAGGATTACTGCCTCTATGCTTCCCAAAACTCTCTGTTCCCAGTGTCCACCCCATCAGCCATACATCCCCCTTCCAAACCAGGAAAGAAATATTTTAAAAGAGTGCTCTGAGTATTTGATTAACTGGTAACAAGCTTGGGTTCCCACAGAAACTCGTGCTTCCTTGATATCTCATAGCCTTAGGAATGCTCTTTAAAGGAAGAGAAAAATAAAAATAAAAATCAGGCAGGATACATGACTGAGTAGCAGCATTTTTTTAATATCAGCTCTGACTTTTATTTTAATATGTATGGTACAGTGCAATTTTAAATTTGCTGATCCAGAAAAATATTATACCAACACCTTAACGGTGCCAGACTTCTGATCATGGATGCCTGACCACTGCTGCCTCCAGCTACTGCAATCCCAGTGGCTCCAGCTGTGCCTCCCTCATGGACACACAAGCCAGTGGAGCAGACACAGCTCTTGGCACAGTGTCCATGGCCAGGACTCCGTCCTGCCTGCTGGGGATGGGGAATGCAGGTTCTCAGCACACAGATCATTGCTCACACTCCAACGGAGGAAACTCGTTTGCTGCTGGTTTTGTGGTCACAAGGAAAGGAGAACCCAGACAAGGGACAAGTTCTAAACTCTTCCTCACAAGGAAGGTCTTTTACAGCCAGTCCTCTCCCATGGCTTTGGTTTGGTTGAGCAGGAATAGGGACCTGCAAGAGGCTCAGGCAAACCAGAGGGTTTGCTTTACGCCCACTTCTGCTTGCCACCAAGCTAATTATGACCTGTCCTAATACATCTTGAATCCCCAAAGAGCACCCTATTTTACTTCAGTATCTGCCTTTGCTCAGCTACTACAATGTTTAATTTCCCTCTGCCTTAGGCTTTTTTGTGCTCCATTTTCTTCAGCTCATTATGAGACTCGGCACCTCTGCGTGATTTTCCTGCACAGCAACCAAGGGACTTGTACCAAGTGCAAAGATGGTGAAGCATCTCTAAACCAGCAGTTAACCAGCATAAAAATCCAGTTTTATGATTTCCAGCATCTGGAATGAGTTTTTGAAAGGAATGTTCCCCTCTCGTGCCCTTACACCTTACTGCCAAGGACACAGCTCTAAGGGAGTGCAGCAGATTTCCTTTGCTTTTTTATTAGACTTAAAGCTTGCCCCGAGGGGATGGTCTCAGGAAGGAAAGAAAAATGTGCCCAGAAGAAATATCAGTCAGAGGCCGACAGGGTGAGGCAGGGCTGGAGTGAGCACAAACATCACGGACTCTGTGAGCAAGGAAGTGGCTCTGCTCGGAGCAGTCAGGGTGAACTGGGCACAGAATCATGTCACAGAATGGTTTGGGTTGGAAGGGACCTTCAAGATCATCCTGTTCCAGCCCCTGTCATGGCAAGAGACAACTTCTACTACATCAGGTTGCTCCTTGGACACTCCCAGGGATGGGGCAGCCACAGCTTCTCTGGGCAACCTGTGCCAGGGCCTCCCCACCCTCACAGGGAAGAGTTTCTTCCTTAATATCCAATCTGAACCTACTCTGAGGTCTGTCCGACCCTTGGAGCCCCTAGACCCCAGCTCCAGGCTTGAGGAAAACAGCTTTGAAGGGGTTTTTTGATGTTGAGGGAGGGAGGGAGGCGTGGCCCCATCAGCACCACAGTCCAGCATTCCAGCATTCAGGAGGCCCAGCTGGGCCTTGCCAAGGTGGTCCCAGGGAACAGCTAGTGGGGGGATTTGGATAAATCAGGAAAGAACAGGAATCCCTTGGCAGTGCCACAGCAGGAACAATTTAAGTGAGGGGTCATGTTCTTATTAAACACCAGGACACGAGGTCAGCGCTGAGTCCACAGACAGCTGAGTGTTACTTTCCAGGGATGGAGGGTTTGCTGATCACAGAACTCCCAGCTCATCCAGTGGCTCATACCTCACCACAGCACAGCAGACTGAACAATTATGAATGAATAACTGCATGTTTTTACAGCATCCACAGAGGGGTTGGAGCTTTTCAGGAGCAAAAATCACCCCATTTTGGCAAAGTCCTTAACTCTGTGGCTGGTTTGAGCTCTGTTCTGCTGTGTTATGTTTTTTTGTAACAACATAGTTTTCAAATGTGTCTTGGGGAATCAGATCCAGGCAGAACACTTGGAAAACTTTTTGCTGGGCTGGCACACTGATATGAGGTGACATAACCCATCAACGTCAGTGCTCCTTCTCCACCCTGGGAAGTGTGATGGTTACTTACTTAAAAATCAAAGTAAATATTTATTGTAATTAACCTTTTCCTAGAACTAATGCAAGCACACATACACATACCCATTCCAGCCTTCCTCTTTCCAGGTTTAGTTGACATTCCCACACAGAATTATTGGGACTTCTGGAGATCATCCAGCCCAACCCCTCTTCCCAGGCAGGGTCACCTGGAGCAGGTGACACAGGAATGTGCCCAGGTGGATTTGGAATGTCTCCAGGGAGGGAAACTCCACACTCTCCCTGGGCTGCTGATCCAGTCACTTCCTCGTGTTGAAGTGAATCTTCTTGTGTTTTAGTTTATGGACATTGCTCCTTGTCCTGTCACTGGCACCATCCTCTGCCTTAGAGATATTTGTATTCATTAATAAGGTTCCCTGACAATCTTCTCTTCTCCAGACTAACCAGGCCCAGCTCCTGCAGTCTCTCCTCATCAAAGAGATGCTCCAGCCCCCAGATCATCTTTGTGGCCCCCACTGAACCCTCTCCAGTAGCTCCTCTGGTACTGATCAGGAGCCCAGAACTGGACTCAGCTCCCGAGATGGTCACAATTGTGAGGAAAGGCTGAGGGAACTGGGACCGTTCAGCCCGGAGAGAAGATTCAGGGTGACCTAATTGTGGCCTTCCAGTGCCTGAGGGAAACTTACAGCAATGATGGGGCAAGACTAGTTACAAGAGCATGCAGTGACATCTCGAGGGGGATGGGTTCAAATTGAAGGAGAGGAGGTTTAGATGGGACACTCGGAAGGAGTTCCTCCCTGTGAGGGCGGTGAGGCCCTGGCACAGGTTGCCCAGAGAAGCTGCGGCTGCCCCATCCCTGGGAGTGTCCAAGGCCAGGTTGGAGCAACCTGAGCTAGTGGAAGGTGTCCCTGCCCA
>VYXB01002644.1:0-17037 GCA_013397135.1 Pachyramphus minor
CTTTTTTGAAACAAAAACCACTCTTTCAGTGTTGTTATCTGCACTGCACTTCTTCGAAGTCTTGCCTCAGTAATCCTACTTCATTACAGAAAGTAAAAAAAGTCATTATTGGAACTTATCTGGATTTTACACCTAACTGTATAGTTCAAAAAATGGCACAGGCCTGCATTCTTTTGATTTAAACAACAATAAAAATATCAATACAAAACCTCTATGGACTCTCATTTAATAGATCTGTAATTAAAGCTGTTTACACAGACTCAAGCAAACAAAAAACTCCTAGGTATAAGTAAAGGCTTCTGACATGTAACCAATAGGAAAAAAAAACAACAGAAGAAACTCTACTTTGCCTCTACTTCTGACCAAATCTGAAAGCTTTCCCTCAGAGCTGCCAGATCAATAACCTCTGCATGCATGAGAAGATCTTGTAGCAGCTCTGTGAAATCAGTTCCACGCTTCATGGGAAATGCCCTTCTGATGATGCCCTTTCCCTTAAAAGGCAGTCAGTCTGATCAGTCTGATCAGTCACTCAGCTAATCTCACCCCTGTAAGTACATCCTAAGGAAATAAAGCCTTCTTCAAGCAGGGTGTTTTGTGCTATCAAGAAATGCAGGGCTCACAGCTCCACACCTTGGGAACAGCTAGAAGACCATGAGGCAGCCAGCATGGGCTTTGCAGGCACAGAAAGTCGTGCTGGATTAGGGCTTGTTTTTCCAGCAGCGTGGAGCCTCGTGTTTTTGTAGTCTAATTTGAAGGTGTTCAGGGCTGATATAAAGATAACAAAGTAACATCTAAAATGAATACTTGTTGAAACAGCGAAATGGACTCTGTATCCAGATCAAGGGCCAGCATGTGCTGAAGGGTGGTGTCTACAGCCATCCCTGGTGTTCGTCCACCTGAGTTTAAGGCTACAAGCTTTAAGTCAAAGAGTTTAGGATTGCAACACTATTTTCTCTGCTTGTCACAATGTACTCAAATGAATTTCAGCCTGTTTTCTAATCCTTGCCCATTTCTTGCACAGATATGTGCTGAGGTGTGGTCCACATCAATGAAAAGCAATGGAACATACAATTTTATTGAACATACACTTTGGAGTAGATGCTGCACCCTAGGCCTGCTCCATGGACTCCATAGGCATGACAAGTAATGGAGCAGCTGAGTTGCCCTGCCTGCACTCCTTGATTAGGGAGACTCCTATCTGCAACCTCAGCATATTCACAAGCCTGTTGAGGTAAGAGTGATGCTGTGATCAAGAATTTTTACATAAACTCTGGTTTCAAAAAGCTCAAGTGCTTTGTATTCATTGTATAATTTTCTGTATTAACTGTTTCCTAATTTCTTTTTTTTTTCCTGTAACTTGTTCGATAAAAGTGAAGGAGTTCTTGTAATAACCTCCATTGCATGAAAGCCTAAAAGAACAACACATTATGCTTCAATTGCTGTCTTAGCTGAGGATACAGCAGCACTGGCTTCCATTTATAGAATCTGTACCTGGTGTCATCTTACCTAGTCTTGGTCTCAGAATGTATTTTTATTTTTAATCAGAATAGATTTGTGATCAGTGCTAATTTATTGATAAAATTAAGACTCAAAAAGCACTGTAGAGATAGATACAGTAAATTAAAGTTGATTTTAAAGATTATTTAATCAAGGTGGGTCCAATTTTAAGACTGTGTTAGCTTTACACAGTTGAAAGCTTCACTGATTGGATTAAGACAGCTTTAGACATGTGGTGTCAGATCAGACAGAGCCATAAGTAAACCAGTTTTCTCCATCAGAAAACACATTTCATGAAATTTTCAGGACATCATTCATTATATATTTCCTTTTGGTGCCTTCTTGAAATGCTCCACTTCAGACATTTAAAACACAATCAAGAACAAATCTCAGAAGTATTTTCTTCCCAAGTGTACAGTCCCTGATTGTGCCCCAAGTAATGAGCATATTAGTTTTATCCATTGATGTGGTCCTAAACTGTGTAAGTAAAATTACAAATGATGCTGAAAATTGCTAACATGAAGGAAGGTAGAAACCCACCGCTATTCTACAAACTCTAAATTCTAAACATTTCAGTTTTCTTGCTGTGCCCCAGATTGAACACTACTTTTATAATTTTAGTGTTGAGGAAATTAGTGGGTTGAAGCAGAGTAGTTGCTTTTGTAAAACATTAGAGGCAGTGGTTCTCCTCAACAGAAGAATCCTTTCTCTTGTGTATAAATACCACATGTTTCTACTTTACTGAAGAAGACATTGCTCATGCATCAACTTGGCCAACATTTTTTATTATGGACTTTTTCCCAACACTTTGCACAGGTAAATCGAAAGCAGATGAAATTCTAAGCACATCTAGCTGCCTTCTATTAAGCATTATTTCAGATTTCTCAATACTTTGCAGGATCAAGAACATGGAGCACCAAAGCTTCCTCTGGCATGAAGAGTGAGAAATGGCCACCATGTAAGACTCCATGGAATTTTTTCTGTCTCAAGACCCTTCTGGCATTTGCAGTCATTTGAATTTTCTAAAGCAGTGTGAGATTGAATCATGAGTTGGTGCTGCTGCATGATGAGGATTTCTGGTCTAGTTGTTATTAAGGTTTGTAGCTAGCTGATCTCCAGTATGTAATAGATAAAGTGCATGCCTCTCCTCTTGAGAAGTAACATCAGTTACAGTACTGATTTTAATCTAGTAATCTTTATTGATAAAACACCATATTTCTGAACAAGCTTGCCATGCTCTAATTGGTGTATGGAGCCAAAATCTTTGAATTAGGATCCACTAAAGCCAGTCAGTAGTTTCTGAACTGCAGTAATGCAAGTTTATATTTTAGAAGAATATTTACACTCCTGTCCCGAACTCAGGAAGTCAGTAACCCCTTATACACTGCAGTCTTTATATATTGAGTACAAGATTAATAGTAATTACTTTATTCTAGCAACCAGATTATCTGCTAATACTTAGAAGTCTTCTGAATTGCAGTCCATGCTGTGTCACAGTGAGAGGCTTTATAGTTGCTCTGGATAAGGATCATCCTCTTCATAGATTTCAACAGGGCAGACTGAAGATATAAGATGGTTCCCATACTTTATCTGGTATGGGATGATTTTGGTTGTGTCTCAAGAAACTGACTGTAAACATTCCTTTCCTTTAGAAGTGATTGTTAAGTAACAGGTTTTTGGGGTTTGGTTGTTTTGGGTCATGTTTGTTTTTTGGTTTGTTGTTAGTTTGGTTTTTTTAATCTCCTGAAAAGCCCACATTGCTTTGGCATCAAATTTGTCAATGATTACTAAGAAATCTTTTGGCCCTGTTATTGTATGACAATGATCACAGTGCTGCTTGTGCCAATTGAAACAATGTGACTGAAACTCAGCTCTAAACCAAGACATATTATCTAAGCATATAGACATTGATGTCTATATGACACCAGTAGCGCTTAAGGTCCCTGATATGATAGTTATAGACAGCAGAGACCCACTTAATTGAGGGAACAGAGCTCATACAGCAGTTCACCTTACAAGAAAAGTGGCATCTAAGGCTTGATTCTGTTGTCCAAATACAGGCAGAAGGTTTCAGGTTGCAAACTATCATGTCTGCTACCACTGTAGGAATATCTCAGATATCCCAGGTATTTCATCATTAGACATTTATGCTTAGGCAACTAAATACCTGTGACTGTGACTGGCTACTTTTATAACCTCCCCCATCACTAGTGTTATAATGAGCATTGAAATTGCTCAGGTGAAACTCTCCAGAGCTGGACTCTCTAGAAATCTCAGAAACAATATCTATGAAAAGCCATTACTGAAGTATATCAGAACATGATCTTTTATTCAACAAAAATGTGCTTTGAAAAACAAAGATACCAAATTATCTTAAGAGCAGAAGGATGTTTAAATTCTTACATAAGGATTAAGATGGGAGAAATGGGAGGAGGGGGAGAGAGAGAATGGAGGATGTGGTACAAGAAGGAAGGCAATAAAGGAAACCAGAATGGGAGAAAAAAGATACTAGAAATAACTCAAATGGCCCTGCTGAGGCTGCTGTTACTCTTATTTTGTTTTTTTAGATAAGTTGTGATAGTTCACTAAATATTTCAAGTAGATGGATTTTGTTAGTTTGTTCCTGTTTCTCCAGCTCTAAGTTGCAGTTACAAAAATAATACCATGAACCATGAGAAAGTTTGCAAAAAGTCCAACACATACCACTGATTTTGTTGCATACATGAAAGCTGAGCTCTGAGAAGAGAAACTGACCTTAAATGCAATATCTCAATCCTACTGCAATCAGTTGTGAATCTCCTCTGGATTTCATTGGGGACAGATTTGACCTTGAGAAAATAGTTCTGTTTGAAAAAGGGTCCATCATTTAATACAGTGTCCTGGGTTATTGCATTCAAAAAATATGTGCTGTATTCATACTCCCCCAAAAGAAAAAGAAACATTTTTTCCTTGCTATACTGTTTTAAATGTATATCCACACAAGAAAAAAACATGTAGGAGCTGTGACTCACATTTTGAATCAAAGTCTTTAAAAGGTGGGGAAGGCTGAGCCTTCCTGGACTTGCTGCAAGCAGTTCTCATATTTTTGTACAGTGTAATCAGTTGTGGCAGCAGCAGCACAAGAGCCGGATGTCAGTGCTGGCAAAGGAGTTCCTGTTGTGCCTTATGACTGTCTAAGCATCTGAAGAGCAAAAGGAATCCTTTTGCTTTAAATATCTAACATTTATTTTAAAATTCAAACACGGAAGCTGCTCTTGTCAGAAAGGTAGTAAAACTGGTAGAAGCGTGGTTTATGGTCTATCACTGGGGATCCATGTGACTTTCCTGCAGTATGGTACATTCAGGATTAATAAGAATGTTTTGCTATTTCAGGTCTTGTGAAGCAATTTTTTAGGGCCATCAATTGTCTTGGTGATATTTTGTTTGTGCTGTCTGTAGGAAAAAGGGTACCTTTGAATGAAATACTGCTTGGCCAAAGGCAAATCACAAAATGAAATCCAGGGGCTGAGGGAGATTTCAAGAAGAGTTCAGAAAGGGAAATCTGTGTATTTAACTTAAGAGGTGATGAAACATTCATCTAATTTATAAATCTTTGATGAGTGGACTTTTGAGGTAGAGAAGGAGTGTGCAGCACAGCACTGAGTAGAACAGCTGAGAGCAGACAGAGTTACACAGAGAAGGAAAAGGCTGTGATAGAGCATAAAAAAGGAAAACTTCCTTCCTTTCATGAAGTCTACTTCTTTTGAGTATCAGTCTATAGAATAGTCTTCAAGGACAGCAATAGAAGTATTACTATTTTGAACCCTTTATCAACATTACTTTATATTACAGTAGTGAACAGACTATAAAGGAGATCAAGAACATGGAGCATCAAAGCTGATGAGCCATAGCTGAGAGCAAAATATGTCATGAGATAATCCCTGACTTGGAAATCTAATGAGATTGATAAAGCAGATTAAAAAAAAAAAAACCAAACAAAAAACAAAACAAAACAAAACAAACAACAAAAAACCAACCAACCAACCAACCAACCAAACAAAAAAAACAAAACAAGAGAGACAAGAAAAGTAAAGGTAGAACTTTCCTAAGGTTACAACCCAGGTCACTGATGGATTTATTTATTTATTACTCATTTATCTAATGAAATAAAGCCATGGTGGCTGGACTTCAAAATTACAGCTGTGCACCAGGAAGAGATGAACTGAACAACCCTTTCACCTGAAAAAGTCTCCCATTTGCTCTAATTATCTCACATGAACAGACAGAGTGCACAGTGGCATTTTGAGTGCATTGTAAGCATTATTAGCATTTACTTTGTAATCAGAACTGTGTTAGACATTAATGCTGAATATAGCAAGCTCCTCTTAACAACTTACAGCTAGTAAATACATTTCCCTCATTGTTTCCTACTGATGAAAAATGCATGAAATTGGAAAAAAAAAAGTCCCTCTAGTGAGGATTGCATAACTGAAGTCAAGGCACTGCAATAACCTCTGGTTTTATGTAGATTGTCATGCCTTTAATAAGCATACACTTATTTGGGAAGATCTTGTGATGCTTAAAAATTTTTAGGGAGCCTGGGAAGCCTTCACAATCCTGCAGTTCTCCACGACTGCAGAGAGAAAATCTCTATCTGGCAAGGGTGCCATGTTTGACAATCAGAATTACCAGAAAACAGCAGACTTTGATGCTGACTCTGGACTCTTAGAAACAATATTTATGTCAACAAATGCATTTTACCACACGTTAGAAAATGCTACTTGACATTTCTAGTTTTCTTTTCATGACAAAATGTGGGATCACAGTCTTAACAGTACACAAAAGATTGTATAAATACAGTTTTTAAATGCTGGAGGAAGAGGCATTAAGTGATACACCTCATTTTTTGCTGATGTCTTGCACTCACTAGATAGATTAGACAAAATAATATTTCAGAGAAGATTTTCATAGAAGAGAAATAGGTTTAGCAGTCTTATATAGCCTTCTGGCAGAATAGTGCAATAGCAGGATATAATTTTACTCACAAAAAGATTGTCCGTTTTATTTTAAAAAATTACTGTTTCTCAGGAAAAAAATCATTACACATATACTTAACTGTATGTAGATAAGTAGTTCTTGTTGACCTTGGTTTTCATTTCCATTTCTTTACATTTTACATCCTTTTTATCACTTTTCTGTGTCCAATTTTCCATTGTCTTCTCTGTCCTTTCAAAAAGCATTTGTTCCTTGCACCTTCCATCCACCTTTCATGGCTTGCCTCTGTATGGTTCTTCCTAGAAAACTGGAAAGGAAATCTGCACAACAGAGAATCAGTGAGTTTTAAATGAAAGAGTGTGCTAGTGGGGCATTCATCACACATTTATATGCCTATAATATCTGCCCACAGGAAAAAAAAAATGAACAAAAAACCCAAAAAACTCCCCACAGAAAAAAAAAAACCAAACCAGCAACAACAAACAAACAAAAAACCACAACCCCCCCCAAAACAACAAAAAAACCCCTGTATTCCATAATATCAGCTTTCAGGTTTTAAGACAGCTGAAGATACACAGCAAACCTACTGGGAGAATGAAACCCTTAAGTATAGATAAATTATCAAACAGTATGTTTGTCTCGAGTTTCTTGGGTACTCAAAACCCCTGGCTCCCTTTGGCCTTTTCTCACTGTATTTCCTTTCTTTTATTTGACTGCAGCTCTTGAAATATGCTTGATATTGTACAGATACAGAGGCACAGATTCTGTTGCAATGTATGTGCAACCTAAACAGATGAGAAGGAGAAAAAACCCTCCTGGTAAACCCTTGTCAGTGTTTCCTTTCTTCTCCCACAGGATTTTTCCTGACCATCCCTTCCCTCCAAGTGCAAAATGTCCCTGGGCAGATGTTTAAGGTTAATTTGCTTTCCTTCACCTCAGACCACCATCTGGCAGATTCCTGTTGAGCAAGATTCCACAAGAGAGGACAAACAGTCAGATGGGAACTGGCACACGGATGGTTCTGCCTAAAAGGCAGGGACTTACCCACCCTTTTTTCTGTGCTCCTCCCCCGCTGTTTCCTATCCTTGTGACCCCCTTCATCCATTGCTTCATTCTCCCATGTATCAGAGCATCTGCAGATTTGCCATTTTCCCCTTTCCTCTTCCTTTGTAGCTTTCATACGACATGAAGCTATTTTGTTTCCACTTTTGATCACATTTTCTTTTCTCCTGTCTCTAGTTGCAGGCTCTTGTGAAGCTGGTGAATCCTGCAGCACCTTTTCTCAGAGGAGATCAGGATTCAGCATGAGAAGACATCGACAACCCCGCAGTTTGGCAGCTGACAGCAACCACAGCATGTGTTGCTTGCCTAAATTGTCTCCAGTTCTGATTGGGGGCTACATTTAGCAGTGATCAATTTTTGGTAATTGTAACTGAGCCTTTTTAAAACCATGTGGCATTAGTAACCATAGATGCTAGTCTTTTCTTTCCTTTCCAGTGCTTGTGGCTGTAGATTAAATATTTTCCACAATAAAATAGTCATATTATGAAAAATTTAAAGTAGGAGAACTAGGACTTTCAGAAAAATCCCCAAATACTTCAACACTGCATTATAAAACCTGAGGAGCTGGTGACACAGAGCAGGGTGCAGAACTGTCAGCCAATACTGCAGCTCCAGCTGCATGCACTTGAGAACTGGAGTTCAGGGAGATTAATCCCTCATCAGAAACACATACTCTTTATACCTCTTATAAGTGGTTGAGCCTAATAAAAGGTATTGACATCTCTGAAAAGACAGCAAATGTACAGAAGGCAAGTTAAAGAGCACTTATATGTCTGTGTATAAGGGTTGCAGCTGATATGCCTGCAGTACCTCATGTCCATCTGGCTTAGATATGAACAGCAGAATATTCACAGCAACACAGTCTTTGGTGAATGGTTATATGGTTATACAGCTGCGTATAGCATAGCCCCAGGCATCATTGCTCTTGGTACCTAAGACAGCTAACTTAGAGCTAATTATCTCTCTCTGTACTATAGTCACGCTGTCTGAAAGAAGTCATCCATCAGAAAGTGCTTGGTGTGTCACATGAATCTTCAGTGGACTCTGGGAAGTGCCAGCCACTGTTCTACCAGACATCTACTCCTCCTCGCTGGTCTGAATAAGGATCCATGGGCATCAGGGAGGCTGCAGTGGGACAGCCTTCTCCCCCACCCCTTTTGTGTTTAGGATGGAAATTACACTTTGCTGTTGTTGCTTCATGGGGCAGTGGTTGGTGTGCAACCTTGTGAGGGAGAACAGTGTGTGAGGACAGGCAGCAATTCCAGTGCCTTATCCTTTGCAATTTAGCTCTGCAGAAAATGTCCTTTTTGAATGATCCACCAAAATGCAGAAAACTTGTAAAATATAGTGCTGTCTCAAGATTATTTATGTGCAAACTCAGAAGGAATGTGACAAGCTCCGTTGGGAAAGAGCAAAACTAGGTAAACAGGCAACACCACTGGAGATGAAATTGAACCCTGACAAGCACAATATAATACACATTGTAAGGAATGATTTAAGTTATAAGTACACACAGATGGTCTCTGAATTAGCTGAAGTCTCATGGAATAAAGAATCAGATTTTGCAGCGAACAGCTCAAAGTCTGCTCAGAGAATGGGAAAGCAAAAGCATTTAGGTACATCAAGGAAGAGAGAAAATGTGTTCAAAATCAGTGCTTCTACATACATGTCAACATATGATATTGATTTTTAGAGTGCTTAAATAATGTAGATTGGCAATCATGCTATTTTTTTTGCATCACCTAAAGTGAAATTAGAATGTCTGTATGTAATTAATTTCATGGAAATAAGGGGGAACTTACTTGTTAACATCTGTAAGCACCAAGGTGCTTGCTCCCAGCCCTCATCAGTAGAAAGTACATTGAACAGTAGATTGGCTTTTATGGCTAATCATTGTTACCTCTGTCTCCCACAACTGGAGAAACCCAGTTAAAATTAACAGTCCAGTTTTGCAAGTCTGGACTTTGGGCTGCCCTATGCAGGGTAGTGTCTGGGTATAGTTCAGGTCATTCTCTTCTTGAGCTCCCCATCCCACTGGTTCAGGCAGCTCCTCAGTGGGTGCACGCAATTGTTAGGACATATAATGCTTTACACAGGCTAGAGAGACAGGTGCCATGTTTAAGCTTTTGCAAATTCTCTTCTGAGAGGTGTCTGTCTCTCCAGGTTTAGATAGAAATCCTGAGTATTTAAGGCAGATGCAATGAATCAATCTTTTGGAGCAAACACTTGTTGTTTATACATCTGTAGACAGTGGTTTGAACACTACATAGTTCATGTGCTAGTGAATCGTCAATATGTGGCTCAGTATCACTGAAGATCTGAACACGGTAAAAACCCTGAGTCATGAGTTTTAAATAAGGTTTTTTTAATACTGGAATTCTTCTCAAGGAAGCACATTTCAAATAATCAGAGCTACTGTGAAAGCAAAAAACTGTGGTCAGTGAATGACTGTAGACACAGAAGACCTAGATATAGCTGAAATATTAACAGAAGACCATCATGGCTCAGGACTAAATGACAAATATGACTCATTATGACTGAAGGATCAACTTTAAGCAAAAATCCATTCAAAGCAATAATCAGAACTAAAACTGAACAGGGAATGTATGAAAATAATTACTACTAGGCAGCACATGTATAAATACACATGTGCTCCCCTTCTGAAATCACAGGTTTATTTTCATTAGTGCTTCAAATCTGCAGAGTTAATCTGTAGCAAAGTATGACTAATAGCTTTCAAACAGGAATAATTAGATGAAATAATAGTAAGTTGCACCATAGGTCTTTATTTGAAAAATAAATTAAAGCCCTACCACATCTAAATTCCCTCACTAGTGCGTTTACTACCCAGTAATTCTCAAGTTAGCTGAGCTAATGTTCCAATAAAACATTCAGGCATAGTGAAGCTGAAAAGCATACACAGCACAAAACATTTTTTAAACAATAAAAATGGTATTGCCTGCAATTAAAAAGAGAAGATGTAATTTAACTGTTCATACAGATGTGGTGTCTGGTAGCAGACACCTGTACCTGTACAGCTTAAGTCCAGGAAGGCCAAAAACCCACAAGTAACACCATTTGGCATGGAGCTCTACACTACCATGTGTGGAAAAGATCCTCATTGTCAGGGTGATTTGCTGCTTTTCAGTAGTTTCACTTTTTGATGGCATTACAAGGTTACTCTCAGGAGCCTTGATGGGTTTTCTTTGATTTTTTAAAGAGATTAAACATTAGGATTTCTATTTCCTTGGAAATAAAAATTTCTTGCCCAGAAATAACTATGTATACTGCATCCTGCCCATTACAATAGTGCCTTCATACCTCCACATTTGCAGTAAAACTTCTTTCTGATGTAATGTCAAGGAACAGTGATTTTATATTAACTTAAATGGGTCCTGCTCAATATATATCTAAACAGTGTTTTACCTCCCCAGGATTGTGTTATTTGCAGCATGACTGCAAACGTATCTTCAAAAATAAAAACATAAAGTTGTGTGTTTATGAATAGGGAGAACAATGCTGTTATCCATCGGGGTGGTAGCTGTGAACCCCCTAAAGTGAGACCATGAAAAGGACCCACTTTGCACAGCAATCACTAAGGTGAAGACAAAATGGATCTCTTTATTGAAGGATAGGCTAGCTTTCATGTGGTAGGGCATGGAATGCCTGGAATTTGGGAGGAATCATGCAAGGGGAATGTCCATACATAGGAATTGAGCAGGAACACATCCAAATATGGGTAAGGGGAGATACAAAAGTGAGGGAAAGCTGTAAATTTTAACTAACAGGAGCCAGTAGGCAAAGAGTTTACAATCATCGAATAGGAAAGTGGTTAATACTAACTTAAACTGCAGATTACATACAAAGTAAGATTTTTTTCTAACAACATTGTTAATAAATTGAACAAACACAACACTTTTATAATACGAAAAGGCAGTCTCTGAGGTAGGAAGTCAGGTAGGAAGTAGGTAGGAAGTCTCTGAGGAGTCTCTGAGGTAGGAAGTCCAGTAGTCCAGCTGTATTTTAAAGCTGTCTTTTCTTCAGTTCTCCTTCCCCCCAGATGTTCTTTTCCACCACATATAAACCTCCTGTGGGGTATTCTCCACAGTTATCCATTACTCAGGTGCTGTATGTCAGCTGGCAAAACTTGCATAAATCAAACAGTTGAAAATAATATCAGCCTGAATTTTCTTTTGTTTATTAATGCAAATGAACATTGGAAAAAAATTAAAATAGCATAAGTCCAAACCCAAGATACTGATAGAAACACAGAAAAATGCATACCAAAACATAGCAAAGGTTCAGCTCAATGTACTCTCTTGCTGGTGAGCTCAGCAATTCAGGTGCTCAAAAACACTTTTGCTTCCAACATTTCACACCCGTCTAATGTCTTACACTTCTCCTATTTAAAAAAAAATTATTGGGACAGAACATGAGGTTTTCAGGGCCTGAGCAGCCACTCACCCTTGCTGGGGAAATGATAAACACAGGGTAGACTTGTCTTACTCATATAAAAAGGCACAGTCTTGCTCACAGAAGTAGTCTTTAACTTGAACAGTTGCAACTTGACAAAACATCATATCTGAAAGAAAAAACTCCCTAAAATAAAGTTACCTGTATAAGCTAGAACATGGCTCTGTGGGAGGAAGAATGAAAACCTCAATCAGCTCAACACAATGCCAGTAAAAACATAATTTAGTCCATATTTTAGACAAATAAATGCAACAATTAATAAATCGGTCCTTTGATCCAAAGTAGCACGTAGAAAAATAAAATTAAATAATGCTACCATTGAATAGTTCTCTAATCTTTAAAATTACATAAAAATGAATAAAAACACTTGATAACATGGAATACACCAGCTCTATCCTTTAGAAAGTCTAAGGAAGCTATGTCACAGCTTATGTGAAAAAAGGAGATTAGGGATCCTTTTTGATGTGATTGATTTACATGATGTTTTTGTTGGTGGTTTTTTTGTTTGTTTGTTTTGATTTGGTTTGGGTTTTTTTGTCCTGCATTATGTTTGAAGATAAAAAGATTTGCCTGAATCCCATGGCAGGAAATGACTGTGCTCAGGCAAGCCCACTCATATGTAGCTGAGATAGCTTTACTTGTTTCTTTAAATGTACTCTTAGAAACATGCACTGCCAAGGTTCTTCTCTTTACTGCCTTTCCATTGGGATGTGTAGGTCCTCAAAAATGTTTATAATAATAAGGAATAAGGAAGCCATGTCCATCTATGGGGTGTGGATAAAAAAATCCTGTCCTCTTCTGCTTCTGTTGGCAACCCTGGGTTTTGTTCTCTGGATGCTCCCAAATTATTGCCCTTAGTACTGATGTTATTTAATACACTCAAGCTACCGGCAGATCTTGGTTCTTTCCATGCCAAGTCACATAAATTCAGTTACTATGCCCAAAAGATAAAACTACTTGTACATTTGTCACCAGATAGCACTTCTGGGATCCATTAATATGGAATATGAGTCTCTTCTCCATTAATGCTGAAGGGCTTATTAGAAATTGGACTCATACACCAGCAGACACTGAACTTTTCCTTTCAAAAAGAAAGTTTATTATTAAGACCTTCACACTAGAAGCTCAAAGTATTTATAATGTTCTTTGGAATCACTCTTTTATAAAGTTTTCCTGAGTTGCTGACACAGAACATCACATCCAGAAAAGCAACTTAGCTGATTAAGAAATATAATAACATTCACTCTTTCTTTTGTATGTCATGACTTTTAATTCCTGTTAACTTCTGCATTTCCTCTTTCACCTGATATTCTTCATGTGTAGAATTTTTTTACATTTTAATAAAGTTGTTATGTTTGGGGGGTTTTTTTTCTGATTAAGTTCCACTAATTGTGAGCTGGAATTTGAAGTGCTTTAAGACAAACATTTGCTTTGTTTTTGAAAAGTTTCTCAAGAATATAGAAGTTACATAGATGTTAACAGAGAAAAGATTATTGAAAAAAATATAAGAATAGATATTATATAAAATATGAGTATTGTGTTAAAGAGATATGTGAAATAATTTCAATGTTGATTTCTGATGCTAAAAATTGCACAAAAAATGACAAAAAATATTAGCTTTGTGATAGATTTTAACATTTATGTTATTTTCAAATGTAATAAAGAAGATTCTGTATATAAAAATGGGAAGAAAACCTTGGAATTTTACAGGCAGTTCACCAAAATGCTAATACAAAATGGCTCAACACTATTGTCTGTGACATAGTACAAAGACAGTGAAGCGGAACAGTTGATATGTATTTGTAAAAATGAGGGGACTTTTAAGAAAGGTTATAGAAATCACACAAAGAATAGAGAATGAACTTGAATAATGGTGATAATGTCACATTCCCAACAAAGTCAGAACAATAATCAAATAGAGCAGTGGCTTTTAAAGGTAATAGCATTTATGAGTTATAGCTGAATGGCCTGAAGATGAATATGTGGTATTGCTCATGTTAGCTGAATTCATCTTCTTGCAGGATTATCCAAGATCTTACTAGGAGACATAGGAAAGGTAATATTTGTCATCCAAAATAAAATTAATGTGGTGTTTCACTACAGGAGCTGAGTTCTATTGTAAGGTTCAAGAAAATGGTCCATGTAGAAATGCAGTGACTGGAGAAGTCCAGTTGACTAAACATCGAGATGCAGGAATTCTTTCCAAGATGCTAATTTAGAAGGGGCTTTGTATCCTGTAACATCTGTGAGTAGCCCTTTTAGTAACTCTGTGAAGTTGTGACATCATAGTGAAACCAGTGAGAACCCCTTCCATAGTACCTTCCTCATACATAGATAGTATTTTTGTTATCCAAATCTGGGACTTAAGAGTGCCTATGTATAATGCTGCAATAACTTCCCTTGTTTTTTTCTTGAATGCTTATTTTTACTATAAATTGTTTCAGGGGAGGTAGCCAGTATTGTAAATATTCCATATATACATCCACACTCTTGATTTTTTACAAACTCTTTACATTATCACATTATTTACTCTCCTAAATATCGCAAAAGGTTATTTACATGGTCAGAGTAATAGCGTCAGAATACGCATCTTTTACAGCAACAGAAAAGACAAAAGCATTTTGCCATATATATATATCTAAGATTTGTAGTTTAAGGCTGAGGTCCTGAACACATATAAATGTGTTGCTCTCTACAGACAAATTTGCTGTGGAGATAGATTCAGTTTTCTGTGATTAGACAGTGAAATCAATCACAATACAAGTTATAATGGCATCGGGGTCCTTGAACAAAAGAGAAGTCTGTTGAGGAAGGAAATCCTCAAGGCTGAGGCTGTCTGTTCCATCTTTGCATTGTCAGGACATCATTAAACTCAGAGCATTGCTATTCAAAGCAGATCTAAATAAAAAGGAAAATGAGCTAATAGGTAGCTCTCTTGAGAAAGTTACAGTAATGGCACAACTACAAACTGTGCAAGTGCAGAGGATGAAATGAAGGAAGAGATTGCTGTGCCTGGATCATGAGCTGGCAATATAGGAAGGAAGTGTGGAGATGGTCAAATTGAACCAGGCACAGAGAATTGCAGATAAGCATTCAGGACAATAGCAGAAAGCACCAAAAAAAGTACAAAATGAGGTACAGTTTTCAAGAGGAACTAAGATGAACAAAAAAACATTCTGTAAGTGACTCAAGAAAGATAGAAGAACCCAGGGAAGAGTTGGGTCAGCTACTGAGTGGAGAAGATCACCACACATCAATATATCAAGGTGGCACAACTGGTGTTTTTAAAAGTAGTCTTCAGAAAACTTAATCAGCTGTGGTCAGACAGATAGGACAAGAAAAAAGTAAACTCAAGCTGTATCAAAAATATATATATTAAAGACTACTTACATTTAGCAGACATTTGAAATCGCTGAATGTTTGAACTGCAAAATGTGAAATGGGAAGCAGCACAGTTAGTAAGGCTTCACACACTAGGTCTTTGTTCTTATGTTTCTTACATTTACTTCAACATTTGGAAAAATAGAGGATCACATTAAAAAGCTATATATTTTGTGTAAAAATGGCAAAGCAAGTAGCACTCAATACATCATTTCTGACCATGAGTGTTTTGTGAACTCCTTATCACTCCATCTCAGAGAGGATTTAGTAGAACAAAGCTGATCAAAAGTTTGAACAACTTTTATAAAATAAGGTGATTAATAGAGCAGAACAATTAGATTGGAAAAGAGATGATTTACGCATTTTGGGAAAAAGCTTATAAATTCCTTAAGAAAGTGAATAGGAATTGATTATTCACTGATTCTCACAATCCAACAACAGCCGGGCAGCCAAGAAAATAATGTTTAATGGGTTTAAAACAATAAAAGGAGAGCCATTTTCAGAAAGTACATCACTGAACTGTGGAACATATTGACATAATGCGCTATGGAGACCAATGTCAAATTCATGGAGGGTTTACCTATCAGTGACTAGGGAGAGTTTCGGAGAATTTAGAGAGGAAAACCAATATGACCTGGGGTCTTGAAAAGCTGACCTAAGAAAAATTGGAGGTATTCCTGTTGTTCATGCCACTGCTCTTGTTATGTAAGAAATGCCTGGTAAGAGATGGGATTATTTCAGATAACCTTTTTAACATGGTATTTTTCAGATAGTGTCTGTGTCCTTCTAGTTAAGTATACTTCATAAGTATTATAATGGACTCAATACAGAGGCATGATGGACTTTGCTAGAATTTTTTTTAAAATTTTTATTGTTTATTTTTTGTTTCCTATCCAGTTCTTTGTCCTTGAAAAGTTATTTGCCTTTTATTCGAAAGGCACTTTTCTCATTATATTAAATATAAATGTTAAATCTTTTTTATCCAAAACTTTTATCACTTCTTCTTAATTCACTTCTCATTAAAAAAAAAATCAATACTATCTTTCTGTAGCATTCATATTAATTTATCAGTTTATATTGATGTGAGTGATAAGAACTCATAACGGCTTAGGATACAATGCACATACTTTGGTCTTCACCTCTGCTACAGAGTATAGCAAAAGTGTGAGAGGAATAGATAGAAATGCAAGCAATCATAGATCCAGCACACATAACCTGCAAGGAGACGCTGAATAAAGTAGAACTGTTTAGCATAAAGGGGATATAATGGAAATGTAGTAAAAAAAAAAAAAATTCTGTTAAAACTCTTTAAATATGGGAAAAGTTGCTGCAAAGAGAAAAGTCGTTCCTCATATCCCAGATGAAGAAGAATAACATCTAGGTTGGGTGTTAGGGGGAGGGGTTTTCATGGTAATATAGTAGAAGAGTGGGATGCATTGCTTGCAGAGGTTTAGACTTTTCTACCACTGGAGATGAGGTTTTGGGAGCACAGTGGATTCACTGCTGCTACAGAAGGCACAGAGTCACTCCTGAGGTTTTCTCTGGGATTCTGCAGGCAAAAGTCGTTAAAGCCTTCCTTCATTAAGCCCTGGGGGGAATCCTGTGAATTCTTTTTCTTTTGGGAGGAAATTTTTTTCCTTTTTTTTTTTT